>CM061062.1:149686855-150206855 GCA_030762895.1 Sophora flavescens
CTCTCACAATTGGAATCAATCCAAAATGAACTCAAAGTTATCATTCCTCATGTAATAGGTGTGTACATATAGCATAGGGAAATTAAAACCAAAGGTCATCATAAGATGACATAAACTCCTAATAACTAGACATAACTCTCCACTAAGTGGTTATTAAAAGAACATAACTATCCTACTTAAGAAAATAATAAAAGTGGTTCCATAACTTCTAAAGGAGTTACCTAGGCATGCAAGCCAAAGGTTGCTCTCCTTTGTAAGTTCCAAAAACGTGCCAGCCACCATTCATAATGGACCTTGCTCATTCATCAAGCTTAGTGTACCCCAATTAACATATAACTCATTTAAGGTCCAAGAATTCGTATTAAACTTGTAGCCCGTTTTTCACCATGATAGAAGCCAAATTTGGTCAAGAGGCCTGAGATATGATTTGTAGATAATTCCCTAAGCTTTCCAACGCACCAAAGAATGCATCAATCGGATATTCGTAGCTCAAGATATGACCAAATCAAGCATACGGGTTCACCACAATGAAAATAAATTTTTCATCAAAAATATTAATTTGGCCTCAAATTGGACATCATCCTTGGTTTGCATCATTGCTTGATGACAACCAAGATGGGGTTGCCTTGTTATGATCTATTTGATTGAAATCTTGTTAGGTGTTGTGCAATTTTCAAATTAAAACTCAAAGTGAGATGATTCCAAATTGTAACCAAAACAAGAATTGAAGAATAAAAGAAGAAAATGGAAAGAGTAGAAGATGGGTGAAGGCGCCACAAACAAATAAGGATTTGTTTGATAAGCCAAATGAAATCCGCCACAAGAATGTTGGAATTCTTGATAAGGATAGAAACCTTTGTTCAACCAAGAACTTAGGAGAACAATGCTCACTAACAATGGAAAATTCCAAATCACATCAAAAGTTCCATTTCCAAGGTGTTTCATGCTTTACAAATAGTGTAGGCTGCCCAACCTTTGGCATCCAAGAAAAAAAACGAAAATAGCATTTGATTAGCCTATTCATGACACTAATTACCCACATTTATTGATTAGCCTATTCATGACACTAATTACCCACATTAAGACAACCTTTGGAATGGCCACAAAAGTGTTATGGCAGCCACCAAGACAAAAAAACATGTGCATAAAAGACTCATAATTGTGGGGGGGTTACACTTTCTTATCACATTAAAATGTAACTCCCACAATTTACAACTTTATTCAAAATAGAAAAACAATTCCCTAAATTCGTGTAGAACATGCATGTGGTCCTACTTGCATGATTCTCCACTTATTCAATTGAATTTGAACATAAAATTGGGCCTTGACTCACATATGTGCCCCACTTGTTTATTCTTCATACACCCCCTTTTCATTTGGGCCTTCCTCTTGGATGATCACATTAATCCATTTGGGCTCTTCATCATTTGACTCGGGCCTTGCTTCCATTAGGGGTCCAATCATTTGACTTAGGGCTTGTTGGGCCCTCTTAGCTCTTGCTCTTGTCATTGGGCCTCCTAGGCCTTGAATGGCCTCTTGGTCCAAATTGGGCTTCATTGGTATTGGGCTCGCATCATCCCCTCCTTCTTCAAGTGAATTCGTCCTCGAATTAGAGTCGTCATCACCTACATCAAAAAGAGACAAATCAGCCACATTAAAAGTTGCACTAATACCCCCATGTTCACTAGGAAGGTCCAACTTGTAAGCATTGTCATTGATCTTGGCTACAACTTGAAATGGCCCATCTCCCCTTGGTTGAAGTTTTGATTTCCTTTGGGAAGGAAACCTTTCTTTCCTCATATGCACCCATACCCAATCTCCGGGTTCAAAAACGACTTTCTTCCTGCCCTTGTTGGCTTGTCTTGCATAGCTCTCGGTCTTTTTTTCAATTTGGGCCTTAACTTGCTCATGGAGCTTCTTCACATATTCTGCCTTGGACCTACCATCTTTATGCTTCAAAATGGAAGAATTAGGCAGTGGCAATAAATCAAGAGGAGTTAGAGGATTAAAACTATAAACAACCTCAAAAGGAGAAAATTGAGTGGTGCTATGAATAGCCCTATTGTATGCAAACTCCACATGAGGCAAACACTCCTCCCAATACTTAATATTCTTTTTATTCACAGCCCTTAAAAGGGAAGAAAGAGTCTTATTCACAACTTCAGTTTGTCCATCCGTTTGAGGATGGCAAGTAGTGGAGAAAAGAAGCTTTGTTCCAAGCTTTCCCCACAAAGTCCTCCAAAAGTGGCTTAGGAACTTGGTGTCCCTATCACTAACAATGCTTCTTGGGAGACCATGAAGTCTCACCACTTCTTTAAAGAACAAATCCGCCACATGACAAGCATCATCAATCTTTTTGCATGGTATAAAATGTGCCATTTTTGAAAATCTATCTACCACAACAAAGATTGAATCTTTTCCACTTTTTGTCCTAGGCAACCCAACAACAAAGTCCATTGATAAATCAATCCAAGGAAAATCAGGAATAGGCAAAGGAGTGTAAAGTCCATGAGGCATAACTTTGGATTTTGACTTTTTGCACACAATGCATTTTTCACAAAATTTTTGCACATCATATTTCATATGAGGCCAATAAAAATGTTCATGCAACATGTCCAAAGTCTTTTGAACCCCAAAATGCCCCATTAGTCCCCCCTTCATGTGCCTCTTTCACAAGTAAGTCCCTAATGGAGCTTTTAGGCACACACAACCTCTTTTCTTTGAATAAAAAACCTTGGTGCCTAAAAATCCATGTTGGGCTGAATGCACACAATTTGCAAAGATTTGAGAAAAGTCATCATCATGCTCATACAATTCCTTAACACATTCAAGTCCAAACAACTTTGTTTCAAGAGTGGAAAGTAAAGCATGTCTCCTTGAAAGTGCATCCGCCACAACATTGGCCTTACCCTTTTTATGTTTTACAACATAAGGAAATTGTTCAAGAAATTCAACCCATTTAGCATGTCTCTTATTCAATTTTCCTTGACCCTTCAAATATTTCAAAGATTCATGGTCACTATGAATTACAAATTCCTTAGGCAAAAGATAGTGTTGCCAAGTTTGCAAAGCTCTCACTAAGGCATACAACTCCTTATCATAGGTGGGATAATTAAGTGCAGCTCCACTTAACTTCTCACTAAAATAAGCAATTGGATGCCCCTCTTGCATCAAAACAGCCCCAACACCAACATTAGAAGCATCACATTCAATTTCAAAAGATTTTGCAAAATTAGGCAAAGCAAGAATTGGTGCATGGGTGAGCTTTTTCTTAAGTTCCTTAAAAGCTTGTTCTTGTTTTCCCCCCATTTAAACCCAACATTCTTTTTGACAATTTCATTAAGAGGTGCAGCCAATGTGCTAAAATCTTTAACAAACCTCCTATAGAAACTAGCCAAACCATGAAAGCTCCTCACATCACTCACATTTTTGGGGTTGGCCAATCTTGAATGGCCTTAATCTTTTCTTGATCCACATGGACCCCTTTAGCATTAATCACAAAACCAAGGAAAATCACATGATCCACACAAAAAGTACATTTTTCCAAGTTTGCATACAACCTTTCTTTTCTTAATACAAGCAAAACAGCCCTTAAATGTTCATGGTGCTCATCTAAGTTTTTGCTATATATTAAGATATCATCAAAATATACCACCACAAATTTTCCCAAAAATTCTCTTAAGACATGGTTCATAAGCCTCATAAAAGTGCTTGGTGCATTTGTTAAACCAAAAGGCATTACCAACCATTCATACAAACCAAATTTGGTTTTGAAAGCGGTTTTCCATTCATCCCCTTCCCTTATCCTAATTTGATGGTACCCACTTTTCAAATCAATTTTAGAAAAAATGCAAGCACCAAACAATTCATCAAGTAAATCATCAAGTCTAGGGATAGGATGTCTATACTTAATGGTGCAAACCAAGGATGATGTCCAATTTGAGGCCAAATAAATTTTTCATCAAAAATATTAATTTGGCCTCAAATTGGACATCATCCTTGGTTTGCATCACTTTGTTTAAGTCTGTATAATCAGTGCACATTCGCCACTTGCCGTTTGCTTTTTTAACCAGAACCACGTTGGCCAGCCAAGTAGTGTATTCTATTTCTCGAATAAAGTTGGCTTTAACCAATTTTACTGTTTCTTCTTCTACCACTTTTCTTCTTTCCTCATCGAGTCTCCTTTTCCGCTGAGCTACCGGTTTTGCCTCGGGGCAGATTGCCAGTTTGTGACATAAGAAATTGGGGTCAATCCCCGGCATATATGATGTTGCCCAAGCTAACAAATCGGCGTTGCTTTGGAGTACTTCCATTATTTTTTTCTTTTAAATTTGGCTCGAGTTGACCTCCTAGTTTAGTGCACTGATCGGGCTGTAATCCAAGTTGGAATTTTTCCAATTCCTCGATGGGTGGTGGCCGTTGTTCTTTCATGTCAATCCTCGGGTCTAGTTCAACAGAACTAACCGAGTTTATAAACTCGTATTTTCCTCTTTCTAGTGTTTCTTCAGGTGTAGGTTTGAGTTTGCTCTCACGCAAGCTATCTGTGTAGCACTGTCTGGCCATTTTTTGATCATCCCGGATAGTAACTATGTCTCCCGAGTTGGAAGGGAACTTCATAGTAAGATGGGGAGTAGAGACCACGGCTCCCAACTCGTTCAAGGATGGTCTTCCAATCAAGATATTGTACGATGTTACTGCATTAACCAACACGTACCTGACCAGAATAGTTTTGGACGTTTTGCTATCACCAAAAGTAGTTAGGAGGTCTATGTATCCTCGGGTATCCACCTGCTCTCTAGCAAAACCGACGAGTTTACTGTCGTATGACTGAATAGATTTTTCTGGGATCCCGAGCTTCTGAAATGTTGAATAATATAGAATATCAGCTGAGCTTCCCTGGTCGACGAGAGTTCTCTTGACAGAGAAGTTGGCCAATTGCACAGTGATTACCATTGGGTCATCCTGATTAGGATCCACACCCAAGAAGTCTTCATCGGAGAAAATAATCGGCGGGGAAATTCTCGGGGGTTTACCAACTACCGAGTTTACAGCCCGAATAGCCTGCAGGTGTTCTCCAGGCTGAACTCGTTGTGCCCCCTCCCGCAAATCCACCTGAAATAGTGTTTATTACACCTCGGACAGTATTATCCTCCACCCTCCTTTCACTCTGCTCTTCCCTATTTTCTCTTCTTTCATTATTTTGCCGACCGCCACCCCTTCCCGGGCTTTGACCGCCTCCTCTTCTTCTACCTCTGCCACGCCCTTCACCATTGTTGTGACTTCTCTGAACGAAATTATTCAGATGACCAGCTTGCACTAGCTCTTCAATCTTGTGACGCAAGACCCAGCACTCCTCGGTGGTATGCCCGTAGTTACGATGGTACCGACAATGCTTCTGTCGATCAGCATTCTGGGGCGTGTGACCACGGTTGGGGAGTGGCAAAAGTTCTGCATTGTAGGCTTCCTCAAACACCCGAGCTCGATTGGTGTTGAGGGGGGTATAGTGCTCATACTTTGTCCCCCTATACAAATGCTCGGATGTCTTTTTGAATTTTTGCTTGTCACCTCCAGCTCTCCTCTTTTCTTTCCCCTCTCGTATATCAGAATCATCGGTTCTTTCTCTCTTCTTAGACTCTTCTATTTCCTCCATATTAATGAATCCGGCAGCTTTTCTCCTCAACTCATCCTTGCTGGATGGAGGCTTTCGAGCTAGGTGTCTGGCGAAAGGGCCAGGCCGTAATCCGGTCAAGATAGTATGTAGTGCGACATCGGCACTGAGATTCCGGATCAGGACAGTCTCTTTGCTGAACCTGGCCATAAAATCACGCAGAGACTCGTTTTTTTCTTGCTTAAAATTTACCAACGAGGACGAGGTTTTTAGATGAGCTCGGCTCGTGGCAAACTGATCATTGAATTTAATCATAAACGTGTCAAAGGAGTCAATTGACACTGGCGGCAGTTGGGTATACTAGCTTAACGCAACGTCTTTCAGAGTAGTAGGGAAGACTTTACACATAACAGCATCATCATTGGTAAAGAGATATATTTGGATGGTAAAAGCATCTAAATGAAGTTCTGGATCCGTGGTACCATCATACCTGTCAATGTTTATTGATTTGTAATTGGCTGGTAGAGGAACTTCCATGATGGCGTCAGTGAAGGGATGTCTCGGCTTCCATGCGGCAGCCCTTTCATTGGGTCTATTTACCTGAAGTTAAAGTTCAGCGGCCTGTTTAGGAAATTCCTCCTCGTCTTTTCGGTCAACATGATGAGAAACACGGGGTTGTGAGATTCCTTCTTCTCTGTGCGTATTCCAGGATCCTTCATTCCCAGCTGTCTGGCGCGCTCTCTCATGAGGAGAAGAGGCAGATCTTTCTCTGCTTTGTTCTCGTCCACGACAGTACCATTACGCCGACGAATCTCTTCATTCTCCCTTCTCAACATTGCCACTTGTGCGAGAAGTTCTTGAATAATGGGATTGTCGGTCATCGCCGCTGGGTTTGTGGATCGTTCTCCATTATCCTCATTGTTGGCATTCTCCAGCCCCTCTCTCCTGCCGTTCCCGCTCCTTGTCCTCACCATTGTACGTGGTATGGGAAAATTTTGCTTCGATTCCCACAGACGACGCCAATGTTCCGTCCAAATATCTCAAGTAAGAGATACTCGTCCGGAGGAACTCTGTGGGAGTGTTTATGGAATAGCTTGACAGAATTGATATTCTGCTCCTACGTATCTCAAGTGGGAATCAAAGCAACGTAGTTCTAAGTGAGGGGGTTGATCCCTTATTTATAGATATTTTTAGGTATAACAGTTTTAGTTGGACTGTTATTGAGATCGTATCTATCTTTTGATATCCTGATAAGATTATGTTGTTATCATAACTGGATAAGGATAAGGCTCCGAGTTATACGGAGAGATGTTTGAATAATCATGTAAGATGTTTGACCAAGTCAATTGTGTCTGGATTGCACGGGACCGAGATGTCTTCATCCGTGGTCTAAGGTGGGATAGGTCCGAGTATTTATCCTCGGCTAACAAGCGTATTAACAAGTCCTCGGCTTTGGAGGAGTTTGGGCCAAGGCCCATTTACAGGAGTAAGCTTGATCGATCCGGCCTTATATTTTCGGTCAGTACACATATAATTTGTTCTTAGTGTAAAAATCATTTGTTAGTGTACATTTTTTTTTTATACTGAACAAGGTTTCGTGATAAACTTTTGTAAGTATTGACCCTGAGGTTTGGTTCAAGTTTAAAAATCTATATGTTCAATTTTTATTCAATACCTATTTATATCATAAATACTATAGTAAAATTATAGTATCATTAATTTTTTTAGTTTTATCTCAATTAAGTTCACTTGCTTGAAGGAAATCCATTTAATCTTAGCATAAGAACTATTGGAATTAATAATTTTTTATTAGTGACGTGACACTTCCTGATGTTTCCACACAATAGATATATGCTTCCCTGTGTAGGAGCTAGACTTTATTAGAATGAGACAGAAGGTCAAGAGGAAACGACCTGAACTAATGACCCCAGACGCTAAGCTTTTTTTAATCATTTGGATATGCAAGGGTAGCTCTCTTTGTTTCTTTTCTCAATCATTATTTGTTTTTGGCTATGTAAAAAGTTATAACATCTATCTTCTATTTGTTAACTATGTGTAAGAGATTAGTTTTCTTGATTTTGTATTAGTTATGAGATAATTTTTATATATTAGATGTTAGTGGTAGGATAACCCTTAGGCTGGAATTTAAGTTCAAAATTTGAATATTTAGACAAGGTTTTTTGAATTAGATTAGACAGCACACACTTAGTGCATAATGTGACTTTGTGTTTGTTACTTGAAAGTATCACATTCAATTCAGTGTTTGCAACTTTGCATGTCTGTGACTTCTAATATTTTACCAAGACATTCCCCTGTTTGCTTTTTGGGTTAGAATGATATGACTTATTGAATGTTAAAAGTATAAGGTCTAAGGTTTGCAAGAAAGATGTGTGGAATGTTGTTATGCATGTCACTGAATGCATTTTCAGTTTTTATTCATCAAGAGGATGTGGATGATTTTGGTAATTTTTTATGCTTTGGTCAATTGTATTATTATAGAGATGAAGGTTTGAAGAAGAAGGTCTAAGGCTTTCATTTAATTATTTGAATAATGAAAAACAAAACAAAACTAACAGTAGGGAAAGGAACTTCAACACTGTTACTAATACTCATGTTTCTGGTAACCAAGTCATATATGCTCGAACCCGCCCAAAATTGCCAGGCTTATTGATTTTGTAAGTTTTAATTAGTTGGTAAACATTATGTTTTATTTGGAAGGAATCTAGGTGTTTCAATCCTGAATGCTTGGAAACTATAGTTGGGGGATATATGAGTTTACTGATAGTAGAAGATAATAGTGAGAAGTGTGGTTCTAAGATAGAATGTTTGAAAAAAATTCAAGGATGGAAACTTGAGCATATTTATTCTTTTACTTGAGCAGGATGGAAACTTCAATTTCTTTTTTTCCCCCTCTCTTTACATAATTATTTTTTCAGAAATGACAATGAGTATGAATCTTCTTTTTTTGGCTAAAGCTATATGAACTTATCTCACAACAACTAAAGCTAACAAATAATTAGACCTGAAAAGAAAGTCTCCTAAAACTAAGAACCTATGTATTTGCTACATTGGTAGCTGTAATTTGATGAGGCGTGAGATGTTTAGGTAATAATAATTATTTTGGAGCTTAGCATGATTATAAGGGTAATGATATGCCTAAATCAAGAGTTATTATCAAACTTATAGCAGGTTTGATGATTCAGCAAGTGGCTCAAGTGATTGTTGCTCTAGAGCTACTCACAGTTTTGCTTGACAAGCCTACTGATAGCCTACATGAAGACGGAATAATGTAAAAAGCTATAGAGGTATTGTTTGTCATATCAGGCATTAAATTGAAGACAAGCTTCTAATCTTCTTCCTTTGCTTAGCCTATATGGTTTCATGTGTTTCAGGCATTTCATGGTTGAGAATTGTTGCATTTTTTCCCGTAACCCACAGCAAGTTATGTCGTTTAAATTTACATCTTTGTGCAATCCTAACACTGATATATGATTTCTGTTTGAATGGTACTTTGTTCAAAATCAATTTTCTACATGGTTTCTTTGACCTAGCTGCTTTGTGTTCATGGTGGCCTTACACCTACCATTTGAACAAATCCATGAGGCCCTCTAACTCCAATTGGTCAAACATAATATTTCCTAAGTTTAGACTATGTCTTCCTCACTCATAGGTCCAGAAGCAGTAGTGGAAGACCCAACTTTTGATGATGGTGGTGGTGTACCCTTCGGAGGTGCATTGGTTTTAGATGCAAACCCATTTGCATCTTTGAAATATAACTTTGATGAAGAATTTCAATAACAGTTAGGAAAACCTGTTGAATTAGTTTATACAATTTAAGTGGGTCTGTAACCCAAAAATATCATCGAATGTGGATATGAATTAAATAAACAATCATTTTGTATTGATTATTTTTTTCTCCTTAGCCATTGGAAAGGATACCAACCAACTTTGCATGACAGTGAATGATCGACATATATGCAAGGCCCGTCTAAACTTCAAAAGCTCAAGAAACCATTTCAAACTGTAAACATATAGAAATAATAATGCAGCAGAATTTTTAACATGCTTAATAAAAGGAGTACGTACATGGTCAGATTTCATTTACCTAAAATTAAAGAATATAAGTTTCATTTACGTTAAGGATCCATTTATTCTAGGAGTAACTTTTGTCAGAGTTTCCACTTAATAATTTACTAGAGATATTGAATTTCAACAATCCGACCGTCAAATTAAAACTTTTTATTGAGTCGATCAACTTCACAAAGTTTCATAAAATTTCAAAAATATTCGATACTTCATCGAATAACTTCAATTGAACGTATAATATATTTACTAAAAATATATGAGTAAATATTGATTATAAGATTACATAGCTATGAATGTCTAATTTTTCTGAAAGTTGGTGTGTGTGATTGTTAGAATAATATGACAATATTCAACGGTTTGGACGGTTGAAATTCAATATCTCTAGTGAGTTATGAAGTGGGGTAACTCTGACGAGAGTTGCTCTTTGAGTAAGTGGATCCCCACTCTCTCTCTCTCTCTCTCTATATATATATATATATATATATATATATATATATATATATATATATATATATATATTATTTTTGTATAATTTTCATTTCAGTGAATGCAAAATTTGACTGCAAAATAACTAAAATTGTCATTCAAGATTAAGAGGGAAAGAAATTGAATTGCAAAATGTGGAAAGACAAGAGACTTAATGAGACTCATCTAGCAAATCAGTTGAAAACTTTTTATGCTTCCACTTCAAAGAACACAGTAGAATTGAACCAGTTGTTCTTCAAAATGATCCATCAAAAGGTTATGTAAAGGTTATAGCTCATGATGAAATCAATTGTCCACAAAGTTTAATCATTTATTTATTTATTTATTTTTACCAAATTGTTGGCAGGTTTTTATTTTTTATTGATGGAACATGAACTCAACATCAAATTACTGTTATTGTCCTTTGTCTTATGTTAAATATTCTCATATTACATTGCTAATCTACTATTGTTATTTTAATATTTATAATTGTAATGATTATGCGGTGAAGAATTGTTACTCTTCAAATATAATTTTAAAAGAGTTTAATTGGTATATACTATCAGTGTAGAGTTTTTTGCACTGTCAACCAATCACAATTCATAGTATGAACGACTTTTAAGATGGTCTGGATAAGAATGACTCAATCCCTATTTTGGTCCCTTATCTTTTTTTTTTTGGCGTTTTGGTCCCTTATCTTTTTTTTTTTGGCGTTTTGGTCCATTATCTTTTTCTTAGTTTTCATTTTGGTCATTTCCGTCAATTTTCAACCGACGGCGTTAGGTATCCGCCGTGAATCGCCGGAAACCGCCACCGTCGCCGGAATCTGGGTTTTAGAGAGAGAAAATCTTGTTTTCTCTCTCTCTCTCTTCTTCTTTTTTCCTCCTTCTTCCTTCTTCCTCCACCACCACCACCTCCCTAAGCTCGTCGTCAATTGTGCCGCCAGCGGCCTCTTTCCAATCGGAACAGTGACAACGGGGAGGAAAGAAGGGACCAAAATGGAAAGAATGGAGAGGAAAGAAGAAGAAGGAAGGGGAGGAAGAAGGAAGAAGGAGGAAGGAGGAATGAGGAGTGTAACATCCCGTTTTTTTGATTTTGTTTTGCATAAGAGGAACATGTTTAAGACTTGGATTATATAGTTAAGAGAGGGATTAAGGTCTACGAACGTTTGCATGGAAAGTACGCAATCATCGACAGTGAATTTGAATGTGAGCAAACCTTAGGGTTTTCCCCGAGTATCGTCTTTAAGACGTATGAGTGTGAAACAATAAATTTGGAGTTAGGGTTGAGATTAGGCATTTTTGATGGTTTGAGGTTGTTTATTAGGTCTTGATGAGTCTATATCTCAAATTTGAGGTCAATCGGACTTCAAACGAGCTCAGAACTCGAAGAAACGCACGAGGTCAACGTTGCTGACCAGAGGCCACGCTGAGTGTGGGGTAGTCGTGCCATGCACAAGGACACGTGAAGGGTAACGTGACACGCATGCAAGCATGCTGGTGGACGCTCCCACACTGAGTGTGAGGGCCAGGAATTTGAAAAAAAAAATGTTGAAGAGGTAACAGAAGTTACCTCAGATGAAAAACAGAAAGCTGAGAGTTGAGAGAAGGCTGAGAAAACAGAAGGGAGAGGTAGTGAGAGAAAGAGAGAAACTTAGAGAGAGAAGTGACTTCAAGAAGAGAGTTAGAGAGATTCGATCGTCCCGTCACGATTCCGAGTACGTGGTTGCGATCGTGGCAACGGCGCCTTCTTTTCTTCTATAGTGAAGGTAAATCCTACTCTCTTTACGTCGAAATCACTACTAGAAAAATGGATTTTTCGGACGGAATTTTCGGGCGGAAATGGTTCCGTCCGAAATTTCCCGAAAATTTCGGACGGATTTTGGACGGATTTCGTTAATTCTTATATTTTCCATGATCCGTCCGGAATCCGTCCGAAATCCGTCCGAAATTTCGGACGGATTTCGGACGGATTCGTTAATTCTTATATTATTCTTGATCCGTCCCAAATCCGTCCGAAATCATTTCGGACGGATTTCGGACGGATTCATATATTTTCCTTGATCCGTTCGAAATCCGTCCAAATTTTGGACGGATTTGACGGATTCCGTTAATTCATATATTTTCCATTTTCCATCAAATCCGTCCAAATTTTCGGACGGATTTGAACGGATTCCGTTAATTCTTATAATTTCCTTGATCCGTCAGTTATCCGTCCTTAATTTTCGGACGGATTTCGGAAGGATTTTCGGACGGATTTCGGACGGATTCCGTTAATTCATATATTTTCCATTATCCGTCCGAAATCCGTCCGAAATTTTCGGACGGATTCCGTTAATTCTTATATTTTCCTTGATCCGTCAATTTCGGACGGATTTCGGACGGATTCCGTTAATTCTTATATTTTCCTTGATCCGGCCGAAATCCGTCCGAAAATTTCGGACGGATTTCGGACGGATTCCGTTAATTCATATATTTTCCATTATCCGTCGGAAATCCGTCCGAAATTTTCGGACGGATTTCGGACGGATTCCGTTAATTCTTATATTTTCCTTGATCCGTCCGAAATCCGTCCGAAATTTTCGGACGGATTTCGGACGGATTCCGTTAATTCTTATATTTTCCTTGATCCGTCCGAAATCCGTCCGAAATTTTCGGACGGATTTCGGACGGATTCCGTTAATTCATATATTTTCCATTATCCGTTCGAAATCCGTCCGAAATTTTCGGACGGATTTCGGACGGATTCCATTAATTCATATATTTTCCATTATCCGTCCGAAATCCGGACGGATTCCTTGATTTATCTTATATTATCCTTGAAAAAATATTAAATAATTTATCTTATAAATATGATTAAAATATTTGATCTTAATAAATTTAAAAGTAAACAAGATTTATGAAGTGAATTAAATAAGATTTATATTTCTTACAAGATTTATGAAGTAAAGTAAACAAGAAGTACAATTGTTTGATCCTAATAGAACCTAAATGAACTGGTTTGATCCTAATAGAGCCCAAATTGACTTGTTAGGACCTAATTGGGCCAATTGCCCCGATCGGCCCAATTGAACTTCTATGGTCCTAATGAAGCCTAAATGGACTTGTTTGATCCTAATAGAGCCCAAATCGACTTTTTAGGTCATATACGACCTAACTGGGCCAATTTGTAGTTCTTTGATCCTAATGGAGCCCAAATGGACTGGTTTGATCCTAATAGAGCCCAATTCGACTTGTTAGGACCTAATTGGGCCAATTGCCCCGATCGGTCCAATTGAACTTCTGTGGTCCTAATGAAACCTATATGGACTTGTTTGATCCTAATAGAGCCCAAATCGACTTTTTAGGTCATATACGACCTAACTGGGCCAATTTGTAGTTCTTTGATCCTAATGGAGCCCAAATGGACTGGTTTGATCCTAATAGAGCCCAATTCGACTTGTTAGGACCTAATTGGGCCAATTGCCCCGATCGGTCCAATTGAACTTCTGTGGTCCTAATGAAACCTATATGGACTTGTTTGATCCTAATAGAGCCCAAATAGACTTTTTTAGGTCATATACGACCTAACTGGGCCAATTTGTAGTTCTTTGATCCTAATGGAGCCCAAATGGACTGGTTTGATCCTAATAGAGCCCAATTCGACTTGTTAGGACCTAATTGGGCCAATTGCCCCGATCGGCCCAATTGAACTTCTGTGGTCCTAATGAAACCTAAATGGACTTGTTTGATCCTAATAGAGCCCAAATCGACTTTTTAGGTCATATACGACCTAACTGGGCCAATTTGTAGTTCTTTGATCCTAATGGAGCCCAAATGGACTGGTTTGATCCTAATAGAGCCCAATTTGACTTGTTAGGACCTAATTGGGCCAATTGCCCCGATCGGCCCAATTGAACTTCTATGGTCCTAATGAAGCCTAAATGGACTTGTTTGATCGTAATAGAGCCCAAATCGACTTTTTAGGTCATAAACGACCTAACTGGGCCAATTTGTACTTCTTTGATCCTAATGGAGCCCAAATGGACTGGTTTGATCCTAATAGAGCCCAATTTGACTCGGTAGGACCTAATTGGGCCAATTGCCCCGATCGTCCCAATTGAACTTCTACGGTCCTAATGAAGCCTAAATGGACTTGTTTGATCGTAATAGAGCCCAAATCGACTTTTTAGGTCATAAACGACCTAATCGTGCCAATTTGTACTTCTTTGATCCTAATGGAGCCCAAATGGACTGGTTTGATCCTCGATAGAGCTCAATTTGACTTGTTAGTACCTTATTGGGCCAATTGCCCCGATCGGCCCAATTTAACTTATATGGTCCTAATGAATCCTAAATGGACTTGTTTGATCGTAATAGAGCCCAAATCGACTTTTTTAGGTCATAAACGACCTAACTCGGGCCAATTTGTACTTCTTTGATCCTAATGGAGCCCAAATGGACTGGTTTGATCCTAATATAGCCCAATTTGACTCGTTAGGACCTAATTGGGCCAATTGCCCCGATCGGCCCAATTGAACTTCTATGGTCCTAATGAAGCCTAAATGGACTTGTTTGATCGTAATAGAGCCCAAATCGACTTTTTTAGGTCATAAACGACCTAATCGGGCCAATTTGTACTTCTTTGATCCTAATGGAGCCCAAATGGACTGGTTTGATCCTAATATAGCCCAATTTGACTCGTTAGGACCTAATTGGGCCAATTGCCCCGATCGACCCAATTGAACTTCTATGGTCCTAATGAAGCCTAAATGGACTTGTTTGATCGTAATAGAGCCCAAATCGACTTTTTAGGTCATAAACGACCTGACTGGGCCAATTTGTACTTCTTTGATCCTAATGGAGCCCAAATGGACTGGTTTGATCCTAATAGAGCCCAATTTGAATTTTTAGGTCAACTATTAATCTTTATGTTTATTTTGTTATGTAGTTTATTTTGAGTAATTAAATTACTCTCTTCAAATTATTTTATTGGGTGCATTAGCACTGACTTATTTCAGTAAATGCACGCTTACTAGACAATAATTTGTTATTGTCACTATTATTACCAGTACAAAAAAATATTTTAAATAATATGATTAAGAGAAAAACATTTTCATATTTTCATCCTATTTAATTTTAGAGTTGAAAATAAATTGATTTGACATTAATCAGATATTAAATTTTGGACCGAGTATTTTCTTAGTTGATCGATTCAACTATTAATCTTTACTCTAATTTGAATTTTGAAATCATATATAACACCCTAGTTTTTACACCTTGTATTAATTATTTTTATTTGGATGTTAATGTTTATTATGTTATGTGGTTTAGTTTGAGTAATTAAATTACTCTCTTCAAATTATTTTATTAGGTGCGTTAGCACCGACTTATTTCAAGAATGCACGTTTAGTAGACAATAATTACGTTATTGTCACTATTATATCAGTAAAGAAAAATATTTTAAATAATATGATTAAGAGAAAAACATTTTCATATTCCTATTCTATTTAATTTTAGAGTTGAAAATAAACTGGTTTGACATCAATCGGAGATTAAATTTTGGACTGAGTATTTTCTTAGTTGATCGGTTCAACTATTAATCTTTACTCTAATTTGAATTTCGAAATTATATCTTTTTCAATATTTATTTTTAGTTTGCTATAATTAAAATATTTTTTATTTTAGGATTATTATTTTATCACTCTTTTTGTACCTATTAATAATTAATTAATTTAAAACCCAACTTTCTCACTTTTCCCGCTCTCTCGACGCCTCTCCCTCACTTTTTCTCGTAACACCCTAGTTTTTACACCTAGGATTGATTATTTTATTTGGATGTTTAACTTTATTATGTTATGTGGTTTAGTCTGAGTAATTAAATTACTCTCTTCAAATTATTTTATTGGGTGCGTTAGCACCGACTTAGTTCGATGAATGCACGCTTACTAGACAATAATTACGTTATTGTCACTATTAAACCAGTACAGAAAAATATTTTAAATAATATGATTAAGAGAAAAATATTTTCATATTCCTATTCTATTTAATTTTAGAGTTAAAAATATTCTGGTTTGACATAAATCGGAGATTAAATTTTGGACTGAGTATTTTCTTAGTAGATCAGTTCAACTATTAATCTTTACTCTAACTTAAATTTCGAAAACATATCCTTATCAATCTTTATTTTTAGATTCTAAAAAGTAAAAACATGTTTATTCTAGACCTAATATTTATCACTCATTTTATACCTATCACTAAATAATTAGCTTAAAAACTAAGCTTCCTCACTTTTCTCTCTCTCTTTCTCGACGTTCTCTCTCTGTTTCTCGTTTCTTTCTCTGTTTCTTTCTCTTTTTCTTCTTTCTTTCTTCCTTTCTTCTCTTTTCTTCTTCTTCCTCCTCACATCATCTTCTTCCTTCCCCCAAACTCACTTTCCTTCCTTCCTTCTTCTCCGTCGCGCGACCACCCCCCGAGGCCGCTGCTCGGCCACCGCACCTGCGAGAGCAGAGTGACCTGCTCGCCCACGGCTGCTGCTGTCTCGCGTCGAACCGCCACCCACCGCCGTTCCCCGCCGTGGTAAGCTCCCTTAACCGCCGTTCATGGTGGTTCTACCACCCTTAAGTGTTGAATCTCTTTCTTTTATGTTTTCTCTCATCTCTTTTGTCCATGGTTGTTGTAGAACCTCGATCCACCGCCGTCCTCCGCCATGACCGCCGTTCGCGCCGCGAGGAGCACCACAAACACCACTTTCAGGTTGTCTTCAAGCTTGGGTGAGTCAAAACCCTCTCTTGTGTCTCGATTCAAAAACCCCCAAAATCGATTTGAAACCCTAACCCTAACCCTTTGATTTCAGATTTTAATCTTGAAATTTAAAGTTGTTTTATGAGATTGGGACTGTGAAATTGTGTTTCCTAAACCAGTTTCATTATTCTGAGTTTTCCTACATTGTATTAAGGAGTTCCTAAAACCCCAATTTAATTTGATTTAAATTTGGGTATGTTTTTGTGAAATTAATTATGATTTAGTGTAATTAGGACTCTTAATGGATGATTTCCAAAGTTCTTTTTCAAGATCTTTTGATCAAAACAAAGTTTCCTTTAAGGGTATTAGGAAGCGTGAGCTTCAAACATGATTTTTTCTGAAAATAATCTTATTTGGTAATTAGATTAAGTGTTTAGATAAAGTTAGAATGTGTGTTTGATTATGTGAAATTGATTTCTTGATTTCTTGTTGTTGTGCGTTGTTGGATTTACTCTCCGAGACGTTGGGACACGACTATGCTTGCTTGATGGAGTAGATATGATCCATTAATATGTTCCTTACAAATTATGATAATTGCAAGTTTTATGATCCATTCTGTTATGGTTTTTATGTTCCTATTTCTTTTTATGTAATATGCACTATTTTTAATTGAATGATAAGTTTGCCATTGTTTATTACTCTATTCCTCTCTCGACATCTCATTACTTTATTTTTGTAGGCGTATACAGCTGGATGACTTGATGCGTTTTATGCAAGAAGATGAAGCTTTAAAAGCCTTAAATCTCTTTGATGGAGATTCTGATGAGTGGGGAAATTAGCAAAGCAGCCTTGAAGAACTGGGTGGTAAGAATTAACTAACATTTGATGCCGACTTTGGAGAACTGGGTGGATATATTTACTGAGGTGTCCGAACAATTTAGTTAATTAATTACACATGTTCTTTTTAGTTAATTGTCAATATGATTCAAGGTGCATTCTATGGTGCACTATCCTATATTTTTATACCACTCTCATTCTCGCTTCAGCTTGATAACTTGATATTATTGCACTAATAAGATTGACTGCATAATTTCCAGTTCATTGAATGATCCAAGACTATATCTCCATTTTTTTGCAGTCATATGGGGAAAAATAAGCTCTGCGGTCAAATACCAAAGAAACTTTTCAACTCCAAAGATGATTCTAGAACACGTGTAAGCTTCATTAATACAGTCAAAAGACTTTATCTAATAAGTTTACTCTTAAAATGACTCAATCCTCCTTAATGTTCTTTCTGCCAGGCTTTTTGATGATAATCAACTAGAGGGTAGTATTCCACGCACCCTCAGTCTTGTGACCACACTGGAGGTGGTGTAAGTATCTTGTCACCTGTGTCAAGTGACTAGTTATGTTGTCTCTGAATTTCTTTGGACTTTCTCTGTATTGAATATTTTCTGTTGACCACAGGCGCTTTGATAGGAATAGGTTAACAGGAGGAGTGCCTTCAAACTTCAACAATCTTGGAAAACTTAGTGAGCTATAAGAAAACTAAAGAAACATGCCTATTAAGCTTCATATTTGTTTATCTGTTAAAATTGGATGTGTTTTCCTGAACAATCAATTCTGCTGAGGGAAGGCATTGACTATATTTTTGCAGGTACTTATCTCACAACCAGTTCAATACCTCTCTGCCTGATCTTACTGGAATGAATAGTCTCACCTATGTGTAAGTAGTAAAAAAGTGATACTCTTATTGTATAATGCATAATACAATGATTTTAATTTGTATATTTTATTGGAAATTATTTACAGGGATATGAACTACAATAGTTTCACTTCTTCTGATTTTATTCCTTCATGGATTACAAATTTGAAAGACCTGACAACAGTGTATGTCCATTTAAAGTTTCACCATTTACCCTATTATGTTGCTGTATAAATAATTTTATCCTGTTAAGCTAAGAGTGAATTGTCTTTAGATGCTTTAGTTCATTTTGGAAGCTTAAATAAAATTCACTATACAGGTATTCTGAGAATTTCATCCTCCTTTTGTGGAAATAGTTTTTGCTGATGAATTAGATTATAAGAATGTAAATTTTATAAATATCTGCTGGGAGATGCTGGGTGTACTTTATGTTATTGGGGGACATGATTTAGTTTTAGTTGCTTGCCTTGTATGAGTTGCAATATGTAGTGTACATTCAAGGCCATGTTTTTACTCACGATATGTTTTGTACTATTTGAAGATTCATTATCATTGGATAATGTTTGTTATATTCAAAGGCAACTTACCTGTTTCAACCTTTTCTCTCTTATTCATCGAATCTTCTGTTCTTTAATCTTTATCAAATTTAAAGATTCCAATATTGATTGTTTGTGTGTCGTTTGTTTTGTGTGTGTAGTGGAAATAATGTTGGTTCTTTTGGCTATCCTAATACTCTTGTGCATTGCAGATTTTTTGTTTAGCCTCAACATTTGACTATCCTTTGAACTAAAGTGTAGTGTATGCTTAGGCCTAGGAATTATGAACGGACATGAGTTAGATAAAGATTCAAACAATTTGAGGGTTTGCTAGAAATAAAGATCCAAACAATTTGAGGGTTTGCTGGAAAAATCTCTTGATAATTTTTATTATTTGTACTTTCTCGCTAGTCGCATCAATTTAAATGCCAATAATTAATAAATAACCTTCTAATTATGCTTTTTGGTCTGTAACAATACTTGGAGATAAAATATGTCCTAAGCATTTAGCACTTTTTAATTGATAAACAATTAGATTGCACTTTCCAACTATTGGAAGTACCATCGATCTTACTTGATCCGTAGCATGTATATTTGCTCAGACGGCTATACTAAACAGTATAGATCACATGGGCTTCTTTCTCGGCTCAGTTCTTTTAGGGTTCTAGAGTACAGTTGAACACATGTGTGCACTTATTTCTGTTTGCTAATTAATTGACTTGCTTGGTTGATGGAAATGTTCATTCTTTTACTGAATTGTTGGATATAAATCTTTCAGTGTATCGTGGGGCATCTCCATTGATGCAGGTCATTCTACTTCTAAAGGAAAAATGTCAGCAAATTTGGAGAGGCTGGATTCTCAGTTTCCTCAACTTTTTGGTTCATTACACGACTTTCACAGTTCACAGTGGTTTGATCTTCTGATAGTTTTTAAGTCATGACTTTTGGATTGCATGCAGCAATTGGTATTTGATTTTTAGAAGTTGTATGGTACCAAGACTGTATTTTGTAACAATAGTCAAATTCATGATTTTGTGATTGAATGTGAAACTGCAAATGTTAGTGATCGGTGCCATATAATTCGCATAGATAGTGAAACTACAATGTAAGTGAAGTGATCTGTCATGGCCGTGATGGGCATCACGGCCTGGCCGTGACAGATTCTGCCTTGAATGTTGCTTCACTAAATGGTCTGTCACGGCCGTGATGGGTATCACGGCCTGGCCGTGATGGGTATCACGGCCTGGCCGTGACAGATTCTGACTTTTCATTCTTCCGTGGGAAATCCGTCCCAAATCCGTCCGAAAACAAAAATAAATCCGTCTGAAAAATAACCAACAAAATCACAGCATTCCGTCCCAAATCCGTCCGAAAACAAAAATAAATCCGTCCGAAAAATAACCAACAAAATCACAGCATTCCGTCCCAAATCCGTCCGAAAACAAAAATAAATCCGTCCGAAATCCGTCCGAAAAATAACCAACAAAATCACAGCAGATCCGTCCCAAATCCGTCCGAAAACAAAAATAAATCCGTCCAAATCCGTCAGAAAAATAACCAACAAAATCACAAAGATCCGTCCCAAATCCGTCCGAAAACAAAAATAAATCCGTCAAAATCCGTCAGAAAATAACCAACAAAATCACAAGATCCGTCCAAATCCGTCCGAAAATAAAAAAATTCCGTCCGAAATCCGTCCGAAAAATAACCAACAAAATCACAGAATCCGTCCGAAATCCGTCCGAAAACAAAAATAAATCCGTCCGAAATCCGTCCGAAAAATAACCACAGTCCGAATTTCCACGTTGTCCGAAATCCGTCCGAAATCCGTCCGTAAATATTTTCGGACGGAATTTGGGACGGATTTTTTAATTTCCCACGGGGCTTTTTCGGACGGATGCCATTCCGTCCGAAATCCGTCCGAAATGAATTATCCGTCCGAAATCCGTCCGAATTCCGTCCGAAATCCGTCCGAAAATCCGTCCGAAAATGATGGATTTCTAGTAGTGAATGCCGTCCGTTACGATATTCGAAGTATCTTTAGTTTTGGTTATCGGAATTTAATTCCGTCTTCGAATTTGAACTCCTTGTAACGTACGCTTCGTATTGTGATGTCTAGTTGAATTCTTTGGAGGTGGTCGCGCTGTCGCGCACGCGCCAAAAAGAACGAGCGGTTTGTAAAAATGTAGTTTAGGGAGCGACAACTCGGATATCGTCTCACAAGGACTCTCGGGTTGTTATTAACATAAAAAGTCAGAATTGGGGGGTTTTGGGTTTGAAATTAAACAAAGAAACAAAACAGAAAACAGAGCAGTAAAAACAAAGCAGTTTAAATGATTACCAAATAAACTAAAGCGATCAACCTCATCGTTTCTCGGTTTCCCACTATCATTGGTTCATGCAAATTCCAAGCCCTAAGCAGATTCTACTCCCCTTTCGGTTGTAGCAACAATTAACAAACGAAATCACTACTACAGATATATGTTCCTATTCCCGAATTAAACAAACGGGGTTAAGCCCTCATGAACTAAACGAACATGAACGAACACACGCGAATTAAACAAACGCGATTAAGTATAGGAACATAACATCACCGAAATAAATCAACACAACACTATACACTCCTGAATTAAACAAACAGAAATATATAGCATAGTATTGAAAAGAGAATAGCAAACAAAACAGGAATTACAGAACCTCAAGTGTAAATGGAAACCAATTACAGTAGATTAATCCTTAGGAGACTAGCTCTCCATTCCTAATTTCGCAGCTATCTAAACTAAAAAGAAAAACAAAAGATAAGATGATCAAACTGTTCTGTCCTAAAACAGATTTATATACAGCTTCTGGTTTTCACGGACTCGCGAGGCGAACACTGTCTCGCGACGCGAATCTTCTGCAACGTTTGTTCTTCTCGCGAGGCGATGTACGGCTCGCGTGGCGAGGAATGGAAAAGTCATGTCTTCTGGTCTTCAGTCTCGCGAGGCGAGTAATGGATTCGCGGGGCGAGACAGAAAGGATTGCAAATTCTGGAACAGTCACGCTTCAGGTTCGCGAGGCGAATGCCTTCTCGCGGGGCGAAAGATCCAGAATTATTTCACTTTATTAACCTGAAAAACAAGAAATATCATAAGTGCTTTATTTGACTCTAAATCAACTAAATTAACCTAAAAATACTTTAGAGACTCAAAATACTGCTTAAAGACAATCAAGTCTAATTTGGGTGAAAATGAGATATATTTAACACAAAGCCAAGGTTTTTCTAGTTATAAAACTAGATTAGCCAGAGGATGATCAGGAGGCTCGAAGGCCTTGGTTCCTTGCGAGGCAGAATTGAAGGTGTAGAGGGAGTGTTTGTTTCGTGTCGTCGATACAAGTGTACCCAAGGTGAGGGGGAAGAAATTCCAATTATCGGGATTATAGGCAAAAAATATGAACATTTACATGTGTGGGGATTCTCAACCCCTGTTGATTGTTGGTTGATAATATGATATTTGATAACATGCTTATCTGAGTATATGATGTACAGTATGTTGTTCTGTTGATAATATTATACTATGTGTTGTTGATATATTGATGTGTGATTGATCAATATTGGTGATACTTTGGAGATGTTTGATATGAAATTAAGTTGATAGCTTGAGTAGGAAGTCATGATGTTATGGTGATATTGAGGATTGAGGTGATAGATGGAAAGGTAGTGTGGAATTATGTGGTGATGGTTGCATGCTCATGTCATGTTGCTGATCAACCTTGTGAGTATCCACAAGTGTTGTTGAGCGGATACTAATATAAGGTTGATGGTTGTGATTGACTACGACGATAGTCGGACATTTGTCACAGGAGGGCCGTATGGATAGCTTCAAAAGTTAGTTGAGTGTCTGTCATATGAGATCTGATCATACTTGTGTATATAACTACAACGGCCGTTTAAGTGGTTATTGCACAAGGGAGGTGATGTATCGACTGCAAAAGGTGTTTGAGTGGTTGTTACGGTGGAGCCGTGTGAACAGTTGCTAACAACTGAGTAATTGCCACACGAGGTTGAGGTGGACTATCCGGAGCGACCAATATGACGTAACTCATATTGGTAATGCAGGAGCTAGTAACTCAACTACCCGACTTATGATGTTGTAGAATTGGCCAATCATGCATGTAGGACCAGTTATGCATTAGAATAAGTTATAATCCTGGTTATGGAGATGTTGAGGTTGATTGATGTGACGATGATCTTGGGAGACGGTTGTGTTTGTTGGTGTGCATGTGGATAAGTAGTATTTTATGTTGTTTTCCATTCATGATGATTAGAATTTCTTACCTGATGTATATGTATGTTTCTATGTTTCTGTTATGTTGATTTGGTTCATGAATCGAAGACGGAGATGAGCCTTTAGCTGGCGCAGAGACGAAGAAGGTGACGAGGACTTTCAGAGTTGAAATTGAGTCTTTAGTATTTATACCACAGTTAGTGGAGTGTCAGTTGTTTTTTATGACATCGTTTCTGTGAAACTCTAATATTGAATATATGTTTTATTAATTTGAAATACATGTTCTAAATGTTTTAAATTTTTCTATTATTTTTTTTACATACATTAACATTTATGTAGCGTCTGAGAGGGTGTTTCAAGGAGGAAGAGAGAGAGAAAAACATGATTTTCTCTCTCTAAAACCCAGATTCCGACGATAATGGCGGTTTCGGCGACCGACGGCGGTAGATTGACGGCAGGGACCATAATAGGCTAACGGTTGAAAGGTAGGGGACCAAAATAGGCTAACAGTTGAAAGATAGGGGACCAAAACGGCAAAAAAAGAAAGATAAGGGACCAAAATGAAAACTAAAATAAAGATAAGGGACCAAAATAGAGATTTAACCGGGTAAGAATCAAAGATTTTCAATGACATGAAGATTTATTATTGGTTGAAGGTGTAAAAAACATTTACGCTGATGGTGTATACCAATTAAACTCATTTTAAAATAAAAAATTCAAATATTTTACTCAAATTAAGTATTGGATTTGCATTGAAATATTGTATCTTCATTGTCTTACTAAGTGGGGGGTGGAGTAGTTCAACCGGTTTGAGCTAAGGGTATAAGGAGTTGAAAGACCAGGGTTAAACCCTCAGATACATAACAACTAACATACCAACACCTGCTTATAAAAAAAATGTCAAATAACGATCCTCCTTTTATTAACCATTAACTAGATTTAATTTTGTAAATTGAGTTTTTGAAAAAAAAATTAAAATCACTAACTATTTTTTAAAAAAAAGTTATTTTTATGATTGTAAACAAACTTTAAATAGATTCTATTTCTCTTAAAATCTCTAAAAAAATAATATCTCAGTTATAAAATATGAAAATCATTTTTTATAATCAGTAATAAACAAATCCTTATTGTATTTCTCCTATAAAATACATTTTTCTATTTCCATTTTCTTACTATATTAAATAACGATCATCTTTTTATTAAATCATTAACAAGAAATGATTTTAATGGAAAATTTAACGTACAGGTACATTACACCAGTTCTAGAACTATCATTCTCATTCACTCAGAGCTTGTTTGGGAAAGATTAATTCTTTCCCATTCAGCTGTTTTGAGAGGTTTCAGCTGTTTTATGAAATAATTATTATGTTTGGGAAAAAAGATTATTTCTTAAAAGAGCTTCATAAGGTGCCATCTCAATACTGGAATGGAAACTATTGTTATAGGTAAACTTATCAGGGGCAAAAACTTGTCCCAACTACCCGACTATTGTAATGGGTAACTTCCCAAGCTAAACTCAGGTCTCTAAACTCCTCTATCATATCCATCTCCCTAACTATCAAGGTGGAGATGTGCAAGGTTTTCCTACTTAAGGCATTTGCCACCACATTAGCTTTTCCTGGGTGGTAGGTTAGATCAAACTCATAATCGTTTAAAAACTCCATCCACCTACGCTGCCTCATATTCAGCTTCTTTTGATCAAAGAGATACTTCAGACTCTTATGATCACTAAAGACCTTAAACTTCGCTCCATAAAGGTAATGCCTCCATATCTTTAAGGCAAACACCACAACTCCTAGTTCTTGGTCATGGGTAGGGTAGTTCTTCTCATGGGTTTTCAGTTGCCTGGAGGCATAAGCTACTACCTTACCATCTTGCATCAACACTCCGCCTAAACCTTGCTTCGATGCATCACAGTACACTAAGAAAGGTTTACTAGGATCTGGCAAAACTAACACTAGTGCTGATGTTAACCTATCCTTAAGGGTTTGGAAACTCTCTTCACACTTAGAGTCACACACAAACAAATGTCCCTTCTTGGTGAGACGGGTTAAGGATAAAGCTATCTTAGAAAAGCCTTCTATAAACCTCCTATAATACCCTGCTAAACCCAAGAAATTCCTAATCTCGGTCACTGACTTTGGCGATTCCCACTGGAGCACCGTCTCGACCTTAGCCAGATCCATGGTTATGCCAACTTTAGAGATGACATGTCCTAAGAAACTCACTTCTCCTAGCCAGAACTCACACTTAGAAAACTTAGCATATAACTACTTTTCCTTAAGGGTCTACAAGACAACCCTCAAGTGTTCTCCATGTTCCTCCTTGGTCTTGGAGTACACTAAGATGTCATCTATGAAAACCACCATAAACTTATCAGAGTAAGGGTGAAAGGTCTTGTTCATGTAGTCCATGAACACAGCAGGAGCATTGGTCACACCAAAGCGCATAACCAAGTACTCATAGTGACCATATCGCGTCCTAAACGCTGTCTTCGGGATGTCCTCAGACTTAACCCGAATCTGATGGTACCCTGACCTCAAATCTATCTTTGAGAAGACACAAGCACCTATCAACTGGTCCATAAGATCATCAATCCTAGGGAGGGGATACCTATTCTTAACAGTCACTTTTTTGAGCTGTCGATAGTTGACACACAACCTTATACTGTCATCCTTCTTCTTTACCAGCAACACTGGCGCTCCCCATGGGGATATGCTAGGCCTGTCGAACTGCTTCTACATCAGATCTTCTAACTGTTCCTTTAACTTAGCTAGCTCTAGAGGAGACATTCTATAGGGTGCTATGGATATAGGCCTAGTTCTAGGGATGAAGTCTATCGTAAACTTCACATCTCTCTCTTGGGGTAGTTCGTAAACATCCCCCGGAAACACTTCAGAAAATTCTCACACAACAGGCACGCTGTCGACATCAGGAGGGCTCTCGACTTCCATGGAAGATAACATCATGTACACTTGGGATCCTTCGTTCATTAAAGCCTTAACTTGGTTGGCAGAGAGAAAGCTAGGATCCCTAGACTCCAATGGAGTTCCAAAAACTATGGTTTTATCAAAACAATTCAGAAGGACATGATTGGAAGATAACCAGCCCATGCCAAGAATAACATCAAGGTCTTTCAGAGGTAAGCATACAAGATCAACAACAAAGTTCTTATTATCAATAGATAATAGAACAACCTTTCTGAACACAAGAAGCACTCACAGACTTCTTGGATCGTCCAAGACAAACCACCAAATGCAGTAAGTCAAGCCAAAGCGAACCTATAGGTACTTAGTACCACGTAACATTGTCTATATAAATATAGACAATTCAAACAAGAGCACATAAAAGACCTATAACAGACTCATACCACGTCCGGACAGGGCCGAACTGCTCTGATACCACTAAATGTGACACCCTTCTTCCCAGCACGTTAATATAAACATTTACTTAAAAGAGGCAATATAAAAACATGCATTTGTTTGATAAAAATAAAACTTGATAGAAAGATACCACATTGTTACACTTAACGGGGATAGAACATAGTTTTAAAACAATAAAACATAAACAACGTATAGCATAAACATAACCCAACCCCGATGCCACATACAGAGATGGTATAACCGTTTCGGGATAAAATCCTCGAAATACAACTGAAATAGCTAAACAAAACTAACAACTATAACTTAGCATCCTAACTAGAGTCGCGTCTCCTTAGAGTCACTCCTCCACTGGCTGCTCACCGTCTTCTGCATAAGAGATACGTACAACAACAGAAACAGGAAAAACATGGAGTAAGAAATCATGTAAACACATCGGCATGGAAGTAGTTAAGCAAGATGAACATACAACATTGCATGGCATAGCAATATAACGTAACATCAATATTAAACAACATAACAACATATCATCTCAACCAATATATGCTATGCGGTGCAACACTACTCCGCTACTCCGTTATGCATGTGGATCCAACTACCTCAGGAAGTCAAATTTGGAGTTACATATCCACATTGGTCATAAAAGCACCAACGCTGGCAGTTCGCCAAACCATGGGTGAACCCCTTGGATAGCCGACGTATCATAACTGGATATGCTGTCTCGGGGCGTACAATTCACCAAACCTTGGTTGAACCACCCGAGACTTAGGCTAGATCATTATAACTTGGACGACCTCCCCTATGTTGAACATCCCCCACTAATCAACTTCAACGTATGAATGCATGAGCAAACGACATACAAAGCAACCACCTCCTTTTCTCGGGCCAATAAGCACCCAAGACTTATCACCATCATCAACAACATCAACATCAACGCCTTGGCCAAAAAGTACCAAGGTTCGACTCATCAATGCCTCGACCAAAAAGCATCGAGGGCACTTTGGCCAAAAAGCACCAAAGCGTATCAACGTACGGTAACTTTGTTGACGAATGCGGGCAAGTATACCCAGTCGTGCAAGTAATACGGTGGTGAGACCGGTTATCGTATCCACGGGGATTGGATGTCAATTACCAATTCACAAACTCAGTAACTATCTAGACTAAACTATTAATCAAGAGAAAGTAAAACAAACAAAAGAAAAGAAATAAAATCTTTTTGTATTTTTATCGAACACTTGGAGTGCAGAAATGATATGTTGGGACTAGACTTCACCAAACATCTATCTCATGCAATATCAGGACTAGATACCTCCCATTCATGCTTCAGATATTAAAATCAATCCACTAAATTACTCAAACCCCGATTCCTCGGATGGCAAGAGCCTAAATCCACTAATAGACCCTAATTCCTTAGGTGGCCTAGATTAATGAATTTGCATTAAGATTAGGGATCATGCGATTACTAGTAAACCTAACTCCATTCCTAGATGAAAGGGTTACTAGGTGATTAAATTCAGTTCCGGTTCTGATACGAACGTCCCCATTACATACCAAAACACTAATCGAGTCATGGGGGTGCTAGCCACAACAAGCATTAAGCACAGAAAATTAATCACTAATATGAAGACATGAACATAGAATAATCAGTCAAGATAAATACATAATAATCAGTTGGCTACATCTAATCCCAACAACAGGGATTTAACTACTCATAAAAAGAGAATACAAAGAGAAAGAGAGAAGAGATGAAGCAAACTCCATAGAAGGATCCTCCAATCTTCTTCCAGTCCCAGAGCAAGGAAAACATCCCCTTCAGGGCTGGAACCCTCTTCCAGCCGCAGCCTCCAAGTGCCTCTGGCTCAAAACCTAAAACTCCCTCAATTCTGCCCTAAAACAGCAACTTATACCAATCAGTTATGCGCTCGCTCGCGAGGCGAATGGCCTCTCACAAGGCGAAAGTTAAATTCTGCTGTTTCAGAAAATTGTACTCTCGCGAGGCGAGTACATGTTCGCGACGCGAGCCAGAAGATGTTGCAATTCTCTGGAACAATCAGCTTTCAGGGTCGCGAGGCGAATCTAGTTTCGCGGGGCGAATCTTCAGAATTCTGCTTGGCTCAATTTCTTCTCTTTCCAAGCTCTAAAATCATCCAAGCTTCATTCTGGGCAAATCTGCACAATTTTCCTTAAGTTCCTTCAAAATAACACCAAGAAACCGCTTCACCCGTTCCAAGGGAAAAACTAATAAAAACCAAATAAAGAATGCCTAATCTATATGAAAAATGCATGCAAAAGTATACAAAAAATATGATGTAAAATCACACTATCAAATCACCCCAAGCTTATTCAATTGCTTGTCCTCAAGCAATCACTAAGGCCTGAAGAATAAACAGAACATGGATAGTGAACCAAGAACCCGAGTAAATGATCCAAGTAATAGGCAATTCAAACAGTTCAGCAAGAGACAATCAATTCAAGTCCAATTAGAGGCTTAGGTTCCTTAGACTCATGTTCTCACTGATTTGGGCACTCTTTCTCACCTGAAGCTCACCCCAAGCTTGTTCATTTGCTTGGCTCTCTTCCTCACCTCACTCAAGTGTTTAGGGGAATAAGACATTTCACTCAATTTTCCTCAAGGAATGAATCCTACCATAGGCTTGACTATCAACCAAATCTCTACTTTATTAATGAAAACAATTTAGAATCAAGAGGTCTTTCACTTGGTTGTAACGTGGCCATGGGATTAATCGTTAGGTGGGGAAATCAATAAAAGGACATTTCAAAAGGCTACACAACATATCAACATTTGCAAAGCATGACCTTCTAAAATACCTTTTGGGTTTCAATTAACTTTCCACCTTTCTTTTCTTTCTTTTTCTTTTTATTTCTTTTTTTTTCTTTTTGTCATCCCCTTCTCTAATTTATTTTTCTTTTTCTTGGAGAAGGGGAGATTTTTCAAATCAAGAGAATTTTTTTTTCTGATTCTTTTCCCAAACTTTTTCAACTACCTTTTTACCCTTTTGTAATACTTTAGAAGGTCCCTTATCAAACATATTTATCAAAACATTTCAGGGTACCAAGAAAAGCATTTTATTCATTCAGGCTCAAAATTGGGCAACTAAGGGGTAGCATTTCATCATTCAAAGCTCAGAAGGCCAGAAAAATACCTATTGCCTCAATCCTTTTCAAAAATTGTTCTAAAAAATTTTTAAGCTTCGAAATGGTTTCAAGTCAAGTTCTAGAGAAAACAAACCAAGAGGAATAACACTCTAACACAAAGAATGGGGTAGATTTAGTGAGTACCCCTTTATGGCTCAAAATCTCACATTTTAGTAGTTCAGAAATCAATGAGAAACACAAATCTATAGAACCATATGCTAATTATCAACTATCACAGATTATCTCAAACATTTTTATTTGCAGCCTTATCACAAGAATAAACAGAATTGGGTTCAACAATTCACTATCACAAATTATTGGTCACTTAGTTCTCACAATTGGGTTCAAAATCTAAGCAAGGGGCAATCTAATAATGTGAACATGCAAAACTATATGAATGCAATATGAAAAATGCAAATGCAAAATACCCCTACCCCAAGCTTAAAAATTTACCTTGTCCCCAATGTAAACAATCAAGTTGGATAAAGGAGAAAAATAATAATAAATTAAAAAATTGGAACGGCTTACCGAGGCGGTAGCTGGTGTTGGCTTTGTTGTCTCTGCCCCTTTTGCTCTTCTCCTTGTCTTCTTGCTCTCCCTTCCTTCTTTCCCTGAAAACACTTGGCAATTCTCAATTTATTATTTTTCCTCTTGAGCTTCTCAAATTATTCAAGAGGTTAAAATCAAAAACAAAATTATTAAGAAAATGAAAACAACTAAAGAGAAGGGTTAAGAAACTTGGGTTGCCTCCCAATAAGCGCTTTCTTTAACGTCACTAGCTTGACTTTCTAGGATCCTCCTCCCGGATCAAATGGTAGATGGAGTGGAGATTGTAGCAGATAGTATGACTTTATCTTCAACTCCACCCAGCCAGTGTGTGAAAGCATCCTTGACCTCTTCAACCATAATAATGCACTTACTTCCTAGCGGGTCAAATGGCATTTGCACCAGGAAGTTTGATAGACAAGTGGAAGGGACTAGTTTTGCAGCGTCCACACATGCATGCAAGCCAACATATTTGTCCAATGCAGAAAATTCAGATTCCTTAGCAAGCATGGTGGAATCCACTACCACTTCGTCTTCATCTTGAACTATCCCCCAAACCAGATTTTCCTCAAATTGTGCTGCACGTGACTCTTGTACTAACTGTTTGAATATCTCCTCAACTTTCGTTTTGAAGTTCTGCTTCACAGCTTCGATACTCTCACAATTGGCTCGTGCCTTGGCCTCAGAGGCGGATAGCTCTTGGGAATACTGTTCTAGAGCAGCTTTCAACGGTGTTTGCTCCTTCCATTCCCATTCTTCAACTTCCCAAGGATTTGTGGAAAGTACTCCCTCTTCTTGTGACTTATCCCCCATCACCACTTCATCTTCAATTTGATCCATTCCCACACCCAGATTCTGCTCAACTTCTGCTTCATGTGGCTCCATGGGAATCACAATACACGGTGGTGGAGGTGGCAAATATGAACAAAAGGTTTCCCAATCCTCCTCGGAGAAGTTGTATATAAGCCTTCCCGTCATATCATCAATTTGTGCGGGAGTAACATGATCCATCAAATCCATGCAATCTCCCAAACACCAGTTGTCTTTCAAAGCGCGACTTGAGGCTTCCTCAACGGGTGGATAATACAAATTTTCCATGAACTGCATCCACCTTGCACAAACACAACTCAAAAGAAAAAGATCAAATATATACAGAAAAATAAAAAAGAATAAAAATGTCTAAATTAGTTGCCTCCTCTGACACTAATGATATTGGCAAAACCAATCCCAACAACGGCGCCAAAAACTTGTTGACGAATCCGGGCAAGTATACCCAGGTCGTGCAAGTAATACTGGTGGTGAGACCGGTTATCGTATCCACGGGGATTGGATGTCAATTACCAATTCACAAACTCAGCAACTATCTAGACTAAACTATTAATCAAGAGAAAGTAAAACAAACAAAAGAAAAGAAATAAAATCTTTTTGTATTTTTATCGAACACTTGGAGTGCAGAAATGATATGTTGGGACTAGACTTCACCAAACATCTATCTCATGCAATATCAGGACTAGATACCTCCCATTCATGCTTCAGATATTAAAATCAATCCACTAAATTACTCAAACCCCGATTCCTCGGATGGCAAGAGCCTAAATCCACTAATAGACCCTAATTCCTTAGGTGACCTAGATTAATGAATTTGCATTAAGATTAGGGATCATGCGATTACTAGTAAACCTAACTCCATTCCTAGATGAAAGGGTTACTAGGTGATTAAATTCAGTTCCAATTTTGATACGAACGACCCCATTACATACCAAAACACTAATCGAGTCATGGGGGTGCTAGCCACAACAAGCATTAAGCACATAAAATTAATCACTAATATGAAGACATGAACATAGAATAATCAGTCAAGATAAATACATAATAATCAGTTGGCTACATCTAATCCCAACAACAGGGATTTAACTACTCATAAAAAGAGAATACAAAGAGAAAGAGAGAAGAGATGAAGCAAACTCCATAGAAGGATCCTCCAATCTTCTTCCAGTCCCAGAGCAAGGAAAACATCCCCTTCAGGGCTGGAACCCTCTTCCAGCCGCAGCCTCCAAGTGCCTCTGGCTCAAAACCTAAAAACTCCCTCAATTCTGCCCTAAAACAGCAACTTATACCAATCAGTTATGCGCTCGCTCGCGAGGCGAATGGCCTCTCACAAGGCGAAAGTTAAATTCTGCTGTTTCAGAAAATTGTACTCTCGCGAGGCAAGTACATGTTCGCGACGAGCCGAAGATGTTGCAATTCTGGAGCAGTCGGCTTTCAGGGTCGCGAGGCGAATCCGGTTTCAGCGGGCGAATCTTGACTCGCTTGGCTCAATTTCTTCTCTTTTCAAGCTCTAAAATCATCCAAGCTTCATTCTGGGCAAATCTGCACAATTTTCCTTAAGTTCCTGCAAAATAACACCAAGAAACCGCTTCACCCGTTCCAAGGGAAAAACTAATAAAAACCAAATAAAGAATGCCTAATCTATATGAAAAATGCATGCAAAAGTATACAGAAAATATGATGTAAAATCACACTATCATAACCCAAGGGTACCGACTTAACCAACTTATTATTCTTCGTTATCTTAACTAATCTTTTAATTGAGTTATCTAACTGTTATCATTCGATTGGTGTATTATTGCATTATTGGGGACAACTGGGGTGGAACACCCCTTAATTCCTTTAATCTCAGATTCTGACCAGTAAGGAGAGCACGGGCGTGCTCACCCCAGCACGGTCGTGCTACCACTTAAATGGAGCACGATCGTGCTCACTGTCCTGTACGACCGTACTCAATGCGCGACTTGCCTTCCAGAATGCAACTGAGAGCACGGGCGTGCTCCCTGTTCAGCACGATCGTGCTCCTGGGCCAGTCGTACTGTTTTGGGCAGATCCATTTGTGTTCTTAGAGTCACAATTCCCTAACACTCTCAAATCAGATTCTAGGGTCCTTGGACTAATCCATTTGGCATTAAAACTCACCTCTCACTAACGGTTCGTATTTTATGAAGCATTAGGGAATTAATCCCTTAATTCCGGTGTTAATTAAGAATCCTAATTAAACTAATTAGAGTCTTATTAACATATTCAACGTATTAATAACATCAGTCAATCAACATTCATCATGACAACAACCAATAGCATTCTCATCACATCATCATTAATAGCCAATGTCATTCAACATAGCGATGTTCATCAATATACACTATTTAGCATTCAACATCATAACAACATAACAAAGAGGCATACCAATTAGCCAACTAACACAAAACAATAACTCATACAACCAGGCAGATCATGGCATCAACAACAGTTTAGGCATAATCATAATTAACAGTAATATCAATAGCAATTAATAGCAACATATAACGGATAGGCGTTCTTAGAAATTAACAACAATAACGGGGTTATGGGGACCCCTTATCTTACGCTACCCCCTTGCCTAATGTATACATTATCCTTCTCCCCATAACTGGTATGAAGATTCCCAAAATGATAACATTGGCAAACTAGACACATTCCCTCGAGCGGCTCGACGAGTTCCTCAAGCCTTGGTCAAACAAGAAGGGAAGAGAATAACCAATTAATCCCCAATTCAAAAGAAAGGGAAAAGGAGATTAAGGAGGGATAACTACGTTACCTTAAACGATGCTAACACGCATAACTTCTCTCCCAAACAGACTGACAAACTCCAAGAACTTCAAGGGGTTCAAGGGAAAACTAAGAAAGATGAAGAGAGGCAGCTATTTTGAGTTTAACAATATGATAAATATGGTTTAGGTCGAGTCTTATGGTATAAATACAAGTCAGGGCATAATGGGTTCCAATTTCAGCCCAAACTGTATAAAGATCATTATTTTGATCATAACTTGTTACAAGTTTCCAATTGAGGCGTTCTTGGTGTCGTTAGAAAGAGCAAAGAAACATCTACAAATTAACGTCCAAGACCGAATCCTAAATTGTAATTTAAGATGGTCAAAAGTCCGATGGAATTTTAGCGACAGATTTGGTAGTTATTCCTAGATAGGATCCTTAGGAGATTATGATAAGATCTTAAGAGGTAACCAAAAAGAGGATTATACTTTATTAATAAGGACTCAAATCTGATTGGTTGAGGGGCTAAAATCTAAGAATTACACTATCTCTATTTAAATACTCATTATATCATTCTTAATCACTTATTATTAATAAAATCATGCAACATCCCGGTTTTTATGATTTTGTTTTACGTAATAGGAACATGTTAATACTTGGATTAGGTATGTAACATGTGTTTTAAGGCTTAGGAATCTTTTCATGGAAAGTACGCGGGTCTTTTGGTGTCGGAAAGAACGTGAATGAAATCTAGGGTTTTCGTAAGTTGTTTTAAAAGGGCATAAGTGTGTGAATTAAGAGATTTGGATTTAAGGAAGAGATTAAGCACTTTTGAGGGTTTGAAGTTGTTCTTTAGGTCTTGATGAGCCTATATCTCATATTTGAGCTCAATCGGACGTCGAACGGATCTTGAAAGCAAAGAGTTGACTTTTGGTCAAAAGTCAACGCTCGAGCGTGGATACACCAGCGCTCAAGCACTCCAGTCAGCCAGACCAGCTCTGGCGTTGACTTCCCATGTCTCAATCAGGGCTTACGTGGCATTATGTGGTTGGTTGCATGGCGCGGTGGCGTACCAACCCTCCAATGCTCAAGCGTGGAAAAACAAATGCTCGAGCGTTGGAACGCTCGAGTGCTAGGTTTCAAACACTCGAGCACTGGCGCGAATTTCAAAAAAATTAAATGGCTTAAGTGACATAAGTCACTTAAGCCAGAAGAGAAAGAACAGAAGACATAAACGAGAGCTGAGAGTTGAGAGGAGAAAATAGAGAGTTTTGGAGTGAGAGAGAGAGAAATCTAGAGAGAGAAAGAGATATAGCAAGATTTTAGAGTTTCGATTGTCCCGTTACGAATCGGAGTATGTGGTTGTGATCGTAGTGATGATACCTTCGTTTTCCTCTTCTACTTTTTCTTCAATAGAGAAGGTAAATCATCCTCGTTTATGTCGAAACACGTTTCGTTATGTTTTTCGAAGTATCTTTCGTTTCGTTTGTCGAAATTCAATTCCGTCTTCGATTTTGAACTCGTAGTAACGTGTGCTTTGTAACGTGATGTCTAGGTGAATTTTAGGAGGCTTGGAGACCTTGTTCCCTTGCGTGGCAGAATTGAAAGTGTAGAGGGAGTGTTCGTTTCGAGACGTCGGTACAATTGTACACAAGGTGAGGGGGAAGAAATTCCAATTATCGGGACTATGGGCATAAAATATGAATATTTACATGTGTGGGGATTCTCAACCCCCGTTGATTGTTGATTGAAAATATGATATATGATAACATGCTTAGTTGATTACGTGATATAAGGTTATTCTTTTATTTCTCCGTTGATTATATGATGTTGTTGGTATATTGATGTGTGGTGGATCAATATTGGTCATACTTTGGAGATGTTTGATACGAAACTAGGTTGACAACATGATTAGGAAGTTATGATGTCATGTAGTGATATTGAGGTGTTAGATGGAAAGGTGGTGTGAAATTATGTAGTGATGGATGCATGTGCATATCATTGCGTTGGTCAACCTTATGGGTAGCCGCAATAGCTATTTGAGCGGTTACTAATATGAGGTTGATGTTGGTGTATTGTGAACGACTACAACGAAAGTTGGATAGTTTTCACAAGGGACCGTATGAGTGGATATCATACGAGGTCGGAGAATACTTGTGCATAGTTGGGCTATCGCACAAGAGGTGTATCTGTGTATCTGTACACAGAGGGGTCGTGTGAGCAGTTGCAATAGCTGTTTGACCAATTATCCTACGAGGTTGAGGTGGACTACCCGAAGCGACCAAGATGATGGAACTCATGTTGGTGACGCAGGAGTTAGTAGCCCAACTACCGACTGAACGTTGTTGTAGAGTTGGCCAATCATGCATGTAGGACCGATTATGCATTAGAATAAGTTATGATCCTAGTTACTGAGATGTTGAGGTTGATTGATGTGACGATGATCTTGGGAGACGGTTGTGTTTGTTTATATACATGTTGATAAGTAGTATTTTATGATCTTTCCCTTTTATGATGATTAGAGTTTCTTACCTCCTGTATGTCTCTGTTTATATTTATTTTGGGTTTGGTTCGTGATTCGAAGACGGAGATGAGCTGTTAGCTAGTGCCGAGACGAGGAAGGTGATGAGAATGATAACGTCTCTCACGAGGACTTTTAGAGTTGAAGTTGAGTTTTTTTATTAGTTATACCACGGCCAGTGGAGTGTTTGTATTGCATATGCCATTGCTTCTATGAACTCTGATATGTTGTATATATGTTTTATTGATTTAAAATACATGCTATAAATGTTTTAAATTTATCATATTATTTTATTACATGCATATTCATAATGTGTCACCCAAAAAGGGATGTCACATTTAGTGGTATCAGAGTAGTTCGGTTCTAAAACGGACTGTGGGATGATGTCCGATTAGAATCAAGGACTGCGAGATATAAGATGTTGTTACTGGCCGTGTCTAGTTGAACCTACATCAGGTGTTGACTGTGTTTAGAAGTTGGGTAGAGTGTTCGTATCAAAGTTATCTTTTGTTTCTTCTCTAAAAGACAACGATAACTGTTTTGATTATTTATAAGAGGCATGTCTTATATATATTTCTTATGAATGTGAGCAGATGGTTACCTTTACAGGAACCTATGGCTATTGGGACTCATGGTAGCCAGCTGAATGGGAACAACATGAAAGATAATGATGTGGAAGTAGAGATTCCTGGAGTGGAAGAAGAAAATGAATCCGAAGTCATGAAGACAATACGGGATATGGCCAAAACCATGATGATTCTGTCACAGCAGAATGCACAGTTAATGCAACAACTACAACAATAGTAAAATCAGTAATCCCATAATCAAGAAGGAGTAATGGATGCGGGACTAGTTGCATTTATGAAAGGAAAGCCGCCAAAATTTCGTGGAGAGTATAATCCAGAGGAAGCGGAGTTGTGGATACAGGAGATAGAAAAAGTGTTTACAGCTATGCGTTGCAGGAAATACATAAAGGTCACATACGCATCCTTCATGCTGGTAGGAGGTGCAGAGTCATGGTGGAAGAATCGTCGGAGGATATTGGAAGCTGAAGGAAGAACCACTACATGGGAACAGTTCAAGGAATGTTTTCTGGAAAAATATTTCCCTGAGACAATTAGACATGAGAAGGAGCAGGAATTTATGAGTTTGAAACAAGGAAATATGTTAGTTGGGGAATAATCAATCAGGTTTGATGCTTTGCTCAAGTTCTCAAAGTTTTATCAAGTATGCCCAGATGAAAAGTGGATCTGTAAAAGTTTTGAGAATGGTTTGATAAATGAATTACAGAGAGCAATGTTACTCTTGGGGATTTCCAGACTTCCAAAATTGATTGAAAGATGTACTGCAGTGAAAAGTCTTGATAAAATGATCGAAGCCCATCAACAGAGGAAGAATAAAGGGCCAATCATGAATCATCAAAGAAATGGGGGTGAAGGACTTCGCCAAGAGCATAAACCATATGATCGCTCAGAGCAACAAACCATGACAATAGGAGTAGATGGACACAGGCAGTACCGTTGTTTCAAATGTGGTGGTGCACACTTAATGAAAGATTGTCAAGTAAACAATGTTGTTTGTTTTAAATGTGGTAAGGCAGGACATGTTTTCCGGGATTGTAGACAAGGAAATGCAACAAATGCTGGAAGACAAGGAACAGGGGCACAATCTCAAGGAACAAGACAACAAGCAGTACGAACTCCAACAACGGGAAGTGTGTTCACATTGAGAGGAGCTGAGCATTATTAATCGTGAGCAGCAAGGTTTTGGTTGATGGTCTTTTGAAGTAGTCAGCAAGTTTCTTTACCTGTGTTTTGGTCGAAGATAATGTTTTGAAGCCATAAGTTGGATATCTATATGTGTTAGGTTAAGGATGATGATGTATATATTCAGATGGCATAGTATATAAAAATATGTGTGAAATATGGATCGATAAGTGGTGTATGTTTAAGATGTGATAAAAAATGTATATGAAACAGTAAAGTTATGTTTTGGATAAGTTGTATCAGAGTGCGCAGCGGAGTTGATGTTGCATGTAACCCCTGAAAAATTTCGAGGACGAAATTTCTTTTAAGGGGGGTAGTAATGTAACATCCCGGTTTTTAAGATTTTGTTTTACGTTATAGGAACATGTTAAGACTTGGATTAGGTATGTAACATGTGGTTTAATGCTTAGGAATATTTGCATGGAAAGTACGCGGTCTTTTGGTGTCGGAAATAACGTGAATGAAATCTAGGGTTTCTGTAAGTTGTTTTAAAATGGCACAAGTGTGTGAATTAAGAGATTTGGATTTAAGGAAGAGATTAGGAACTTTTGAGGGTTTGAAGTTGTTCTTTAGGTCTTGATGATCCTATATATCATATTTGAGCTCAATCGAACGTCGAACGGACCCTGAAAGCAAAGAGTTGACTTCTGGTCAAAAGTCAATGCTCTAGCGTGGGTACACCAGCGCTCAAGCGCTCGAGTCAACCAGACCAGCTCTGGCGTTGACTTGATACGTGTCAATCAGGGCTTACGTGGTTAGTTGCATGGCGCGGTGGCGTACCAACCCTCCAATGCTCAAGCGTGGAAAAGCCAACGCTCGAGCATTGGAACGCTTGAGCGCTAGGTTTCCAATGCTCGAGCACTGACCCGAATTTCAGTAAAATAAAATGGTTTAAGTGACATAAGTCACTTAAGCCATAAGAGAAAGAACAGAAGACAGAAACGAGAGCTGAGAGTTGAGAGGATAAAATAGAGAGTTTTAGAGTGAGAGAGAGAAATCTAGGGAGAGAAAAGAGATATAACAAGAGTTTGAGAGTTTCGATCGTCCCATTGCGAATCGGAGTACATGGTTGTGATCGTAGTGACGATGCCTTCATTTTCCTCTTCTCCTTTTTCTTCAATAGAGAAGGTAAATCATCCTCGTTTATGTCGAAACTCATTTTGTTACGTTTCTTGAAGTATCTTTCGTTTCATTTGTCGGAATTCAATTCCGTCTTCGATTTTGAACTCGTAGTAACGTGTGCTTCGTAACGTGATGTCTAGGTGAATTTCTGGAGGATTAGAGACCTTGATCCCTTGCATGGCAGAATTGAAAGTGTAGAGGGAGTGTTTGTTTCAAGACGTCGGTACAATTGTAGACAAGGTGAGGGGGAAGAAATTCCAATTATCGGGACTATGGGCATAAAATATGAATATTTACATGTGTTGGGATTCTTAACCCCCGTTGATTCTTGATGGAAAATATGATATATGATAACATGCTTAGTTAATTACGTGATATATGGTTATTCTTTTATTTCTCCGTTGATTATATGATGTTGTTGATATATTGATGTGTGGTGGATCAATATTGGTGATACTTTGGAGGTGTTTGATGTGAAACTAGGTTGACAGCTTGATTAGGAAGTTATGATGTCATGTGGTGATATTGAGGTGTTAGATGGAAAGGTGGTATGAAATTATGTAGTGATGGATGCATGTGCATATCATTGCATTGGTCAACCTTATGGGTAGCCGCAATAGCTGTTTGAGTGGTTACTGAAATAGACAACTATAAACACGAGGAGGGGGGTTGAATTGTGTTTATCAGAATTTAAACGAAGTTGAAAACTTTTCTCAAAAAGAAGCTTGGTTCAGAAGGGTGGAAAGATACAGGACAGACAGGTGACCTGTCTGATGAAATTTGAACAGTGACTTAGGCAAACACACCACTTAATAAACGGATAAGAAAATTGAAGCAACTAAAGAGTTTATAAGGAAAGAGAGATTGACACAGTTATTTATCCTGGTTCACTATTCAAAACAAAGAGTTACATCCAGTCCTTGACTGCACCACTTTCTGTTGAAGTTTTTCAACTTCTTCAGATGGTGACGTTTCACTTGAGATCTTAGCTTCATTTGACTTTTCAATCTTCAGCTTACTGTTCTCTTTAGCCAGCTTCTCACACTCTTGAGATTTCTGTTTATGCTCACTGGTGAGCTTTACATACTCTCTCTTGAGGGATTTGAAGGCCTTAGATAAGCAGTCGGATTCCTCCAGCAACTCCTCATAGGCATCAAGTAATTCCTCATTGTCAGGATGTACCTCATCGTCCGAGTCTGAGTCAGTGTTGGCCATCAAACAGAGATTGGCTTCTTCCTCTGTTTCTTCATCAGAATATGTTGACTCCAGATCCTCCCAAGTAGCCATCATTCCTTTCTTCTTTTTTTTGAAAAATTTCTTAAAAGGGGCCTTCTTGAGTAGAGGACATTCAGTCTTGATGTGACCAGGCTTCTTGCACTCATAGCAGACGATTGGACTTTTGTCTGTTGAAGTGGATTCTTTGAAGTTCTTGTCCTTGTTGAACCTTCTGAATGGCTTATCCCTCTTGAACTTCTTTTTCTCTAGAAGAAGCTTTATCTTCCTGGTCAGGAGAGAAAATTCTTCATCACTCTCAGAATCCTCGTGTTCAGACAGGTCAGCATCACTGGATGACTCGTCTGCCTTTAGAGCCTTGGAAGCTTTTGCTGACTTTTGATCAGCTTTCAGAGTAATTGACTTGCCCTTTCTTGGTGCAACTTTATCTCCAAGTTCTTGCTCATGAACAGTGAGTGTTCCAAGAAGTTCATCCATAGTCAAGGTAGTGAGATCCTTGGCTTGAGAGGTAGCAGTGACCAAAGGTCTCCACTGTTTAGGTAGACTTCTCAGAATCTTTCCAACCTTCTCAGCATTGGTGTAGACTTTGCCAAGATATTTTAAACTGTTGACTATAGTTTGAAATATTCCTATCAATTGAGCAACAGATTCTCCTTCCTCCATAACAAACAGTTCATACTTTCTGACAAGTATGACAATCTTTGACTCTTTGACTTTGGCTCTTCCTTCATGCGTGACAGCTAAAGTGTCCCTATTTCTTTGGCAGAGTCACAAGCACATACCTTATCAAACTCCTCAGAACTGAGAGCACAAATGATGTTATATCTAGCTTTATGGTTCAGCTTCCATTTTGTCTTTTCTGCAGTAGTCCACTGAGCTTTTGACTTGTCAGTGTCATCATTATTCTTGGGAATGAATGGACCATCTATAATGACATCCCATCGATCATAGTTTGTAGATAAAATGAACCATTGAAATCTATCTTTCCAATAGTTGTAGTTTTCTCCATTGAAGTAAGGAGGTCTGGTTAGGGAAGCTCCTTCAGTCTGGTGACTTCCACTTGAACTAGCTCCAGCAGTCATGTCTATTCTTCAGGACCTTTTACCTTGCATTGTTAGATGCTCGACCTAGAGGCTGAGCCCTGATACCAATTGAAATAGACAACTATAAACACGAGAAGGGGGGTTGAATTGTGTTTATTAGAATTTAAACGAAGTTGAAAACTTATCGCAAACAGAAGCTTGATTCAAACGAGTGGAAAGATACAGGACAGACAGCTAACCTGTCAAATGAAATTTGAACAGTGACTTAGGCAAACACACCACTTAATAAACGGATAAGAAAACTGAAGCAACTAAAGAGTTTATAAGGAAAGAGAGATTGATACAGTTATTTATCCTGATTCACTATTCAAAGCAAAGAGCTACGTCGAGTCCTTGGCATCACCAAGATTTATCCACTATAACTGATCAGGTTACAAACTCTAAGTATTGTTTGCACACCTAGCCTCTTCAGGCTCCAAGACAATTATTCTTTGCACACCTAGCTTGTTAGATTCTTGGTTCTTCAACGAGTAATCTCAGACAAGTGTATGATCTCGTGGCGAGACAGGTTAGAGACGTATCTTGAAAGAAGTCAATAATCCTAGTCAGCAGACAGGTTGACTTTCGCTTATCCAGATAGGTAGTCATCTATATGAGCAGACAGATGATTCTTACTGTATTAATCTGCACACTAGATAGACAGGTTATCAACCAATATGAAGGTTAATTAAATCATTAACCAATGTTTAGTTCTCATCAAAACCTAGGAAAATGCACATCAGACATTTTAGAGACTTAACAATCTCTCCCTTTTTGATGATGACAAACATCGAGATGATTTAATGAACCTCAAAAAATATCAACAAAGAAAATTGCATATATCAGACAGGTTAAAATTTTCTTAAGCGGACAGGTTATCTGATGCTTGATCAGACATTAAGATTAATCATATAATCCGGTTAATTTAGTCATGCATAAATTTGACTTGATTTACTGATTTACTTTTGAAAATTATCAGAGCAATCTTACTTAAGATTTATTTGAGCAACTATAGTAACTATCAGAACATACTTTGATCAACATATCTTGCTCATAACAGAAGAATATACTTTGATCATATCAGAATATACACATGTCCATATATTCATAAAATCATATACATTCTCCCCCTTTTGTCAACAGCAAAAAGGAGTAATCATAATAAAAGAAATAAGAAAAGTAAGGAAGAAATATATTTTATTCATCATGAGCTTTGATAAGTACAAGGCAGTTTACAACAGAGAAACAAAACAACCTAGATTGACTAAGTAACAAATATAAGGCAGCAACCCTTTGCTCTAAGAGCAATCTAGCATGCCTTTCTTCATCCAGCTGTCTTCTTAAGTCTTCTACTTTCCCTTGAAGCAGATGAAAGTCTTGTAAGGCCACTGTCTGAGAAGTGGAGGCTTCTGTAGACAGGTTTGAGGAAGAGACAAACAGAGAAGAGTGCCAGGGTAGGGGTAAAACTCAGGGTGCCTTAGGTAGAGATGGGGGAGAGGTAATGGAAGGGAAGAAATGTTCATAGAGAGTTTGAAGGGCATAGAACAAAGAAAGACAAATTTGAAGATAAGATTGATTCTGACAAAGTCAGTATCAGGTGAAGGAAACATACAGGAAAGTATCTCGGACAGAGACAGTCTAGTGATGATTATTTGGATAGGTGGGGGAAGAGGTGTTTGAGCTAAAACAGAGGGAGAGATAGGTAATAAAGAATCAATATGGCAGAAAAAAGAATTAGATCCTGTGACTAACATAAAGAAATACCTAGACCTATGAGGTAGCATTACAACAGAATCAGGATAGTGAGTTCCAGCTAATGTTCTAATGAAGACAACAACAGGTGGGTAGAAGAAAAGTTCTTTACAGGGGTTAAGAATATGAGGTGGGGGAGAAGGGATGATAGAGACGTGTGAGATACTGGCAAAGAAAAGGGATTGCAGATCAGATACAAAGAGTCTTGATGATATGCCAGTTTGTTCTTTGGGAGCAGAGTTCCTGTGAACAACTGTGTACTGACAGTCATCAAGTACAATAGTGAAAGAAGAATTTTTAGTTTGAAGGGAGTGGACAGGTGAAGGAAGAGGAGATGCAACATAGAGAGGTTGAACAAAAAGGGCAGATGGAGAAGAGACAGATGGGGTGATGATACCTTGATGTAAGGGGGAAGGGAAAGAAGGAGATGTCTACTCTTCAGATATCTTCAACTTCTTGTGAGAAGGAGACACTTGGTCATACTCGGGTACAACTGTCTGAGCTCCTTCAGACAGGTCTTCTGCAGTGTTAGCTTCTGCAGGAATTTCAGTCTTAGCAGGTACTGGGTAACTAGATCTTCTCTTTTTGGGAATAATTCCCAAAATGAAAGTCTTCTTTGGTTCTTCCAGAACTTGCTCTGTTTGCTCCCCACTGAGAAGATGCTTCCTCTTTGCTAGGCTCAAACTCAACTTGTCTGACCTTGGCAAAGGTCTTCACCAGCTTCATTTTCTTACTGGACTGAGCTGGAACATCCACTGATTCCTCAGCTTCACTAGTCTTCCACTCGGGAGAGGGTCTCCTCAGCCTGAACCTCAAGGGCTCAACTATCTCAGCAGAATCTTCAGACGCTGAAGGTTGCAGCTCTGGAATTTGGTCTTGTCTGGCCATCTTTCCATACAATTTGAACAATCTTTCAGAAATAGGGACTTCAGATTCATCAGTGGAAACCACTGGTTCTTCCTCCTTCTGCTCAACAACAGGTTTGTTCTTCTTTTGCTTCTTCTTGATGTCTTCCTCCTCATCATCAAGAGGGATTCCCTTGATGTCCATCATAGACAATATCTTCCTGTCTAAGGGCATTGACATGTCCACAAAATGAACATCACTAGGAACAAACAGCTTGTTCCTGAAGACCCTTGTCAGCAACATCCCATAAGGATAGGTCTGCATGTTGGTTCTCTTGATCAGAGTCTCAAGGTACATGTAGATAAGGTCATTGATGTCAACATTGATTTTGTGGATCAAGTGGTACAGAGCAAATATGTCCATCTTGGTCACACTATCTCGTGAGCCTTTCCTTGGCATCACGCACTCCAACAGTAATTTGTGCAGGAATCTGCACTTGACCACCATGTTGACAAGCTTAGGGCTCACAGGTTTGGGAACACCATAGATGGCAATGTTGACTTTGTCAACTCCCACTTCATCTTCCCAGTTGGGTGTGAAGCCAGCTCCGATTCTTGGACATTTTGTGACAAGCTCAAGAGAGCTAATGGGGAAGAGAAGGGTTCTATCTCCTATTTCAGCCTCAAAGCTCTTGATTCCGTTGAGTCATTGGTGACAACCACATCATTTCTCCGAGCGTTTGAACGAGCTTAGGGTGAACAAGCTCTTTGATGTCGAAGAAATGAGTCCACTTGGAGTACTCCAGCTCTTCGATGACATCCATACCTAGCTTCTTCATCTATTGAAGATCAATAGTATTTCCCAGAATGATCTTTTCTATCTCAGTAACCTTGAGATTGTATTTCTCAACTATTTCTTTTGTAGAGAGACGCTTGGATGATGTCATTTTTGAGAGAAAAAGGTTTTAGGGTTTCGAGAGAGAAGAGGGTTTGAAAGATGAGAAGACAAAGAGATTTTGGAATATTGAAACGTAAAGGTTCAACCTTTCTAATCTATTGTCTTTTATAGTCATAAAGGTAGGAGAGAGAAAAACGACATTTTTAATTCAAAAAGGCACAATTTGTATTGGGAACCGCAACACCCACTTAAGACATAATGAAAACATGGTTTCAAGATGTGTAAACTACCGTGCACATGATTAGCTTCAGATAAGGGAATGACATTAATTAATTAATAACCATTTCAGCAAAACTGTTGAGTTCTAGCATAGTGACTCAGCAGAGTCAGACAGGTAAGCATAGACAGGTTAACATTCAGACATGTCATTCAACAATGTAGTGCATGTTTAGATTATCTCTAATAAATAAGAACCTTTCTTCTGCTAGGGGTTTAGTGAAAATATCAGCCCATTGATTTTCAGTTTTAACAAACTTAATATCAAAGATGCCTTTCTGAACATAATCCCTAATAAAGTGGTGTTTGATTTCAACATGCTTAGCCTTAGAATGCTGAATTGGATTTTTAGTTAAGAAAATAGCACTAGAATTATCACACCATACAAATATGTTATGTTCATAAATAGAGTAATCCTCAAGTTGCTGTTTTACCCATAGGAGTTGAGAGCAGCAACTAGCAGCAGAGATGTATTCTGCTTCAGCAGTAGATAGTGCAATAGTTGTCTGCCTCTTGCTTGACCATGAGACTAAGCTTGCTCCAATGAAGTGACATCCTCCACTGGTTCTTTTTCTTTCTATTCTGTCTCCAACAAAATCAGCATCACAATATCCCACTAATCTGTATTCTTTTGAACTTAAGTAAAGCAAACCAAGATTAGTAGTTCCAAGCAAATATCTAAATATTCTTTTAACAGCCTTAAGATGAGATTCTGTAGGATCAGATTGGAATCTAGCACACATACATACACTAAATTGAATGTCAGGTCTGCTTGAAGTTATGTACGATGAGAGCAAATCATACCTCTGTAGACAGTTTGGTCTACCTTTTTACCTTCATCATCTTTGCTTAGTTTTGCATTGGGTTACATAGGGGTTTTCATGAGCTTTGCATTTTCCATTTTGCATTTCTTGAGTATCTCCTTGGTATACTTTTGTTGATGGATGTAAATTCCATCACTTGTTTGCTTGATTTGTAATCCAAGAAAGAACTTCAATTCTCCCATCATGCTCATCTCAAATTCAGCTTGCATTAGATTTGAAAATTCCTTGCACAGCTTTTCATTAGTTACTCCGAAAATAATATCATCAACATATATTAGAACTAAGATAAAGTTCTCTTTAGAGCATTTCTTGAATAGAGTAGTGTCTACTTGTCCTCTAGTAAAACCATTGTGCATGAGAAAAGAACTAAGCCTATCATACCATGCTCTAGGTGCTTGTTTTAAACCATATAATGCCTTTTTAAGTTTGAAAACGTGATCTGGTTTATCAGTAGCCTCAAAACCAGGGGGTTGTTTAACATACGCTTCTTCTTCAATTATACCATTTAGAAAAGCAATTTTTTACGTCCATTTGAAACAGGGTGATTTGGTGTTATGCAGCATATGACATTAAAATGCGTATAGCTTCTATTCTAGCTATAGGTACAAAAGTTTCAGTATAGTCAATACCTTCTTGTTGGTTATAACCTTGAGCTACTAACCTTGCCTTATTTCTGACAGATGATTCTTACTGTATTAATCTGCACACTAGATAGACAGGTTAGCAACCAATATGAAGGTTAATTAAATCATTAACCAATGTTTAGTTCTCATCAAAACCTAGGAAAATGCACATCGGACATTTTAGAGACTTGACAGTTACTAATATGAGGTTGGTGTTGGTGTATTGTGAACGACTACAACGAAAGTTGGATAGTTTTCACAAGGGGTCGTATGACTGGCTACGATAAGCTGTTTGAGTGGCTATCATATGAGGTCGGATAATACTTATGCATAGCTGGGCTATCGCACAAGAGGTGTATCTCTGTAACTATACACAGAGGGGTTGTGTGAACAGTTGCAATAGTTGTTTGAGCAATTGTCTCACGAGGTTGAGGTGGACTATCTGGAGCGACCAAGATGACGGAACTCATGTTGGCAACGAAGGAGTTAGTAGCCCAACTACCGACTGAACGTTGTTGTTGAATTGGTCAATCATGCATGTAGGACCAGTTATGCGTTAGAATAAGATATGATCCTTGTTACTGAGATGTTGAGGTTGATTGACATGACGATGATCTTGGGAGATGGTTGTGTTTGTTTATATACATGTTGATAAGTGATATCTTTTGTTGTTTCCCCTTTATGATGATTAGAGTTTCTTACCTTCTGTATGTCTCTGTTTATATTTATTTTGGGTTTGGTTCGTGATTCGAAGACGGAGATGAGCTGTTAGCTAGTGCTGAGACGAGGTAGGGTGATGAGAATGGTAGCATCTCTCACGAGGACTTTCAGAGTTGAAGTTGAGTTTTTTTATTAGTTATACCACGACTAGTGGAGTGTCTGTATTGCATATGCCATTGCTTCTTTGAACTCTGATATGTTATATATATGTTTTATTGATTTAAAATACATGCTGTAAATGTTTTAAATTTATCATATTATTTTATTACATGCATCTGCATAATGTGACGTCCAAAAAGGGGTGTCACAAATCACATATCATATATTAACGTATAAAATCACAAACAAAATCATATATTCGTATACGATCACACATTAAGAGACCCAATCTTATATTAATGCAAATAATCATATATTAATATACATATTATCATATGTAATAATATATACATACATATATATGTATAAGCATAAAAATACTACAACACTAATCACAATTACATTATAAATTATATAAATAACAATACTTACTTCATTAATAACAACAACAACAACTAGGTATCCATAGTAACATAATCCCTTATACGAAAATCAAGGTGTTACAATAACAGTAGTCTGTTATTTTTTTTTTTATTGTTGTTATATATAATATTAATTTTTTTCTTGTTTTTAAAATTGTGTAATTTTTTAATTTTTAATTGTTATTATTGATATATATGATATTAGTAGTGGCCCATGTTATCATTTTGTGTTTTTTTGTTTTCATAATTTGTTATGGTTATGTTAATGTTATTATTGTTTGTTATATTTGTTATTGTTAATGTTATTATTGTTAGTGTTTTTATTATTTTGTTGTTGTTATTGTTATTAATTTTATGATTATTTTAATATTCTTGCTGTTATTGTTAATGTTGTTGTTAGTATTATTTTTATTTTTGCGCATTCATAATTTTTATATTTTTATTATATTATTATTTTTTAGTTACTTTGTTTTTATTAATGATAGTAGTAGTTTGTTATTTTTTTGTTGTTGTTATATATAATATTAATTTTTTTCTTGTTTTGGGTAATTGTGTATTTTTTTTTAAATTTTAATTGTTATTATTGAGATATATGATATTACTAGTGGCCCATATTATCATTTTGTGTTTTTTTTATTTTCATAATTTGTTATGGTTATGTTAATGTTATTATTTGTTTGTTATATATAGATCTTATTATTATATTTGTAATGTTATTATTGTTACTCTTGACAAACAATATTACAACAAGACTCATGATATTACAAAATAAACCATCTAAATGTCAAGAGTGTTTACAGTTAATGAAGGACGTGGTGCCTGAGGGTGAAGAGCTAATGCCACATAGGATTCAGTTTTGCACTGCGGTCGACTCCCAGGCAGAGATGGGGGTTACAATTCTCAACTTATTGTGATGTACATGATTAGGTTGTTTTGTTCAATTGCTACTGGCCAGTAGCCTATCAAACTAAGGTTTTGATATATATAGTATGTAAGTTATTCTATAAAAGCCAGTAGCCATATATATATATATATATGTATGTATGTATGTATGTATGTATGTATGTATGTATGTATGTATGTATTCAGTTGGATAGGATAAAAATCAAAATATTATGCCGACACCTACCGAATACTAATATCCTATATATCAATAAATAATATTTAAAATTAAAAAACATTCACAAATACCAAACCTCATTATAATATTAATATGATATTATTGTATGATCATAAACTACATTAATAATAATAATAATAATAATAATAATAATAATAATAATAATAATAATAATAATAATAATAATAATAATAATAATAATAATAATAATAATAATAATAATAATAATAATAATAATAATAATAATAATAAGTTTTATAACAAAAAAAACTAACAATAACTTTAATAATAACTAAGAAAATAAAAAAAATAATTTGTAAAAAAAATTGGGATCTTCTGAATGCAAAAAAAATTGATATAATAAAAATTAAAAATAAAGAATAGACAAAATGATAAAAATATGGCATTATAAAAATGAAAAATTATTGATAAAGAAGAGTGTAAAAAAAAGTAGCAGAATGTTGGTAAATGTATATATAAAAATTAATAAAATAATGAAAATATGATATCAGAAAAAATTTAATATTTACCTAAATTTAAAAATTGATTATAAAAGAGTGTAGAAAAAATTAAAAGAGTGTAGTAGAATGTTGGAGAGTGAGGGAAATATATATGTGAGAAGTGGTGTTGGGGAGGGGGGATCCGGATGGGGGTATATATATGGGATGGGGATGGGGATTTTGGGGGGGAGGAGGTGCCACATGTAAGCACCAGGGCGGTGGCGCCATTGTAACTAGCACTACTGTTGGCGCCTGTTGTAGTGGCGCCACTGCTCTAGGTGCTGACATGTGGCGCTGCCCCAAATTTCCTTTTTTTTGTAAAATTTTTTTTTAAATTTTGAATTTTGAATTTTTTTTTCCAGATTTAACGGACCAATCAGGACCTGCCACGTGGCAGGTCAAAAGGTCAATGGCGCCAGTCAAACTGGCACCATCTAGTCAGTAAAAAAAAGATATTTTATTCCAGCGTGTCAAAAAGTGGGTTAGTTTGGTAAATTGGTTCAAAAGTATGTTATTTTGATATATAGTTTCTAAAAGTGGGTTACTTTGGTTAAAAACCCTGGTTTGGACTAGGAAGCTCCAATAGCTACTTTAACTAAATGAAATAAAATTCTTTAGTTTATTAAATGAAATATTTATTATTTATATTTAAATATTGTATAAATAATGTATTTTTATTTGTTTTCATGATCATGAGAAAATGTTACAAATTTTATTTAATTTTTTATAATAGAAAAAATTGATGACAAAATATATATATAAAAAAAATTCAACAAGTTTTAATGTAAAAAAACATCAAATATTATTAATATAAACAAATAACTTCATACCATTTTTCATAATTAATTATGTAAAAGTGATTATATTTGCACCACCCAAATGAAATAGATTCTTTTAAAATTGCTTTTCAGCAAACATACTCAAACAAAAACAGATTCTAATTATAATCGATTATTTGAAAACAAATTATCAGCAAAATCTTTTTTTTTCCAGCTTTTCCAAACACAGAATGCCTCACCACCCGCGCACCCACTTCAGTTTCTCCCCCTCACTCTCTTCTTCTCCAACACTCGTGAGTCATCCACATCAGTTTCTCCCCCTCACTCACATCTTCCTAATTGCACCAACAGATCCATCCTCACTCCCTAACTCTCCGATCTCCGCCCAAAACGAGATCTGCACACCTGCTCTGATCATCTCATTCCCCTACTCCGATCTGCACAACCTCTACCGACTTGGTCCACAGACAATACAGTTTGTCCTTCTGAAGGGCGAGTTTCTTCTGAAATGTTTGTTAAGTCTCTAAAATGTCTGATGTGCATTTACCTAAGTTTTGATGAGAGCTAAACATTGGTTAATGATTTAATTCACCTTCATGTTGGTTGCTAACCTGTCTACCAAGTGTGTAGATCAAAACAGTAAGAATCATCTGTCTGCTCATGTAGATGACTACCCGTCTGGATAAGCAAAAGTCAACCTGTCTGCTGACTAGGATTATTGACTTCCTTCAAGTGAAGCTTACAACCTATCTTCCGACAAGTTTTTACACTTGTCTGAAGTTTCTCGATGAAGAACCAAAGACCAAACAAGCTTTTGCAAGCTTTCCCATCATAGAGAAGACTCGAAGCTTTCCCTCTTACTTGGTCTCGCGCTTATCAAGAAAAGTCAGAAGTCACTCTCTCAAGCAACCTTTGAAATCAGAATCAAAGTCCAGTTAAAGGATGCTTCTAGCATGCTTTATTCCCTAGTACTTCTGGTTATTACACCAAAAGGGAAATGTACTCAGCAAAGTACATAAAGCTCTCTGCACAACTCTGATATGGCTGATTCATGATGCATAAAGCTATTATCCTTCAAGTTAGAGTACAACCAACATTCCTATTGCATTAATGGCTGCCCAGAATGACTCTATTGCATTTAATGAAGTTCTGCTTGAAGCCAACAACTAAGGGAATATCTCTAACGGATCTTAAATGCTTGAAGGCTATAAATACAGAAGATTTTGAAGATGAAGATAGAATATACACAGCATTAAAAGAGCTATCACTTTGCTCATTTATTTCCTCATTCTGTATTCTTCAATCATTTGAAGTTATTACGCAAACTTTCCAAAGCTTTACATTTAAACCACTCTGAGTGTTAGTGAAAGATCTGTCCGTCAGATTGTATTTATTACAAACCAAATTTCTCAAACAAACTTGAGTGAGCTTGAAGAGGCTAGGTGAGTAAAGAATACTTGTCTGTGAGCCTGAAGAGGCTAGGTCTGCAAACAATACTTGGAGTCTGTAACCTAATCAGTTATAGTGGATAAATCTTGGTGCTACCAAGGACTGGTCGTAGCTCTTTGCATTGAAGAGTGAACCAGGATAAATAGTTGTGTCAATCTCTTTTCCCTTAATCATGGTGCTACCAAGGACTAGACGTTGCCCGTAATGTATGCTTCACAATGATGTATTCAGGTGAATTTTTGGAGCCCGAGCCCCGGAGGGTGGTGAACCTTGAGTGGTAGCAGCTAGAGGGGTAGGAGTGTGCTCATTTTGTTGCTCCTAATCTTGCCTACAACACATCAGGTGGGAGAAAGAAGCATCCTATCGTCAGAATTGGCTAAGTAGCATATTTTACATTAATGGTGTAGGGCGACCTAAACCCTACTGGTGGGTAAATAATTGACAATGTCAATATCACATTGGTGACTACTTAGTGGTACCAATGATGATATGGAGATTGTAGGTTTATCGTTGTTAGGTTAATTTAAGATATTTGAGATTGTCTAATTTTATTGTATTTTAGCTGCTTGTTGTGTGCTGTTTGGATTAACAGGTTAATTATAGTTTATTATGTTAATATGTTATTAATGTTTTATTATTATTATTTTATTATGATTATGGTTGATAACATATATTGAGTGATAATATGTTTTATCTCTGATTATATGCTTAGTTGGCATCTAGGTGATGATATATGATATATAAAGTGATACATGTTGGGGAGAGTATGATATGTGATTTAGTCGTGCCTAACCTGATTAATTAATTAATATTTTATGGATGATGAGATTGATGATACGATGAGACTTGAGATATTATATGAAATGATGATGGAAGGTGGCGGTACTTATGACACTCTCTACCCCGCATGTATTTATAAAACATTTAAATAAAAGAGATAAAATAAAAACATGCATTTATTTCATAAAATAAAATCTGGATAGAAATTACCACATATAACAAACGGTCTTAACGCGAAAAACAAAACGAGTTTAAAAAGGGAAAACATAACATGAAAAATATAACCCAACTCTGATGTTACATTACAGAGCTGGTATAATCGAAAATCCGAAAAACATGCGGATAACAAACCAAACTAAAGATAAATCCTAACTACGAGTAGCGGCTCCTCGGAGTCACTCCTCAACAGGATGCTCACCCTCCTCTGAATAACATAAAGGTACATGCAAGGCAACAACAAAAGACGGGGAGTGAGAAACATATATATGAACATAACGATATGGAAGCAGTTAGTAAGACGAGCATGCATCACAATTAAGCATGTTATAACAACAACATATATAACCTAAACATATCATCCTTATCACAACAACAATGTATGTTATGCAATGCAGTGTTACTCCACTACTTCGTTATGCAAAAGTTACACATCCACATTGGCCATTAAGCACCAATGCCGAAGCCCACCAAACCATGGGTGAACCCCTCGGGTAGTTGACGTACCTTACTCTCGGATGCGCCACCACGAGTGTACATGATTCACTAGAATTGCCGTGGACAGCCAAATCGCCTTACTCTAGGATGACCTCCACTATGTTGAACAACCCCCACTAACATCTCCGATACATGAATGTATGAGGAAAAACAACACACAAACCACAATCACCACCTCCGCTTGGGCCACTAGGCTACCCAAGTTTTATCACCCTCAACACCTCGACCACTTGGTTACCGAGGCCCCCTTGGACACTTGGCTACCAAGGTTAAACTTTATCTTTTCGTCTTTAATCTTTTTATTAACACTCTGGTCATTAAGCACTAGAGCTCGACATCTCGACCACTCGGATATTGAGGCCCCTTAGCCACTAGGCTACCAAGGTACGACATTAACAACACCTTGACCACTTGGCTATCAAGGCCCCCTTGGCCACTCGGCTACCAAGGTACAACGTCTTATCACTTGTTATTTATTCATCTTCATTTTTGTTTGGTGTCTTAGTAGATCATTGAAGACATTTGGGGTGAAACACCTCTGTTACAGCTTCTGCGTTCTGTTCTAGGCAGGGAAGCATCGTGCTTCCCTTTCAACACGGCATGCTGACTCTAAGGTCAAGGACGATCGTGTACACCATTAGGCATGGTCGTGCTTATGCAGCACGACCTTTCTGGATTTTGAATTGGAGCACGAGCGTGCTCCCTTTTAAGCACGACCGTGCTAACTGGAGCATGGCCGTAATGGTCTGGGAAGAAAGGGTTAGAAACCCTTGCCAAACCTCTTGGGGTAATTCATGGGTTAAATCTATTTGCTTTTATTAAGTCATTGCACATTAATTCTATGATTCTGGCTTAATCTCCATGTCTTATAATTATGGGGAATTAATCTTTTAATTCTGGTTCCCTTATTAATATCCTTAAACTCTCATGAATCAATCCCTAGGGTCCTTGACTAAACCTTTTGGCATATACCTCACCTCTCAATACTAAATCCATGTTTTATGAAACAATTAGGGAATTAAGCCATTAATTCTATATATTATTAACAAGCCCTGTTTGGTTAATTAAAGTCTTATTGATATCAACATTTATCTCAACAACCATAACGGCCAACACTATCATCCATGGCATAACAACATCATTCATGGCATAACAACATAACAACATTTATTGATATCAACATTTGTCTCAACAACCATAACAACCAACACTATCATCCATGGCATAATAACATCATTCATGGCATAACAGCATAACAACATTTATTGATATCAACATTCATCTCAACAACCATAACAATCAACACTATCATCCATGGCATAACAACATCATAAGCATTCAAGAACAAACATGTCAATTATAAGCAAACATAGATAAACATGTAACAAGACAACAAATAGGCATATAGCAAACTATATGGTCATGGGTTAACCCTTCATCTTACGTTACCCCCAATGCCTACATGTTCATACTATCCCTTTCCCCATACATGGTATGAAGATTGAAATTCAAAAGGAAGAGAAGAAAGTCTACTAAGACCCTGTCTCACGAACGCTTGTCTACTACCTCAAGAACTACAATAAATATCTTGATTTAACTCTAAGATCAAGAAATCAAAATGAAAAGATCAAGAGGGACGAGGTGCACGAATTCTACCTGGTTTGAAAGTCTAAACAACAATGACAATTGATCACATGCTCGTAACGATGTTCCTAAATCGAAGAACGGTGCACAGGTTGATCCTCTAGGAAGAGTTTTAGAGAGAAAAGGGTTAGGAATTCAAAGAGAAGGGAATGAAGGCTGATTTAGAGTGGTTCAAATATATAACCTTAGGTTGAGGTCGTGGTTTTGGAGGTTAAGGATGGTTTATGCACGATTGGGCTTAATCATAGCCCAAAACACGTTTCTTGTTCTGCACGGTTCATGGGAGAACAATGATCACTGTGCGAGGGCTAAACAAAGTCACATTTGGCCAAAACACCCAAATTAAGACTTGTATATAATTCTCTTATCTTTTCAATGCATCAAGTATCACCTCAATCGGACATCTATAACTCAAGATATGACCAAAATGGTGAGACAGGTTACTAGGACTCAAAGGATCGAACTTTCTAAGGCTAAACTTCCCCAAACATGAACTTAGGCATCAAAAATAAACATAACAACCATATAAAAACATATATAAGCCAAGTCTAACACATACTAAAATTTATTAACGTAAGGTGAAATTCAGGGTGTTACGGCACTAGGTTATGACCCCATACGAGTCGGCGAGGTTCATATAAATGCATGGTGTGGTTCACAGTCGTGTGTATGTGACACACGAGGTCAGGTATCCGATTATGGATATCGGAGTCATAGGTGAGTGCCCTGTGGGCGATGAGGATCGAGGAAGGTTACCGTGCTAGCAAAGTCATGGGTTAGTACCCTACGGACGATGAGGTTCGAGGAAGACTACCGTGATACTCTCATAGTCCTTGCCGAGTAGTGCGATTATTCTCTACCGGGGATGTGAACATATTTTCATTCGAGGAATGGACACCCTAGCAGGAACTAGGGCATGCACCGATGTTCCAGGGCTTGGACGACTGACCTATATCCCTAATCAGACGAGGGATGTGTGACAGGTCACGTCAGCATACAGGATCAGTTGCATGAGCGCGAATGGTAGAGGAATATTATCTACTTCGAGGATGATTGTTATATCTATATGTGGATATTATGTGATGCATGTCTGTGTGCTATTATTGTTAATATGTTATGAAACATTTTCCACATATGATGATGGCTAGTTTCTTATCTCCTATTTCTCTATATTTGTATGTTTGATTTATGTGATCGTTGTGAGAAGACCCTTCGGAGGAGCCAGCTATTGAGGAGCTTGAGGGGACCCCTTATAAGCCAGCTGCTGGAGGACGAGCAGTGGACCCGAGTAGTTGAGTATAGAGTCTGTGGCCATTGCATCTTTTGAGATGTTTTATCTTTAGTTGCTTATGGCAGTTTGTATCAGTATGTATATTGTGGGACACTACTGATGGGGTGCCCTAAACAATTTTTGTATCTCTATGGTTATAAATATATATATATATATATATATATATATCTGTGTGTGTGTGGTGTACTGCTTATATTTATCTCTTTTATGCTTAATGTTTTTAATATCTCTGTCTTCCATTATATATATGCGGTCAACGTTAATATCATGATTAAGTTGTAACCAATTTAAGTTTTCTTGAATGGGACATCGGGGTGTTTCATTTGGGGGTATCAGAGCAGTTTGATTCTGATCAGACTGCGAGGTTAGGGTGTACTGGCCGCTTTAGTTGAATCCACATCGGATATCGACTATGCTTAGAAGTTGGGTAGTGAGTCCGAACGCGATGATTAACATTTATATGGCATATAGTATTTATATTCCAGTTTTATGTAGTATTATATGTCATATGAATGTGAGCTGATGATTTCTTGTAACAGGATCATGGCTCGAGGTGGAGGTAGAGGACGAGGAGGACGAGGTAGCGGTAGAGCCACAAAGAGAGATGCTAGAGAGGGCAACGAAGATGCTTCTCAAACTGGTGGAGGAGCCGATCATGGAGGAGCAGGTCATGGAGGAGAGTCAACTGAGACCTTTCAAACCATCCGGGAGCTAGCTATTGCATTGCTGCAGCAGACGCATCTGAATGCCCAGATGATGTAGAGAGACTGAGAGCAGCAAGAGCAGCAGAACCAACGGAGAGCTGCCGAGGCAGAGGACACAGGGATGGCTACCTTCTTGAAAGGGAAGCTACTACAGTTACGAGGTGACTACGACTCCGAGAGGGCAGAGTGGTGGATTTAGGAGTTGGAGAAGATCTTCGATACCATGCACTGCAGATAGGATCGAAAGATGACGTATGCTGCTTTTATGTTGACTGGAGGTGTAGAGACCTGGTGGAGAAGCAAGAGGAGATTGCATGAGGCAGAGGGACTGTTTATTACTTGGGAATTATTCAGCGCTTGCTTCCTTGAGAAGTAATTCCCGCGTTTGGTTAGACGCCAGAAGAAGAGAGAGTTTATGAGTCTTCGACAGGGTAACATGTCTATCGGGGATTATGTAGTACGGTTTGAGGCTCTGATTCAGTTCTCAGAGTTTTACCGGAGGTTTCCGGATGAGGATTGTCAGTGTAGGAGATTAGAGGAGGGCCTGCGGCATGAGTAACAGAGAGCTATAATGCAGCTTGATATTCAGAGTTTCCAAGAGCTGGTTGAGAGATGCAGTGCTATAGAAGGCGTATATCAGAGATAGGCTGCTGAGCAGAGGCAACAGAGGAGTGGAGGCCCTATTCGATAAGGTTTTCCAAGGAGAGGAGGAAGTGGTTCCCAATGGAGATGCGGACCATATACCAGACCTTTGCAGACTACTCAAACATCTGCACCATTACTAGTTTCTTTGGCACTAGTTGGTGGAGCGGGCCCGCAGTAGAGAGTCCCAGTCTGTTTCATATGAGGAGGATCACATTATATGAGAGATTGTAGAGAGAGATTTAGTTGTTTCATATGTGGTAAACCAGGTCATATGGCTCGAGATTGTAGACAGCGGGCTATGCAGCAGCCGGTAGCTGCTGGTAAAGGAGCCAATGTTCAGAGAGGTGAAGCTGGGAGAGGAGCTCCTGCATCAGGACAACAGATGGTCAGACCTCAGGCACAGGGAGAGTGTTTATCGTGAGGGGAGTTGAATCCTCTCAATCTGCATATCTTATCCAGGGTATGTGTTTGATATCTGATATACTCTCGTCTGTGTTGTTTGACTCAGGTGCTACACATTCATTTATTTTGCATGAGTGTGTGGATCATTTACAGTTACCTATTTATCAGTTACCCTATATCCTTACCGTATCTACTCTGACCAGTGATTCTTTGACTACGATGTTCATTTGTTTACAGTGTCCTATAGTTGTTGAGAATAGGACATTCCTTGTGGACCTTATCTGTTTGCCTATGCAACATATAGACGTTATCCTTGGCATGTATTGGATTTTGGCTAACCATATAGTGTTAGATTGTTCCATCAAGACCTTGTCATTTCTTGAGGCTTCTAGTGTAGTATCTTCCAATGAAGGAGTATCTATAAGGAGTAATGGTTCTCAACAATATGTGATGCTTTTCTATGCCTATTGTGAGAGAGTTTCCTGAGGTTTCCCTCCCGATGTTTCGAGTTTGCCACCAGAGAAAGAGGTTGAGTTCACCGTTGATCTCATACCGGGGACAGAACCTATATCTATAGCCCCCTATCGGATGTCACCCGTAGAGTTAGCTGAGTTGAAGAAACAATTGGATGATATGTGAAGAAAGAGTTTATTAGGTCTAGTGTTTCACTGTGGGGAGCTCCGGTGTTGTTTTTAAAGAAGAAGGATGGAAGTGCTAGGTTATGTATGGATTACAGGCAATTGACCAAGGTAACGATCAAGAACAAGTACCTGTTGCCTAGGATAGATGATCTGATGGATCAGTTGAAGGGAGCTGTTGTGTTTTCCAAGATTGATCTGAGGTCCGGATACCATCAGATTATGGTGAAGAAGGAGGATGTATCCAAGACGAATTTCAGGACGAGGTACGGCCATTACGAGTATTTAGTTGTGCCTTTTGGTGTGACTAATGCTCCAGCAGTGTTCGTAGACTACAAGAACAAGATTTTTAGATCGTTCCTCGATAAGTTTGTAGTTGTGTTTATAGATGATATCCTTATCTATTCCAGTACCCGGAAAGAGTATGAGGAACATCTGAGAATAGTGTTGCAGGTGTTGAAGGATTGTCAATTGTATGCTAAATTATCCAAGTGTGAGTTTTTGATGGAGAAAGTGCAGTTCTTAGGTCATGTGATTAATAAGGAAGGAAATAGTAGATCCTGCCAAAGTTGAAGCAGTGCTTAAGTGGGAATGACCTAAGTCAGTGAGTGAGGTGAGGAGTTTCTTGGGATTGGTTGGATATTATTGGAGGTTCATCGAGGGTTTCTCGAAGATTACGTTGCCTATGATGCAGTTAACAAGAAAAGGTACAACGTTTGTTTGGACGGAGAAATGTGAGGAGAGTTTTCAGAAGTTGAAGGAAAAGTTGACCACATCACCAGTGCTAACCTTACTAGATCCTTTAGGATAGTTTGATGTATATTGTGATGCATCATACCAAGGTTTGGGTTGTGTGTTAATGCAAGAGGGAAGAGTTGTAGCTTATGCTTCCTGACTGTCGAAAATTCACGAGAGGAACTATCCGACCCATGATCTGGAATTGGCAGCTATAGTGTTCACACTGAAAATATGGCGACACTATGTTTATGGGGCTAAGTTCAATGTTTACCATGATCATTAGAGTTTGAAGTATCTATTTGATTAGAAGGATCTGAATATGAGACAACATAGATGGATGGAGTTTATCGAGGATTATGAATTTGGTTTACAATACCATCCTGGAAAGGTGAATGTTGTAGCAGATGCTCTAAGTAGGAAATCATTGCACGTGTCCGCGATGGTGGTAAAGGAGATGGAGTTGATCTAACAGTTCAAAGATATGAACTTAGGTATGGAGTTGGTTGAAGATAAAATATGTTAGGTATGATTACCATTAGTAGTGAGTTTTTGAGAGAGCTTAAGAATAAGCAAGTACAGGATCGGTATCTTCAGGAGGTGAATAGAGGGATAAATGAAGGTAAAGTTTCAGAATTTAGTAGAGGATCAGATGATGTTCTAAGGTTCAGAGATAAAATATGTGTGCCAGAAGACATAGAGCTTAGGAAGATGATCTTAGAGGAGGCTCATAAGTGTAAGCTGAGGTTTTCACCCCGGAGTCGTGAAGATGTATCAGGATTTGAAGATGTTTTGGTGGCCGAGGATGAAGAAGGAAGTGGCAGAGTATATTTTATCTTGTCAGGTTTGTCAGAGGCTAAGATAGAGCATCAAAAACCAGCTGGTTTGCTACAATCATTGGATATCCTAGAGTGGAAATGAGATTGTATAGCCATGGATTTTGTAGTTGGATTGCCACGAACTCCTAAGAGACATGATGCGATTTCGTTTAGCATCGATAGGTTGATCAAGTGTGCTCACTTCTTACATATTGGTGAGAGTTGCAGCTTAGAAAGATTGACCCAGATCTATATTAAGGAAGTTGTTAGGTTACACGGTGTACCGTCGAGTATTGACTCTGATCGAGACCCTAGATTCACATCTAGATTTTGGAGTCAGTTGCATAGTGCTTTGGGAACAAAGTTGAGGATGAGTTCTGCTTATCATCCTCAGACGGATGGGCAGTCTGAGAGGACGATTCAGTCATTGGAGGATCTCTTGAGGACTTGTGTATTGGAACATACTGGTAGTTGGGATGAGTTCTTGCCTTTGATTGAGTTTACCTATAGCAATAGTTTCCACGGCAGTATCGGGATGGCACCGTATGAGGCTTTGTATGGCAAGAAGTGTAGGACTCCGTTATGTTGGTATGAGACTGGTGAGAGCCAAGTATTGGGTCCAGATGTGGTTCAGCAGACGAAAGAACAAGTTAGGAAGAAAAGGGAAAAGATGAAGGAAGCAAAGGATAGGCAAATGAGCTATAGGAATTGGCAGTCCAACCAGGAAGGTGATCACGTGTTCTTGAGAGTCACTCCGAAGATTGGAATTGGCAGAGCTATCAAGTCTGGAAAGCTTACTCCTAGATTCATTGGATTGTTCCAGATTCTTCGACGGGTTGGTCCAGTAGCGTACAATATAGTCTTACCGCCTAACCTTTCTAATCTTCATGACGTCTTTCACGTCTCACAGTTGAGGAAGTATTACCCTGATCCTTCTCATGGCCTTGAGCCCGAGTCCATACAACTCTAAGAGAATCTAGAGCATGAGGCCCTACCAGTTAGGATCACAGATATAAGGATTAAGGAGCTTCGACGTAAACAGATCCCTTTGGTTAAGGTCATATGGGATGATATTACTAGAGATGCTACATGGGAGCGTGAGGCAGACACATGGCAGCAGTATCCACATTTATTTTGAGGTACGTAAATTCCGAAGACGAGGTTTATTTTAAGGGGGATAGTAATGTAACGTCCTATCTTTTGTGAATAAAAATTAGATATCTTAATTAGATGGGAATGAGGGTTTAGATAAATCAAAACTATTTAAGAATCCAAACACATATGCAAGTTTAAAACAAAATTCAAGCAACTCAAATTTTTTTATAGGCAAACACCTCAAGCAAGCACATCAAAACCCCGTTATCAGAAGCACCTCAATTTAAAACCTTAATTAAGGAGGTTTATCATTAACAAAATTAAAAGATAATTAGTCATAGATATAGATCTTAATTATATCTAGATAATTATGATTAATTTACTCAAGTTTTACTCATCATGATTAATTAGCACTAATCTTATTTAACTATACCCTAGTTACAAGTTTTAATCTAATTAAATTAACTCAAATAACTAAAATAGCCTTAAGATTAGTGAAATTGGGCTGCATGAGCTTCGGGGCGCCACCTCCTCGTTATGACATACCTTTCTTCATGCAAATGGAAATTTCATTCCATTATTAACAAAGAACCACGCCACCTGCTTGGTTCATGAGGCCTTTGTTTTGTTTCCTTCCTTTCTCAATAAGTCAGCATAACATTAGAAAGAAAGGCAAGAAATAACGCAGAAAAAATAGAGAGAGAGAGAGAGAAGGCCATGAGAGTGAAAGGAAATTCCGGAGCTGATTACGATCAATCCGTTCGTCCTATCGAGAAACCGATTATACCGTTGTGATCCTTGAAATGTCTACTTTATTATCCTATATTTCTTTACTCATTTAGGCTAAGGTAAACCTATATCTTTTTTATGCCGAAATGCCGTTGGCGACGGTATTGAGGTTATCTTTCAATCTGTATATCGGTTTTCAATTCCATCTTCATATTAGGGTTTCCCGTAACGTATGCTTTACAATGATGTATTCAAGTGAATTTTTGGATCCCCGGAGGGTGGTGAACCTTGCGTGGCAGCAGCTAGAGGGGTAGGAGTGTGCTCATTTCATTGCTCCTAAGCTAGCCTACGACACCTCAGGTGGGAGAAAGAAGCCTCTTATCATCTGAATTGGCTAAGTAGCATATTTTACATTAATTAATTGCGTAGGGCGACCTAAACCTTACTAGTGGGGGAATAATTGAAAATGTCAATATCACATTGGCGACCACTTAGTGGTACCAATGATGATATGGAGATTGTATGTTTATCGCTGTTAGGTTAATTTTAAGATATTTGAGGTTGTCTAATTTTATCGTAGATGAGCTGCTTGGACTAACATGTTAATTATAGTTTATTATGTTTATTTAATATATTATTAATATTTTATTTTATTATGTGTTGTTTTGGCTTCAACGTCTCAAGAGGGGGAGGGGGGGGGGGGAGGGGGTGAATTGAGTTTTCAAAAAATATTTCCCTCTTAAAACTTTTTCACAAAGATTTATAAATCAGAGTTGCGGATTAGTGTTCTCAGGATCTTTTACAAAATCGATGAAGGGTTTTTACAAAATCTTGAATAGAAGGTGATGAGGATAAGAAAGATTAATTCAGAAAGATTCAGAATAGGTTCGTGTTTAATAACTCAGTAATAACAAAATACAGTTTATACAGATCAAGAACATAAATTATATTGAACTTTAAATATCAAAGATGCAGGTTCTTAAACATAAACAGAAGGTAAAAGAGTTTGAGTTTAGGGATACTACACAACCAGATTTATCCTGGTTCAGTCACCTCCACTGTGACCTACATCCAGTCCTCACTCCACCTGTGGGATTTCACACACTAACACACAAGCTTTACCAGGTAGCTTGAAACACCTTCACACCACAGAGCATCCCTTCATCTCGAGATACCACACTCTTGTGAAGAGCCTCAATGTTCAACCTTAGGGATACCTCACCCTAATCACTCAGAGAGACCCCCTCTCTCTTTACAATCAAAAGTAAAAACAAAAGTTGATTCCTAACTCTCAGTAGTCAGATAAACAAATTGAAGCACTTTGAGTATTGAAACACTATTTTCTCAGTAAGCTCAATAAAGATGATGAATGATTTTCACAATTGATTTCTCAAAATGATTTCGTAAAACTGTGATATGTTATGATATTCGTATATGTTGTTTAAGTGTTCCTTTGATCCTTCTTTATATAGAAAACAAGTTATAGTCATTGGGATCAATCAAAACAGATTTGGATCTGATTAACAAAATATGTTTTCTTGATTGTCGTTCTTGAAATAAGATTCTGATTGTTCTTGTAGAATTCGCGTCCATAAAATAACCGAGTCCATTTGGAAAAATAGCTGAGTCCATTTGAAGAAAATAGCTGCATCCATTTGTAAAATAATAGGCACGTCCATTTGGAAAAAATAGCCGCGTCCATTTGCCACGTCAGCAGACGGGAGTACTAACACAAAGTAACTGGATGTGCTCCGACTAGTACTCCCGTTATTTTATGGACTTGTGTGGACGAGCACTTTTATCACTTCATAAAAGTACGCCGCGTCCATATGCGATGTCAGTGGACGGAGCTTCTCATTAAGATCTTAGCAAGTCCAAAGACTTGTGTGGACGAGCACTTTTATCACTTCAGTGGACCTGCGCTTGCGTCACTTTAGTGGACGTGCGCTTGTATCACTTTAGTTGACGTGCGCTTGTATCACTTTAGTGGATGTGCGCTTGTATCACTTTCTTGGATGCCATTTTTTACTATTCCCAATGTTGGACGAGCACTTATATTATTTTAGTGTTGGACGAGCGCTTTGAAATCTTATTTAAAAAATCATTTTCATTTACGAAAACTTATTCCTTTTAATGCAGGTTATGAAAAATGATTTTCTTTCATGCATCTTTTCAAATTGAGCTTATTTGTGAATAAGAGATTTCATCTCTTACAAATCTTCTAAGACTTAACACTAATTTCTTCGTTAAGCTCTTGTCTTGATGATTCCTTGTTCTTCGTCCTTGCTCTTTGATTCCTCCAAGTTCTTCCTTGAATATTCTCCTTTGATTGCTCACTAAACTTGTTGAATATTGCTTGATACCTGTCTTTACAATTTGACACTAAAAACACTTGCATACACATTAAGTTGTATTTGTCATATATCAAAATTTCTAAGTCATTGTGTTTAACATTATGATTATGGTTGATAATATGTATTGAGTGATAATATATTTTATCTGCGATGATATGCTTAGTTGGCATCTAGGTGATGATATATGATATATAAAATGATGCATGTTCGGGGAGAGTATGATATGTGACTTAATCGTTCCTAACCTAGTTAATTAATTAATATTTTATAGATGATGAGATTGATGATACAATGAGACATGAGATACTATATGAAATGATGATGGAAGGTGGCGGCACTGGGTTATGACTCGATACGAGTCGGCGAGGTTTATATAGATGCATGATGTGGTTCACAGCCGTGTGTATGTGACACGGTTTCCGATTACGGATATCGGAGTCACGGGTGAGTGCCCTGCGGACGATGAAGTTCAAGGAAGACTACCGTGATACTCTCATAGTCCTTGCCAAGCAGTGCGACTATTCTCCACCGGGGATTTGGACATAGTTTCATTCGAGGAATGGACACCCTAGCAGGAACTAGGGCATGCATCGATGTTCCAGGGCTTGGACGACGGACCTATATCCCTAATCATACAAGGGATGTGTGATAGGATTAGGTGGTGGTCACGTCAGCATACAGGATCGGTTGCATGAGCATGATGGGTAGAGAAATATTATCTATTTCGAGGATGATTGTTGTATCTATATGTGGATATTATGTGATGCATGTTTGTGTGCTATTATTGTTGATATTCTATGTAACCTTTTCCACATATGATGATAGCTAGTTTCTTATCTCCTATTTCTCTATATTTGTATGTTTGATTTATGTGATGGTTGTGAGAAGACCCTGCGGAGGAGCCATCTATTGAGGAGCTTGAGGGTACCCCTTATGAGCCAGATGTTGGAGGACAAGCAGTGGACCCGAATAGTTGAGTATAGAGTCTGTGGCCAGTGCGTCTTTTGAGATGCTTTATCTTCCGTTGCTTATGGAAGTTTGTATCAGTATGTATATTGCGGGACCCTACTGATGGGGCGCCCTAAACAGTTTTTGTATCTCTGTGGTTATAGATATATATATATGTGGTGTACTGCTTATATTTATCTCTTTTATGCTTAATGTTATATATATATATATATATACACGTTTAACGTTAATATCGTGATTAATTTTTAATTAATTTAAGTTTTCTTTATAGGGACATCAGGGTGTCTCAGAGACAACACTCCCATGAAGGCAACTTTTGCTCCTCCATTTTCAAAGGTGGACATTACCTTTGTAGATCCTGAGGGTTCATCCTTTGTAAGTACTTTTGTTATCTTCATGTCTATTCTTCCCTAACTTTCTTTCATTTCACTTCTCTTAGTTAAATTCAAATCCTTTTTCAATTTTTATTTGTTTAAATGATCAGGCCATACCATGCATTAGCCAGTATACTCCTATCTCCCATGGAGAGGATTTATCTACTGCTTGGGAACTCACCCCAGCAAAGTGGTGTCTTGAACCTAGATTTCTGTCTTCTCAAGTTGAACACCCAAACAGAAAGATGAAGAATGTTGTTGTCATTAAAGATGTTGCCCAAGCTGAACATTCAAGTGCCACGTTGAAGAATGTTGCTGATACTGAAGAAGCTAGCCAACCAACTTATCAGCTGGTTGCAGTGAAGATTGAAAAGGATTGAGGGTTATCACACATGTGGAGGATGTGATTTTTTTTAGTGGATCTAAGGGGATTTATTGTTTTCTTTATAGTAATTGCATTGGGCTCCCTTAGACTATTGGTTGTTAATTTTGGGATAATTTGTTCCTTATGCTTTTGTGAGGTTCAATGTGTTTGTTCTTGGATGTCCAAGTGTTTTGGCTTCCAAATACAAACACACGTGTCCTTATCTGATGTTTTTATTTGGAAGTTTGTCTAAGTTAGGGGTGTCCGTAAGTCCTGAATGATGCACACATGTTAAGTTATTTAGTACTAATGTTATCCCTCCTTCCTACACATATGAATGTTACTGGAATGAAGTATGATGTTATTAAGCGGTGTAAATCTATGCGTGTACTAACCTGATTTTTAATCAGTTGTTTACATTAATGAAAGTTGCTTTTATCTTTCTATGTTGATGCTCCCTTCATTCTTATTGTCTTCTTTCTAAGTTACTTTCTTTATTTGCTTATGTGTGACCTAAATGTACACATAATTATGTGAAAGTACTATTATATATGGTACAACTTATTTCCCAAGTCATTATATTTTTATTATTAAAGTGGAACAACCTTTATTTTTGGACAATACTGACTTTCTCTTATTGTCTTGAATGATTGGATGTCTATGTTATTGATTTTCAATCAACTTTACAGTATGAGATCAACTCATTATTCACGCCACCAAAGTAGGATAGGTTACTTGAGTCATTTGATAGCTTGAGAGCATAGCTTTTTGTATAATAGATGACAGATCAAACACTACTTCATATTATAGGATTGGGTGTTGTAAACTGGAGGTGTTGTCTTCCCTAACTTATCAACATCTTAACTACTGTATTTGCTCATATTAGGCATGTGCAGTTGGTGAACTCTTTCTTCTCTTATTGTGTAAGTCTCTTATTATCTCTATTGATGACTTCCTATAGTGTACTTGTAATCTCTAATGCAGTTTATTATATTTTCATGATGTTATATATTTTTTTACATTGGTTCCAAGTTGCTTTGTCATTTAGCATGTGTGGTTTAATCACTTAGTTCTAACTTAGTTTCACAAAGTTTTGTTAACTCCTTCTAGCACAGACTACTTGTGTTCAAAACCAAAGTGAACATTATTGATTCCCAATGCTGCCATGCTCAAACCATGTCTCTTACACACTATAATTTTAAGAGGAAAAAAGAAAGGCCTTTCTTGAAGTCAAATCCCAAAACCGTGACCCTTCAATCTTCATACAAATCTAACACTCAGTAAATTGTTTTTTGAAGACAAAAAACGCTCATGTACTTACACACCAATTCTCCATTACAAAATAGTTGTTACGTTCACTAATAGGTTATTATTTTTTTATTTTATAAATATGTTTGTGTTAAATTTTTATTATTAGTTAGATAATGCTTCGGGCCACGGTTTGGCCCAGCCCGCAACGGGCAAGCATGTGATGGGCCAATAAATTTTTGGGCCTGACCAGGCCGGGCCAATTTTTGTCTGGGCTCATATTTTAGCACCCAACCCACCATTTATTTCGGGCCAAATGGGCCAACCCATCGGGTCGGGTTCATTTTGACAACTCTTATTTATGGGTCTGGTGGAGGCTCACAATTCTGTTTCTTTTTCTTTTCTTCCCTTATTTATTAGGAGTATAAATAATTATGTTAGAGTTTGTTATAAGTTGTTCATAGTTTGTTAGGGAGTTAATTGTGTTAGTTAACTAGCTCTATAAATAAAGCCTTATGTATCACAATTTATCATCTTTTTAATCAATACAAAATGCATCCGTATGAGTATGCTCTCTTTCTAGCCTATGAGTATGACCTCTATCCCTCATCCCTGGATTTCTCACATGGTATCAGAGAACCGTGAGGCTTCCGCTGATGCTTCGGCTAGTGATGACGACGAGGCTTCTACTTCCGATACAGATAACAATGGAGATGATGATTCGGACGGTGAGGATTCTCTGCCACAGCAAGAACAAAGCCTACCCGACGTTGTTGAATCTGCAACAAAGGAAGAGAACAACCACTGCGATTTAGTCTTCGACAGCTTCAGAAACTAAAATCTTGATGCAATGTCTATGACTCCATTGACTCCAATCAAGTTGATCAAGCCAACAATCGATGGATCCACCATCAATTTCAGGGAAATCACCTGCATCCTTGTCAATTCATGTTCTAGCACCTTCAAACAGAAAGCTATTAGAGATTTTTCTGCCGATAATGCTGCACAATTGTTCATGGTTCCAGAAATGGAGTTTGAAGAAGGAACAATCAAATTACAGAAGCTCGTCACCCACTACAAAAAAAAGGTTGATTACCGATGGCCAAAAGCCGTCGGAAAAGGCAAAAAGCCGTCGGTAATCAGTGTTTCCGATCGAATTTCCGACGGACACATATCCGCCGGTAATAAGTGCATAGGAAAGGGTTTCCGACGGATCTGGGCCATCCATCTGAAATTTTCAACGGCCTTGTCCGTCGGAAAACTCGTCACACGGAGCCTCTCCTTACCGACGGATATGTCCGTCGGTAAGTGTCGGTGGAAGTTACCGACGACCATATCCATCGGAAACTCTAATCTACACTTACCGACGGATATGTCCGTCGGAAACGAAGGAATTTTTTATATATTAATTTTTTTAATTTTATTTTAATTAGTAAATTTTATTGATTTTTTTATATTAATAATTAATTATTAATTTTTTATTTAATTAAATTTAAATTTTATGTTTTAATTATTAATTATTAATTATTATTATATTATGTTTTAATTAATTATTATTATTATATTATTAATTAAAAATAAAAATTGAAATTACAAATAAAATTTAAAAAGCAATTAAATTAAACTTAATTTAAAATAAAAACAAACTCAATATATAATTCATACATAAAATATCTGTCTAGCTACAAAACACTACTACATCTATAACCATCATAATACCCATCACCATAATAACCGTCATCGTCGTCCTGGCGGGGGGAGTTCACCAGCGTCAGATGACCATCAGGCTGCGGCTCAAAAGACACACCAGCATCATGCGGCCGTGGTGGTGGATCGGTAGAAGTAGTGGAGGGCTGACTGGAATGGGACTCCCTACATAGTGCTGCGCCTCTCTGGTGGGAGGAAATCGAGCACAACGGTCATGACCGTAGAGAATGTCTCCATCTGCTGCATCATGCACTTGATCGCCTCCCTCTGCTGCTGCACCTCCTGCCTTAGCCGCTGGACCTCCTCCATGTCCTGTGAGCCGGAGGATGTAGGCTCCCGAATGATCAAGCTCGATGTCGACCCCCAACGGATGAACTTGGCTAGGGTCGTAGTATCGTAAATCAACCCATTCTTCTTCCCGCCCGCCACATCCATCCAGACCTGGGTCTGTAGTTGCTTAACCTCGGCGAGGTCCAGTTGGAAAGGATCCGAGGCACCAGAGCAGGAGGCAGCCTCAGACGCTACCTGACTAAACCTGTTATTGAACTCCTCCTGCGATCAATACATCATAAACATTATATTATTAAACTATAATAATAGCAAACAACATATAATTTAAATGTAAAAAGACACTTTAACGCACCACGGTCAACCTCAACCTCTCATCAATAAATAACCCGTTGTTCGCACGAATATGCGTCTGCTCAAAGACCGTAGGGACATTAACGGACCGGGCAAGCTCTCCTGCCTTCAACCGACACACGAATAAAATCAATTAGTTATAAAATAATTTTTTTTAATAAAAATATACAGTTTATAAATAAAATTATTCGTATATGCATACCATGTTAATGGCATGCTGCATGTGGCTAATCGAGCCACCAGTGTGCATGCTCCCACCCTTATCGGAAGCCTGATTCCTCTTCGCCTGCTGACACTTCCCCTTCAGCTTATAAACTGGAGTGTCCCAGTACCCACACAGATGGGCCCGGATGTTGGGGCCGATGTAATCCGGACGTATCCGGCTCTCCCTACGCTCCCCAAGCGTGTCCCTCAGTCTCACAGCTGCTCGGTCGTTAAAGATAGCACGTATCTGTGAGGCATGCTCCGGTAACCAACACACAAGTTCCTGTCAACAAAGAAAAAATATTAATACCATTATAAATATATATATATATATATATATAATGCGTGAAAAATAAAGGAAAAATTATAGGAAATAATAAACGACAACTTACCCCGAATCATTTGAAGATATAATCCTGGTCGTCCTTCGGTATCACCCCTATGATGGCTAGAAGCGACGATACTGCACCTTGATGGCATAGGTAACGTGCTTCGATCCCACTTTCGATGGGATGAAGCTGAAAAATTTATAATTTTATTAATTCAACAATATGACAGCCAACAAATATATACTTATTGAATAGTAACTAAAATACTCGAAGTTCAAAACATTAAATTAAAAAAGACTTACGATCCAGAAACAGGCCGGACCCAAGGTCGATCCTCAGGTGCAGGAACCCTGGCCCATTCAGGCATGTCCTCCACCACGACCGACTGCTGCACAGACGTTGAGGATGGAATGGCCGTGTCGTGATCGTATGTGGGCACGAATGATGAGGATGGAATGGCCGTGTCCGGCTGTGGTAGCATCCCTGGAGTCGACAAAAATGATAGTCCTACTGGCTGTGTGGCTGGCGCAGTCGATGATGATGGTGGTACTGGGTGTGGGTGTGGCGTGGGTCTAGTATGGGGCGGCGAGTAGTCAGTTAGTGCGCGTTGTGGCGCAAAGTGAATGGAGGTCTGGACATGGGTGAAGGATGGGGTAGTGTGGGTCAGGGATGGTGGGTAGGGGATGGTGTAGTATGGGTAGGTGAGGGTGTAGAATGGGTGGGGGAGGGTGTAGAATGGGTGGGGGAGGCTCCTGTAGGTGCCGCTGGGGTGGGTGCGGAGGGACCTGTAGCAAAACGAGCAAGCACCTGAGACTCGACGGTGTATCGTCCCCACTTAGTCTTCCCCTTACCCTTATCACCGCTAGGCGGTGGGGGCGGGGCGGATGTACTCCTGATGCTGACATATCTATTTTTATAGAATAATTATAAATCAATGTAAAAACAATAAATCAATCGACATCTAACAAACTATAACCTAAGGAAATAAGTTAACAGTAAAATTCCTATTCAGACTCGGTATCGTCATATGATTGTAAGTCCGACTCTTCTTCTTCTTCTTCTTCTTGCATTGACTCACCACTTTGGATTTCTTCCTCTGATGATGCATGCATCGATGACTGATTACCAATGACCACTTCTTCCCCATCATTTGCAGATCCCAACATGCCAGTAATACGCTCGACCTCAATTACTTCGTTGACATGTGACGATTCATCCGCCTGGAAGGGCGTCTCATCCTCTGCATCATCGATTTCTATGCGACCCCTAGGCTTGGTAGTGATAGCAACACACCATCCTCATTTGTCCGTTCGTATTGCTGGATAAGGGACATAATAAACTTGTTTTTCATTCGGAGCAATTATAAACGGATCAAACTGTTGATATCTTCTATCCATTCGAATGTCCACAGTTCCATAATTGGGATCCACCTTTGTGCTTGTTTTTGATGGATCAAACCAGTTACAATAAAATAAGACTACTTTTTTAGGATAAGTAGTAGTATTGTATTGTAACTTGTATATGTGTTTTATGATCACATAAAAATCACCAGTACCTTCACCCTGTACGACAACCCTGCTATTAATTGTCTTTTTGCCCACGCTCCATTCATCTGTGTGGAATTTGTACCCACTAACAAAGTATGCATGCCATGATCTAACACTGCTATATGGCTCGTACGCTAAATCTCTCAAGGTTGATTAGTCACGCTTAATGGTTGCTGATACATCTACGAATAGGTAAGTCGTATTAAATAATTACTTTTTCAATTAGCAATTAAGCTTAATATATTGTTTTCTAAGTTATATGACACTTACTTGTTGCTTAAACCATTCAAGAAAATCTGCATGTGTACGAGCAGAAGCATCTTGTTCACTTAATTGATTAATTTGCAGGAAAACACTGACAAATAAAATGTGTACGATGTGTTAAAAGAGAAATTGATATAACATGTGATACATTATTTCAAATATGGATCGTTGATACTTACTCATGGTATGGTTTCATCTCTGTGCAATTTATCAAGACATGAACATAGGCCGATGCATACTCCTCATCACTTAACCAGTATATAAGCTCATTGCTAGCATGACGGCCAGGACAATTAAATATGGATAGCATACAAGGATACCCTGCACTATAAGCATTTACCTAGTTCCTAATATTTCTCGGGGCGAACATGAAGTTGTTGAAATAGTGGGAACAGAAATGGGTTATCTCACAGTGTAAGTAAGACGCACACATTAGTGACAAGGCATTATTCAAGGGACGCTAATTATTTAAATGTGAAAATATAATAAAATTACCTTTCAAACGGATACATCCACCTATATTGTACTGGTCCACCAAGCCTCGCTTTATATGCAAGATGGACATGGAGATGTTCCATTGAGTCAAAAAATCCTTGAGGAAATACCCTCTCCATCTTGCATAGAATTATTGGAATGTTTTCTTCCATCTTCTTCAGACCATCCGTTCTTAAAGTTGCAGAGCATAGATCTTTGAAGGCTGATTTCTGTAAGTGGGTTGGAAACATGCGGGGGCAACGAGTTGAAATCAATAGGAAGCAAACATTCCATGAATACATGACAATCATGACATCCCATGAAGCCTCCCTATTCTTACATCAGCACATCATGCCAAATTAGAGGAATAACATCAGGCGTCCTAAGGTCTTTTAACCACCGACAGATTGACTTCACTTCATCGGTGGTTATAGTGTAACAAGCTTTTGGTTTGACCATTTTTCCATTAGGTTGAGGCTTCAACTCCAAATCCTTTCATCTACAGTACAGAGCTATGTCCATCATTGCCTTCTCATTGTCCTTCGTCTTGCCAGACACATTCATAATCGTGTTTAAAATGTTGTCAAAGAAATTCTTCTCAATATGCATCACATCAAGGTTATGTCTTAACAGATTATCCTTCCAGTACGGTAGTTCCCAAAAAATACTTTGTTTTGTCTAGTTATGCCATTCTCAATACCCCGATAATTTTTCTTTAGTGACTTTAGGAAGATACCAAACCCGACCCCATATTTGTTCAGGAGTCAACAAAGGCGGTGGACCTTCCTCTTCTGTCTGATTCTTTTTGAATGCTCGGATACTCCTTTTGAAGGGATGGTCATGATCTAAGAACAGACAATGAGAATCAAACCAGGAACTTTTGCCAACATATTTTAAGGGTAAAAGCCTTTCCTTGTTCCATGCAATAAGGGCATGCCAATTTACCGTGGGTCACCCAACCAGAGAGCATGTTGTTGGTCGTGGCAACCATAACCCAAGAGGGGGGTGAATTGGATTTATAAAATTTTCGTCCCCTTTTTGTGACCTAGACTAATTTTTGAGAAATTGTAAAAAGATAAAGGAAGAGGAAATCACACAATCAATTTATACTGGTTCAATCACTCCCTTGAGTGACCTACATCCAGTCCCCACAATACATTTGTGAGTATTTTCCACTAATAATCAATGCAAACTTTACACCACTTAGAGCACTTTCCACTCGGATACCCCACCTCGTGCAAGAGCCTCAATACTACTCACCAAAGGGATACCCCACCTTTTGGACTTAAGGATACCTCAACCCAAGATTTTCTCTCAATACAAGAAGGATACATCACCTTCTTCTTCTAAAGGGATTCCCCACCCTTTTACAAAGAGCTCTCTTCACTTGGGATACCTCACCCTTGTGCTAGAGTCTCCAAATCTACTCAAGGAATACCTCACCCTTGTTACAAATCAAACTGGAGAGATTCCTCACTCTCTTTAACTAACACAAATCAAGCAATAAGTGATTACAAAGAAGAATACCTCAAAAGGTTGAATCAATACAAGTTGAAGCACTATGACTCTTGTGTAGGATTGGCTCAAATATTGATTTCGAGAGTAAAAGATTGAATCTTAAGGTTAGAGATGTTGGGCAAGTGTTCATAGAGTGTTAACCTAGGGTTTTTCGGGCTGCTACAGAATATTTATAGTGGGTTTTTAAAATATGGCCGTTTTGCACATCTGTCATGCATTTTCTGCACCAGAAATCACTTTTTCGCGACTGGTAATTGATTACACAAGTACTGGTAATCGATTATGAGCTGTCAGTTTGAAATGCTGACTTTTCCAGAAAGCTGGTAATCGATTACGGGAGTGCTGGTAATCGATTACGACTGACAAATTGAAGTACTGATTTTTCCAGAAAGTTGGTAATAGATTACAGGAGTTCTGGTAATCTATTACGAGCAGTTCTTTTATCATAAAAATGATATTTTTCAATCTAAAGAACATTCTAACAAATATGAAAAACATTTTTGACAATTAGCTCACTTCATAAGTTATTGAAATCATTTTTCCAATTCTTTGAAAAACCTTAAGCCTATTTTCAATTTTAAAAACAATTTTTAATTAATTCAATTTTAATAGTCAATCCTACATTTGAGTCTTACAAATAATCCTAAGACCAAACTTAAGCTATATACCCTTGAAGTTCTTCTCTTGGTCTTGGATGATTTTGCCTTGACCTTGCACTTTCATTATCTCAATCAGTTGTTTTACTTTTGTTGCTGATGCGGACTCGGCAAGTGTACCGGTTCGTTGCAAGTAATAAAACGGTAAGACCGGATATCGTCCTCAGGGATCGTGGACAATTACCACTTCGCAAATTAGACTACTATCTAGGCGATCAAATTTTGGAGTGAAGGTAGCTCTATCATCTAACAAAGCAAACAAGAATAAAATGTTTTTGTTCTTTTTGGAATTTTATCAAACAGTTAAAAGGCAGACAGAAATATGAATAACAATTAGATAGAATTGTTAGGGTTAGACTAAGCTAATCCTCCCTTGATTGTTATGAAATGACAAGTAACACAGTTCCTAATTCAATTATGACAATCAAGTCTTTTCTGAAATACTCAAGCCTAATGTCTTAGGTGCATTGAGCCTAAAACCCCAAATTAAACCCTAATTCCTTAGGTGGATTAACCTGAGATTTTGCATTGAGTTAAGACTTATAAGATTGCAAGCACCTCAAGACCTATGTCTAGGATCATGAACTACTTGGCATTTGATTCATGAGCAAACTCTAACACCAACCATCCAGTTATCTATTAAAGCAACTAATCATTCCTAGGGTGATCAAGCCTAAGAAAGCATTAAGCATGGAATCAAACACTCATAAAGAACAAGGAAACTGCATTACAATCAAGTCATTTTACAATCAAGTTCAGAAGAGCAATCATCTAACCCCAACAAAGGGGAGTTTAGCTACACATAACTAAAGATAGAATCAAAGATAGAGTTACAGAGATGAACAAGGGAAGGGGCTCCATAGAAGGTTGCACAGCAGCCACAGCAGCAGAGAGTGTATTTTTAGGGTTTTCTCAATGTCTTCTTCTGTTCTGCCCAGAGGTTGTTTTATAACTCGTGGCCCGTCACGGCCGTGATAGCCATACGGGGCGAGAATCCCTTCGCGTCGCGAGCCATTATTTCACGCCCGTGATCTTCATCACGCGCCGTGATGGCATTATTTCTTGCGGTGATTTTCGTCACGGCCAGCCGTGATAGCATCACTGTGGTGATTTTGGGTCACGGCCGTGATAGCCATCACGGCCAGGCCGTGATCGATTCTGACTTTTGGAGGTCTGGCACAGCTGGGAGATCACGGCCGTGATAGCCATCACGGCCAGGCCGTGACAGCTTCTGACTTTTGGCCTCTTTTTCTTCAGTTTTCAGGCTCTCTTTTCATCTTAGCTTCCTCATGGCTAAATCTTGGGCATTTAATCATAAATCCCTGCAAAACAACACACAATACCACCTTATCCGTTCCAAAGGAAAAACTAAACAAAATCCAACTAAAATGGCCTAACTATATGCAAATGCATGCAGAAATGAAATCACACTCATCAAATCACCCCAAGCTTAAGACTTTGCTTGTCCTCAAGCAAGAACCAATGCCAGAAGATGAAAACAACCAGGACAATGATAGTGAACTAAGAACCCGAGTAAAATGATCCAAGCAACAGGCATTCAATTATTTCAGCAAGAGACAATCAATTCAAGTCCAATTAGGGGCTTAGGTTTCCTAGACTCACATTCTCATTGATTTGGGCACTCTTTCTCATTCGAAGCTCACCCCAAGCTTGTTTATTTGCTTGGCTCTCTTTCTACCTCACTCAAGTGTTTTAGTAAATATGACAATTCGCTCCATTTTCCTCAAGGAATGATTCCTACCATATGCTTGACTATCAACCAAATCTTTACTTTATTAATGAAAACATCTAAGAATCAAGAGGTCTTATTCTTTGGTTGCAATGGGGCCATGGGATCAATTTTTTTTTTAGGCGGGGAAATCAAAAAAAAAGGGAAATTTCAAAAGGCTAAACCAAGTATCAAACAATTCAACACAAGACACCTTCTAAAATACCTTCTTGGATTTTCAATAATTCAATACATTCTTCCACCTTTCTTTTCTTTCTTTTCTGTTATTTCTCACTTCTCTTGTTCTTGTCATCCCCTTCTCTATATATCTTTCTTTTTCTCTTTTTCTTTTCATTTTTCTTTGCTTGGAGAAGGGGAGATTATTTTCTTTTCAACTCAAGAGAAATATATTTTTCTTTCTTTTTCATCCCAACTTTCAACTACATTTTTCACCCCTTTTTTTTCAATACTTTAGAAGGTCCCTCATAAGCATATTTAACAAAACATTTCAGGGTACCAAGAAGAGCATGTTATCCATTGAGGCTCAAAATGGGGCAACTAAGGGTAGCATTATTCATTCAAAGCTCAGAAGGCCAGAAAAAAATACCTATTGCCTCAATCCTTTTCAAAAATGTTTTCAAAAATTTTCAAGCTTTGAAATGGTTTCAAGTCAAGTTCTAGAGAAAAACAAACCAAGAGGAACAACACTCTACACAAAGAATGGGGTAAAATTTTGTGAGTACCCCTTTGGCTCAAAAGCTCACATTTATCAGTTCAAAAACCAGTGAGGAACGCAAGTCTAAAGAAACACATGCTAATCATCAACTATCCTGGAACATCTCAAGAATATTTATTTGAAGCCATATCACATGAATAGAAAAATCAGGGTCCAAAAATTCACTAACACAGATAAATTGGCACTCAGTTTTCACAATCATAAGCTCAATCTAAGCAGGGGTGACCGAATCATGCGATCATGCAAACTTAAGCCTATATGAATGCAATATTTACAATGCAAGCAAAAAGATTACCCCTACCCCAAGCTTAAAGACTTACATTGTCCTCAATGTAAATAATTAAGTTTAGAGAGGGGAGAAAACTGGAACAACTCACCAAGGTGGTATTGGTGCTGAATCACATGTTTTCTGGTTTTATTCCCTCCTGCCCTTCTTCTCCTCCTTCCTTCAAAATCTGAAAACACTTAACAAAACTATTAACAAACCTCTTGAGCTTCTCAAATTATTCAAGAGGAGAAATCAAAAACAAAAGAGAAGATGAAAATAAAATTTGGGTTGCCTCCCAACAAGCGCTTCTTTAACGTCACTAGCTTGACGTGTAGATAACTTCTTTCAATTAACCGGGGTCTGCTGGACATAGAATTGCAAGAGCACTTTTCTTCCATGAAACTCCTGTAAAGAGCTTATTTTGCTTGGAAGGCCAACAATTGTGCTTCTGCTTTGCCTTTTTCGCTCTGGGCCTCTTGCTCTTTTTCTTACTCCTTCCCGGTGGAGGTTCTGTTTTCACAAGATGAGCAGAGCCAACTTCCTCACCAACTGATACATCATTTGTCTTGCATAGCTTTAGATTTGCTTTCATGTTGGGCTTTTCCTTCTTCTCTGGAGTAGAGGGGTGGTGTTGATGTGCAATGACTTCCTTATCTACTGTGTCCACCATATCCATGCGGAAACACTCCTCTTCCTTGCTCGTGCGATGCATAGCTTCCAATACATTGAAAGTTACTTCTTCTTCTTGCACTCTGAATTTAAACTGGCCTTTTTCTACATCTATCAAAGCCCGACCAGTTGCCAGAAAAGGTCTCCCTAGTATGAGCGGAACTTCAGCATCCTCCTCCATGTCTAAAACCACAAAGTCTGCTGGGAAGATTAATTTATCCACCTTCACCAACAAATCCTCCACAACACCATAGGGATATGTAATGGAGCGGTCTGCCAGTTGAAGAGAAATCCCTGTTGGTTTTACCTCACCAATTCCCAGCTTTTTGAAAATGGACAACGGCATAAGGTTGATACTTGCGCCTAGATCGCACAATGCTCTCCCAATGTTCACATGACCAATAGTGCATGGGATAGTGAAGCTACCCGGGTCCTTCATCTTTACTGGTAGCTTCCTCTGAAGTATAGCACTGCACTCTTCAGTAAGCATAACTGTCTCCTCCTTCCACCGTCTCTTGTTTGTAAGAATCTCTTTCATGAATTTGGCGTAGGAAGGCATCTGCTGAAGAGCTTCAGCAAAAGGGATGTTGATCTGTAGCTTTTTGAATACATCCAGGAATTTAGAAAATTGTTGGTCTTTTGCTTCCTTCTTCAACCGTTGGGGGTACGGGATTCTGAAATATGGGGGCAGCTCTTTGGGATTATCAACCTCTTCCAGAATCTGTCTTTTAGTCTTCTTCTTCGCAAATTCTTCATCAACCAATTTCTCCCTCTGCGGTTTTTCAGCTTCTACACCGGTAGGAATAGAGGTGGTATCTTGGGAAGTTCCGGGTTCTTCATTGTTTACCTCTTCAAACTGCGCCTTATCAATCTCATTTCCTCTTTCCTTTTCTTCTCTTTCTTTTTCTTGTGGGGTTAACACTCTCCCACTTCTTGTGATAATTGCCATGCAACCTTCCTTCGGATTCTTCTCTGTATCTCCTGGCAATTGTCCTTGAGGTATTTCTGCCATTTGCTTTGCCAACTGTCCTATCTGGTGCTCAAGATTTTTGATGGAGGCATTTTGATTCTTCATAGTCTCTTGAGTCGCTTGCATGAACTGGCCTAGAATGTTCTCCAATTTGCTTGAACTCTCTTGAGGAGGCTTTGCTTGAGAACTTGAACTTTGCCCTTGTCTCCAACCAAAGTTAGGATGGCTGCGCCACCCCGGGTTGTAGGTGTTGGAGTAAGGATCATTTCTAGGCCCTTGGTTGCCCATATAATTTACCTCTTCTTGTCCCGAACTTCCAACCACATTGATCTCACAGTTTCCATTTGCATGGTTGCCTCCACAGAAATCACACACTGAGGTACCTTGAACTTGGACAGCTTGTAGTTGAGAATTCTGCAGTTGAACCGACCCCAATTGCTTGGTAAGAATAGCCATTTGTGCCTTGAGAGCGCCAATTTCATCTAGCTCTAGAACACCTCTCTTGACCATTGACCGAGAACTAGGCATTTGATAATCATTATTAGCCATGTTCTCAATCAAGTCCTTTGCTTCTTCCGGTGTCTTCTGACTCAACGTCCCACCTGCAGCCGCTTCAATCATACTTCTTGAGTTCCGGTTGAGCCCATTAACAAATGTTGCAACCTGCTGCCATGTCTCTAGTTCATGATTGGGACAAGCTGTGAGCAAGGACTTGAATCTCTCCCAGGCTTCATAGAGTGACTCACCATCCCTCTGTGCAAAGGCATTGATCTCTGATCTCAGCTTGATCATTCTTGACGGAGGAAAGAATCGAGACAGAAACTTGCTCACCAAATCATTCCAAGTGATGATGCTTCCATGAGGATGAGATTGAAGCCATGACTTAGCTCTATCCCTCAAAGAGAAAGGGAAAAGCCTTAACCGAATGGCCTCATCAGAAGCTCCATTTAGCTTGATGGTGTCACACAGCTCAATAAAAGTACCAATGTGAGCATGAGGGTCTTCACTCTCCAAACCTCCAAACTGATTTTGCTGCACAAGATGGAGAAGTGATGCCTTGATTTCGAAATTATTGCAAGCCACTGCGGGTCTCACAATCGGAGTTCCACATCTATCAACTCTAGGGGAAGTGTAGTCCCCCATTGTCCTTCTTGGTGCATTATCTTCAGCCATGGTGACAGCTGGTAATTCAACTAACAGTTCTTGCACTGCAGAGGATGTTCCTTCTCTGTTCTGTCTTGCCTTGGCTTTCTTCCTATTCCTTCTACAGAGTCTCTCGATCTCAGGGTTGAATTGAAGTTCACCTGGGTCGATTGTACCTCGCATACAAGGAACAAACAGAGTAGCGCCGAAAAAACAGAGAAAAACAGCACAAAAACAGAAAATTACAGTAGAGAAACAGAAAACATGAAAGAAAAACAGTAAAAATGCCTAAATTAGGAGTCCCCTTTGGTACTCGTGATATTGGCACACCGATCCCCGGCAACGGCGCCAAAAACTTGATGCGGACTCGGCAAGTGTACCAGTTCGTTGCAAGTAATAAAACGGTAAGACCGGATATCGTCCTCAGGGATCGTGGACAATTACCACTTCGCAAATTAGACTACTATCTAGGCGATCAAATTTTGGAGTGAAGGTAGCTCTATCATCTAACAAAGGAAACAAGAATAAAATGTTTTTGTTCTTTTTGGAATTTTATCATACAGTTAAAAGGCAGACAGAAATATGAATAACAATTAGATAGAATTGTTAGGGTTAGACTAAGCTAATCCTCCCTTGATTGTTATGAAATGACAAGTAACACAGTTCCTAATTCAATTATGACAATCAAGTCTTTTCTGAAATACTCAAGCCTAATGTCTTAGGTGCATTGAGCCTAAAACCCCAAATTAAACCCTAATTCCTTAGGTGGATTAACCTGAGATTTTGCATTGATTTAAGACTTATAAGATTGCAAGCACCTCAAGACCTATGTCTAGGCTCATGAACTACTTGGCATTTGATTCATGAGCAAGCTCTAACACCAACCTTCCAGTTATCTATTAAAGCAACTAATCATTCCTAGGGTGATCAAGCCTAAGAAAGCATTAAGCATGGAATCAAACACTCATAAAGAACAAGGAAACTGCATTACAATCAAGTCATTTTACAATCAAGTTCAGAAGAGCAATCATCTAACCTCAACAAAGGGGAGTTTAGCTACACATAACTAAAGATAGAATCAAAGATAGAGTTACAGAGATGAACAAGGGAAGGGGCTCCATAGAAGGTTGCACAGCAGCCACAGCAGCAGAGAGTGTATTTTTAGGGTTTTCTCAATGTCTTCTTCTGTTCTGCCCAGAGGTTGTTTTATAACTCGTGGCCCGTCACGGCCGTGATAGCCATCACGGCCAGGCCGTGATAGCCATCACGGCCAGGCCGTGACGGGTTCTGTCTCTTGCAGTTCTGGCAAAATCAGTCTCTCGCGGGGCGAGAATCCCTTCGCGTCGCGAACCATTATTTCACGCCCGTGATCTTCATCACGGCCAAGCCGTGATGGATTCTGACTTGTGGTGATTTTGGGTCACGGCCGTGATAGCCATCACGGCCAGGCCGTGATCGATTCTGACTTTTGGAGGTCTGGCACAGCTGGGAGATCACGGCCGTGATAGCCATCACGGCCAGGCCGTGATGACTTCCACACTTTTGGCCTCTTTTTCTTCAGTTTTCAGGCTCTCTTTTCATCTTAGCTTCCTCATGGCTAAATCTTGGGCATTTAATCATAAATCCCTGCAAAACAACACACAATACCACCTTATCCGTTCCAAAGGAAAAACTAAACAAAATCCAACTAAAATGGCCTAACTATATGCAAATGCATGCAGAAATGTACATGGAAAATGAGGTGAAATCACACTCATCAGTTGCTCATCATCAAAATTAATTTCCTGAAAGTACACAGCATCCACATTCTCCCCTTTTTTGATGATGACAAAACAATATTGAGATTTTTGAAAAACTTAGGTGGGAGGTTAGTCCAAACATCATATAAAATATACGAGTTGTAGGATGAGAGGAGGCGTAAAACTCCCCCTTCTAAGTGCATATATCAACGGGGTTTATAAAATAAATTTAACATTTATAGCTCCCACTTACTTAGTTCCATATAATAAGGATATGAAAATTAATTTCAATGACATAAGAAATGTCATTTAAGTCACTTTGCATTCAAAGTGTTTTCAAGTTCAAGTGCATTGAGAAAATGGCATAACTATGTTTTTTCCAAACATGCAATTATATCCATTCAACCATATCCACTTTCCAAGCATACTCATCCCCCATACATCTCCCCTTTTTTGTCATTATCAAAAAAATGGATTTCAATGATCCTACTTTTCTCTCCCCATTTTTGTCATAATAAAAAAGTGTAATAGGGCAAAGAGAATCCAATAAATCTAGTAAGGCTATAGCATCCACATTTACTATCAATCATCAAAGATGCAAGCATTATAAGTGCATTTCAAGTGGATTATCAACATTCCAAATAATTATCATATTTGTCCAAAATCCAACATATATCAATATATGCACAATAAATGTCAATTCATGAACAATGGTTGGTTATCCATCAATCAAAATGGTATTCATGCCATTTGTTTCATAATTTATTCAATTATGAATCAACACATCACAATGGCAATCAAATATGCCAACAATGTCAACAAAGTAATGCAACAAGATAGTTTGTTTGACAGTGGATAGTACAACAAAAGTGTCCATTCAACACATTAATTCAAGCATTGCACAAAGATTACAATAAATAAATGATTTAGCAATATAGTTTGTAAACAATACTCATTTTGCTACATTCACGCTCTCCAAATTGCATCACTCAATAGGATAGTCCATAACAAGATAACATATTAATGCATTCAACATTACACCCACATTTTATAGCATCCGAGAGCAACACTAACATAGCACAATTATAAGATATCAAAAGATAGGCATTGCAATAAAATGTGGTCCAACATCCAAAATGTGCAATCAAGTGATGATGCAACATAGAACATGCACATAGTGGCAAAGCCATAACATTTATCTCGCATTTACATTTGTCAATTCATCAAATTGCATAGTTATGCTACGGTTCATACATTCATTGAGGCACAATACCAACATTTTCATTTTAAACTACCACATTTAGGCATAATCCAAACATCACGAAAATGGCATGGCAATATTATACCTAATGTAGTTCACATTTTAACATCCAATATGCATAGTCAAGCAACATCAACTCCAAGATATAGTAGCCACTGGACATTTCATTCACAATATCAATCCAAGTAAGCAAGTTGACTCAGTTTCCATTCACATTTGTTACCAATATGCAGTTAAAGTGGAAATTCAAATGTGCATCTCAGATTCATCCATTGTGCAAACATATTGGATATGCATGTTAAACTAAGTCAAAGTGAAAAGTGTAACAATCCATTTGATATAATCTTTCATTGAGTGCCAAAATGATCTGTGAACACATAGGCGCAAGGTGTAGAGTCAAAGTAAAGATTAGTTAAAGTATGATGATGCCATTTTCAAATGCGAGTGGTCAAATATTTAATAAACAAGAATTCAAGTCAAAACAACCAATGTGCTCAAGTTTTTCATAAGATTCATGGATACAAGTACTAAAGGTAAGTCAATCATAAGTTTAATATCAAGTCCAAGTGTGCAAGTGTATTAATGACTTTTCAGACTTTTATGCACCAATATTTGCATGTTTTGATTTTGACATATGGTACTGAGGGACATCAAGCATGTTATTATGTTTGTACTTTTGAAGGAAGATTATGCTTTTCATTATTTTAATCAAGCATTATCTCACTTGAATATATGCATGCATTCACTATATGATTCATATTTCATCAAACATACACATGTTTCTACCAAACATAAAATGTAGCAAGCTAGTATCATCTTAATAATCATGTTAAAGGTATGGTTTCTTTATAGCAATCTTAAGTTCAAGTTTTTACATGAAAACACTATTTCTTTTGGACATTTCATAACACGTTACATATGCATATCTTCAACAAGTTATTTCCACACATAAGGACATGTAGGAAAGTTTTAGTTTTTTGTTACCTAGGTCTTGAAGATTATGTAAATTTTCCTTACTCATTGCTCCTTATTTTGATGATTGATTTGCACATTTTCCATGTGAGGAGCTTTTGTTAATGAGTCTTTTCTTCTTTGACCATGATTTTCATTCTCGGTCCTTTGCCATGGTTTCCTTGATCGCCTCATTATAGTTTGACACAATTGTTCAAACTTTTGCTTTATTGATAGTTTCTTTGTTGAGTATGAGAGGCTCTTTTCTTGACACCGTCTCCTTTCCTCGACGACTTTGTTCATTGTTTTGCAATTTTCCCTATATATCATAAGTGGTATAAACTTCTTGGTACCCATTTTAATTTGGGTCCTTAGTAGTTAGTGGATAAACATGTAATCCCTTTAGGCACCCAATCAATTTCTTTTTGTGAAAATCAACGTCAATATTCTTTGGCTTGTCATGAAAATTATATTTTCTAAGAATTATGCTCATATTTTCATGACTACTATCATTATCAATCATTTTATTTCAAGTATGGAATCAATTTCAGCATGAGTATGATATGATTTCGCAACTTGATATTCAAGGTTGATGCAATCTTACAACATATTGAATTTTCACAATACACATGCTTTTCACCATTTAAAGTGGCATAATCATCCTTTAAATTCTTAAAATGAGATGGATGAAACATTTTACAAGTAGTTTGAATTTATCATTCTCTAAACTCACTATATCATCATACTATGTATGCATTTGACAGTTTGATTTTCACATAATTGAGTTTAGCACTATTTGTCTCCAAGTTTGTTTAAGCCATGTCATATTCTTATGATAATCATTTAAATTTACCTTTTTCTGTATAATGATTTGTTCATGGCCTTAATATTTTGATTTATGATTATCTACTGTGGATTTCACAAGACATAGATTTTTGACAACTTTAAGTGCTACAAGTCCTTTCTATCTAGTCAAACACTTAAGATCCAATGATAGTTAAGCTCAAATTTGAACCATGTGATCATGCCAAGCTAATCAATCCTCAATCACAAAGATGATTTCATATGATTTTTCTTTGGACATATGCACAACTAACAATCTTGCTTTACCTAACATAGACACATGGACAATTGCTAGCGAGATATTTCTAAGCAGTGTGATTTAACTAGAGATGGTCTAATCATGTTTGCAACATTCAAATTTAAGTTTGTACAATAAACACATGAACATTTTATTTTATTATTTATAAAAGGTAAGGATTTTGTTACCTTGATTCTTGAACTCACAATATTGTCTTTTCTTACCCATTGTCTCTTCTTGTGAAGATTGACCTTTACAAATTTCATATTGTTCTTATGAAAATCTTTCATCAATGGACTTTTGTTTCTTTTGTCAATGATTGCAATCTCGATTTTGGGAAGCGCTTTCCTAGATGAAGTTTCTTCTCTTTGACCAAATCATCCATCCTTTTGCAATTTTTCCTGCATATTAGAGATGGTAGAGGGACTTTTTGGTACCCATTTCAACTTGGGTCCTTGGGGGTTAGCGAATGAGCATTTCTTAGGAACCCATGCCCATTTTTTCTCACATAATAATTTTTCCTATAATGGCACATATGAGACATATGACCTTTACGATTACAATAATTGCAAATTATAGATGAAGGCTTGGTCTTTTTGAGATCATCATAGAAAAACTTTAGCTTTTTAGATTGTTGACATTTCAAATTTTTTTTATCAAAAACGTTGTTCGAATTTCCGTCCAAAATAATGTTACTTCCCTTGTTTGTAGCATTCACGGAATTAGAACAAGTAAATTTGTCAACTTTGTTATATCTAGAAGAGAAGTCCTCAACTTGATTTTTAAAAATACAATTTTCACAAGTAGTTGAGGTTTCACAATTTAAAGAATTTTCCTCATAAAGAAAAGTATGATCATCTTTCAAGTTCTCAATTCCAATTTCAATGGATGATATCTTTTCCAAGGAATTCAAGTTTTTCTTTTCTAAATTAATCAAGCCATCAAACACATCATCATATGTATTTTGTAATCTATCATACAAAGGACTATCAACATTAGCATTATTTACCTCAAAGTCCTTTTGAACCATATGGGTTGTTGACTGTACATATGAATGATCTTTCTCCTCATTTTTGTTCATCAATGCTTCAAGAGGTTGTTCCTTTTCTTCTTCAACTCGAACATTATCATTGTCAAGAAGAATTGCACTTCTTCCATCACATTGGCCATCTACTTGAGGGCATTTTTCAAGACATGTTTCCCTCAATTACTTTTGCTCTTCTTGATTTTTATTTATACTTTCATCCACAAAATCAGTGTTAGCAAGATAAGTAGCATCAAGTATATTCATTATATCCTTCACACAAGAGCAATCCTTAATTCTAGCATATGCATCATCATTCAAACTATTTCTCAAAATTTGCATCGCTTTAATATTTAAGGAAAAACAATTTTTATCAAATTCGTTCCATTGTGATTTGGGTTTTGAAATAAAACCAATTAGCACAATATCCCATAAATCAAAATCTATTGCTTCCATAAAAATTTCTATTCTAGCTCTCCAATAAACAAAATCCACACCATCAAAATATGGTGGTTTATAGAAATCACAAAAACTCAATTTTTTTTAAAAATAAATAAATAAAAGGAAGCTTTTAATGTTGCCAGGAAAAAGGATCTTTTACTCTAAGCTGTTAAGCTTCTAACCAGAGCCGAAGCTCTGATACCACTTGTTGGTCGTGGCAACCATAACTCAAGAGGGGGGTGAATTGGGTTTATAAAATTTTCGTCCCTTTTTTGTGACCTAGACTAATTTTTGAGAAATTGTAAAAAGATAAAGGAAGAAGAAATCACACATTCAATTTATATTGGTTCAATCACTCCCTTGAGTGACCTACATCCAGTCCCCACAATACATTTGCGAGTATTTTCCACTAATAATCAATTCAAACTTTACACCACTTAGAGCACTGTCCACTCGGATACCCCACCCCGTGCAAGAGCCTCAATACTACTCACCAAAGGGATACCCCACCCTTTGGACTTAAGGATACCTCACCCCAAGATTTTCTCTCAATACAAGAAGGATACATCACCTTCTTCTTCTAAAGGGATTCCCCACCCTTTTACAAAGAACCCTCTTCACTTGGGATACCTCACCCTTATGCTAGAGTCTCCAAATCTACTCAAGGGATACCTCACCCTTGTTACAAATCAAACTAGAGAGATTCCTCACTCTCTTTAACCAACACAAATCAAGCAATAAGTGATTACGAAGAAGAATACCTCAAAAGGTTGAATCAATACAAGTTGAAGCACTATGACTCTTGTGTAGGATTGGCTGAAATATTGATTTCAAGAGTGAAAGATTGAATCTTAAGGTTAGAGATGTTGGGCAAGTGTTCTTAGAGTGTTAACCTAGGGTTTTTAGGGCTGCTACAAAGTATTTATAGTGTGGTTTCAAAATATGGCCGTTTTGCACAGCTGTCACGTATTTTCTGCACCAGAAATCACTTTTTCGCCACTGGTAATCAATTACACAAGTACTAGTAATCGATTACGAGCTGTCAGTTTGAAATGCTGAGTTTTCCAGAAAGCTGGTAAACGATTACGGGAGTGCTGGTAATCGATTACGACTAACAAATTGAAATACTGATTTTTCCAGAAAGTTGGTAATAGATTATAGGAGTTCTGGTAATCTATTACGAGCAATTCTTTTATCAAAAAAATGATATTTTTCAATCTAAAGAACATTCTAACACTTATGAAAAACATTTTTAACAATTAGCTCACTTCATAAGTTATTGAAATCATTTATTCAATTCTTTGAAAAACCTGAAGCCCATTTTCAATTTTAAAAACAATTTTTAATTAATTCAATTTTAATAGCCAATCCTACTTTTGAGTCTTACAAATAATCCTAAGACCAAACTTAAGCTATATACCCTTGAAGTTCTTTTCTTGGTCTTGGATGATTTTGCCTTGACCTTGGTTTTTCATTATCTCAATCAGTTGTTTTACTTTTGCCGCGCATCATCAAATTAATTTCCTGAAAGTACTTAGCATCGACACTTGCCATAAACAGGAAAATCATTGATAGTCCACATCAGTGTTGCCATCATCATAAAGTTTTACTTCTTTGAAACGTCATACATCAACACACCATTCCAAAAATTCTTCAGATCATCGATCAGAGGCTGCAAATATACATCTATCCTAGCCTTCGGATTAGATGGCCCCGGGATGAGACAAGTCAGAAACATATACGGTTTTGACATGCACATCTCGGGAGGAAGATTGTACGGTCTAACAATCACTGGCCAACATCAATATGGCGAGGCTGACGCCTAAATGCACCGGGTAAAACCATCTGAGCACAGCCCAAGTCGTACATTGCGATGATCTGATGCAAAATCAGGTTGTACCCGATCGAAGTGCTTCCAGGCATCACCATCTGAAGGGTGGCGTATAACGTCGGGACTTCTTCTATTTTCATAATGCCACCTCATCTGTCTCGCAGTTTGTGTTGATGCAGACAGTCTCTGCAATCTTGGAATTATTGGCAAATAGAACATTGCCTTCCCAGGAACTGGTTTGTTCTTACTACGGTCACTACTTTGAACGCGGTACCTGGGTGTCTGACAAAATTTACATACTTACAGCGTGCTGTCATTTGTGCCCGAAGCACTATCATAATATAGCATGCACCCATTCGGACAACAATCAAGCATCTTAGCCCTCAACCCCTATTTCGACACCAACCGCTTCGCATCATCATAACTTTTTGGCAACAACTCTTTGAAGGGTGTCACATGTTGAAGCATTTTACAAAAAAAAACTCCAATCACTGCTCGGGTACATTCCAATTGGACTTGCAAGCTAGAAGCCTAACACAAATTGATAATTTTGAATCTGACGCCCCTTCAAACAATGGCTTATTTGTCTCTAACAATAAATTGTAGAACCTATGCACAATTCATTAGGAGGCTCTTCCATGTCATCAGACTCATTCGCCACAAAATTCCCATGTTGCCTAAGACAATCATCCACCATCATATGCATTGACTGGTGTTGTTCAACATAGTCGTCGTGTAAGCCACTGCCTGATCAGTCCATATCCAATAATTAGGCTTGAACCCACGTCGGTATAGGTGTAACTTCACGTCACCATTACTCAAAATCGTTGTACAATTGCACTTTATGCATGGATGCCTAATCCTCCCTCTTCGGCATAATCACAATGTTGCTTGGATTTAGATATAAACTCCTCAACTCCATCTACAAATGATTGTTTCAGAAGTCGTCTCCCAGACTCGTTCCTATCATACACCCAACTACGGCACAGGGGATAATATTCCATCCTACTGCATTTTTAGATAAATTGATGTATTTTTAAACATGATACTATAACACCGAATCACTCCATTCCCTTAAAAGGTGTGGCCCTATCCCATTTGAGGAAAAACTTTTTCACCACTGTATTATACTAGTTACTCATTACTTCATCACGTGTTATAACTGACGAAATTTCGCCAGCATTTCCTATTGGTCTCCAAGTATAAGACTTGTCCGCGGTAAGATACCACAATCAAGTATGGACTTGGAGAACTAAAGGAAATGCTTCAAACCAAAATTTCATCAACTATTTAACAAATGAGAATCAACGAGTAATTAGTATAGCAGTGGAGAAAAAGTTTCTTCCCAAACTGTCTCAATTGGACAATTCAAGTTTCAATAAAATGAGCGATACCATGACCACGAGTACACATTCTCAATAATACTGAACCTTGAACGGGAAACTAAGGTTTTTCTCAAGAACGTATAAATAATCGTACTCTATAAGCAATATAACATTAAATAACAACATTTAAAATTTGGCTAACAAACACATAAGTAAACCTATCGAGACTAGCATAATTTCATACTAATTAACAACAAAAACAATTTAAAACAAATTTAAGTAAATAAAAGTTAACAATAAACTACGTAATTTCAAAATTTCACAAACAACATAATTTCTCAAACAAACTAGCTAGACACTACACCACATAATTTTATACAAACTACATAATTTCACAAATATTAAACTATCGGATTTTATAACTAATTAAAAATAAAAACAATTGAAAAAATTGAAAGAAAAAAAATTAAATATGAACCTGAGAGTGTAGGTGCCTACTGACGGTGGTGGCTGCCGCCGCGGTGGTGGTGACACTCTGGCTTCAACAAAAAATAGGGATAGTGCTAAATGCAACCAAAACACACTGAAACAATGAACAAAAAAATCAACAAAACAAGCAACAAATGCTAACCTGTTACAATGCTGGGAGTGGAAATGGTGCCTGCTCAAGTGGTGGCAGACGCGGTGGAGGGTGTGGAAGCACGGCAGAGAATTTGGACAGTCTTAAAGGAGCAGTGAGAAGGAGAAAGAAGAGAGGGTGAGGGAGACAGTCGTGATGGTGGTTTACAGTGGTCATGGCGGCTTGCGGTGGTCAAGGGGACGGAGGGCGCGACTGACAGAAGAGAGGTAGCGGGAGAACGAGAGGGACCGGCCAAGAGGGAGAAGGAGAGGGAGAGAGAAGATAGGGAGGAGGAGACAGACGCGGTGGTGCTTGCGGTGATTGCGGGGGATTTGCGGTGGTGACGGGGGCAGACGGCACGGTTGAGATAAGAGATAGAGAGGTCTGGTGAGAGAAAGCAGAAAAGGAAGTAGGGAGAAGGAGGGTTGGTGCTGGAACATAATAAAAGATTTCCGACAGCCATTTAATTTTTCTGACAGCTTTGTCCATCAAAAATTCAAATTTTCGCATAACCGACGGAAAAGAAGTCGGTAATAAACCCTAAATTTTCAAACGGCCTGTTCTTCGGAAACCCTCCTGATATGATCCTGATCCGGACCGCCTTGAAGTTTCAGACAAAATAAGGATATTGACGCCACACTCAAGATATAGGTGAGAAGGTGAGTGATAAGTCATGGGTTTGATCGCCACAAGTTGCCTTCTTTTACCCAAGAACCAAAGGAAAGCTCTCACAATAGAGAAAACTCTTCAAATTTCATTATCTTCAAAACTGATTTGTGTAGTACAAGAGTTCCCTATTTATAGGCTAACTTGGAAATACAAGAAATAAAACTCCCACTACCATGAATTTACCACAAATTGATAATTTCATTTACATTACCTAGTAAATGAGCATAAACATGATAATAACTTCCCACTAGCCATTATTATGACTTAGAGCACTAATAGGAAGCATTTAGTGAGGGTAGGAGAATACAAAAGGTCATCTTAAAATTCAGCCCAAAAATAATATGAAAATTATAAATAAAAATTATAAAAATATAATAATCTGAATATGCTTCTTTCCACATGCTCAAGCCATCCAAGTTCCTATCATTCCCCTCTTCTTGAAAGTGATTTGTCCTCAAATCCAAACCTGCATTAAAAGTCAGTGGATTATCTAATAAAATTTTGTTTTTGTGCTTTCCACCTTTTGCTTGATAATTGGCTCGTCCATCCCTTTTTCTCTCATAATTCTTTTTTTTTTTCACGAGATATCTCTCTTTTTCTTCAACTTTTATTTCATGGTTTTCCTTTTCCTTTTCTTCTCTCATGACACTCTCCTTTTCTTCTACATTTTTCTCTATTTTTATTTAATCACTCTTCCTTTCCTCTTCCTTTCTCTCATGGGTTTCCTTTTTCTTTACTTCTTCTTTTTCCTCATCCATTGAACCCTCTTCTTTTATTTTCTTCTCACTCATTCTTCTTTTCTCACTCTCTCCTTTCAAGTACATTTGATCTTCATACACTTGTTTTGGTGACAATGGTCCAAGAGTAATTTTACGATTATTAAATACAAATGAGTAGTTGTTGTTGTCGACATCATATCTCGCTTGTCGTTCAACCCTCCAAGGACGCCCAAGTAACAAGTGCCTAGTTTCCATGGGAACCACATCACATAACACCTCATCTTCATATCTCCTAATCCGAAACGACACTCGTACTTGTTTGTTCACCATCACGTCACCGATATCACTAAACTCCAGGATGCTCCAAATGACATATGGTTGTGGATGCTCTAGAACAGGAAGTCCCAACTTTTGCACTATAGTGGTACTAGCTAGGTTAACGTAACCCCTTCTATCAACGACCAAGCTACATATCTTGTCCTTCACATAACATCTAGAATAGAAAAGATGCTCCCTATGCTTGGCATCGTTTTTTGCCATTAGTGACTCCATGAAGAAACCACTAAGAAATATTCAAACATTGCATACAACCACCAAGAAAGATGAATAAAATTTGGAATTCTTCAAATAAATTTTTTTTTAATTTTTTTTCTTCATAGAACAAAAAAGAACAAAGGAAGATAACACCTGAAATTCAAGGATCCAAAGCTCTGATTACCAAATGATATGATCCTGGTCCGGACCGCCTTGAAGTTTCAGACAAAAGAAGGATATTGACGCCACACTCAAGATATAGGTGAGAAGGTGAGTGATAAGTCATGGGTTTGATCGCCACAAGTTGCCTTGATAAGATCAGATTTAGTTCTTTTACCCAAGAACTAAAGGGAAGCTCTCACAATAGAGAAAACTCTTCAAATTTCATTATCTTCAAAACTAATTTGTGTAGTACAAGAGTTCCCTATTTATAGGCTAACTTGGAAATACAAGAAATAAAACTCCAACTACCATGCATTTGCCACAAATTGATAATTGCATTTACATTACCTAGTAAATGAGCATAAACATGATAATAACTTCCCACTAGCAATTATTATGACTTAGAGCACTAATAGGAAGCATTTAGTGAGGCTAGGAGAATACAAAAGGTCATCTTAAAATTCAGCCCAAAAATAATACGAAAATTATAAATAAAAATTATAAAAATATAATAATCTGAATACGCTTCTTTCCACATGCTCAAGCCATCCATGTTCCCATCATTTCCCTCTTCTTGAAAGTGATTTGTCCTCAAATCCAAACATGCATTAAAAGTCAGTGGATTATCTAATAAAATTTTGCTTTTGTGCTTTCCACCTTTTGCTTGATAATTGGCTCGTCCATCCCTTTTTCTCTCATAATTCTTTTTTTTTTCACGAGATATCTCTCTTTTTCTTCAACTTTTATTTCATGGTTTTCCTTTTCTTCTCTCATGACACTTTCCTTTTCTTCTACATTTTTCTCTATTTTTATTTAATCACTCTTCCTTTCCTTTTCCTTTCTCTCATGGGTTTCCTTTTTCTTTACTTCTTCTTTTTCCTTATCCATTGAACCCTCTTCTTTTATTTTCTTCTCACTCATTCTTCTTTTCTCACTCTCTCATTTCAAGTACATTTGATCTTCATACACTTGTTTTGGTGACAATGGTCCAAGAGTAATTTTATTATTATTAAATACAAATGAGTACTTGTTGTTGTCGACATCATATCTCGCTTGTCGTTCGACCCTCCAAGGACGCCCAAGTAACAAGTGCCTAGTTTCCATGGGGACCACATCACATAACACCTCATCTTCATATCTCCTAATCCGAAACGACACTCGTACTTGTTTGTTCACCATCACGTCACCGATATCACTAAACTCCAGGATGCTCCAAATGACATATGGTTGTGGATGCTCTAGAACAGGAAGTCCCAACTTTTGCACTATAGTGGTACTAGCTAGGTTAACGTAACCCCTTGATGAGCCTCAGTTTGACTGGTTTTATAACTAGTAAAAACCTTGGCTTTGTGCTAATTTTATATCATTTTCACCCAAATTAGACTTGATTGTCCTTAAGCAGTATTTTGAGTCTGTAAAGTGTTTTTAAGTTAATTTAGTTGATTTAGAGTTAAATAAAACACTTATTCTATTTTCTGTTTTCTGGTTAATAAAGTGGAATAATTCTGGAGTCTTTCGCCCCGCTAGAAGGCATTCGCCTCGCGAACCTGAAGGTGACTGTTCCAGAAAGTGCAAACCATTCTGTCTCGCCCCGCGAAACTTGACTCGCGTCGCGAGTAATCCAAGCCTGGAAGCCAGAAAGCATCACGGTTTACCCGTGTGAAAGGTCACGGGCCTTACAGTTTGGAATTTGAAGAGTTCGCCTCGCGAATACAATCCTCGCCTCTCGAGAGTGAAGCCTAGAAGTCATGACCTTTCCATTCCTCGCCACGCAGGACGTGCTTCGCCTCGCGAGAATACCAAACGCTGCAAGATTCGCCTCGCGAATGTGTGCTCGCCTCGCGAGTCTGCGTAGTCCAGAAGTTGTATATAAGTCAGTTTTAGACAGAACTGAAGAGGAGTCAGAGAGTTAGCCAGTTTTGGCTAGTTCTTAGGCAGTAGTAGTAGTTTGTCTTCTTTTCTTAGATATGTGTTGTTTTCCTTTTGTAATGGAGAACTAGTCTCCTAGATTAATCTACTGTGATTGGTTTCCATTTACATTTGAGGTTCTGTAATTCCTGTTTTCACTTACTTTTCTCTTTTCAATACGATGCTATATGTTTCTGTTTGTTTAATTTAGGAGTGTATAGTATTGTATTGATTCGTTTCAGTGATGCTATGTTCCTATAATTAATCGCGTTTGTTTAATTCGCGTGTGTTCATTCATGTTCGTTTAGTTCATGAGGGCTTAACCCCATTTGTTTAATTCGGGAATAGGAACATATATCCGTAGTAGCGATTTCGTTTGTTAATTGTTGCTACAATTGAAAGGGGATTAGAATCTGCTTAGGGCTTGGATTTATATGAACCAATGATAGTGGGAAACCGAGAACAGTAGGTTAATCGTTTCTTTGCTATTTGATAATTTCTAGTTTGCATTGACTTTCTGTTTGTTTTTCTTTATTTAATTTCATATCCAAACAAACCCCCCAAATTCTGACTTTTACTGATTTTTCTGTTAATAATAACAACACCTAAGAGTCCTTGTGAGACGATACTCGAGTTGTCGCTTCCCTATCTACATTATTTTTGTAAACGCTCGTTCTTTTTGGCACGTGGCGACAGCGCGGTCAAAAAATTGGCGCCGTTGCCGGGGACTCTTGTTTGTTGTTATTAGCAGAAAATAACATTTAAAAAAAATAAAAAATAAAAAATAAACAATTCTTTGCTAAATTAGTTTTGTCTGTTTTGTCTGGTTGTGAATTTTAGCACCCCCCATGGATAATTATATGCAAGGTTACATGCCTAATGTTTACTATGAACCACCACCATATATATATTTTCCTGATTTTCTTGGTTTATCACACTGGTTGCCAAGGTTTAGTGGTTTTGCAGGTGAAAATCCGCAGGAGCATCTGAGGGAATTCCAGATTGCTTGTTCTATAATGCTGAGACCTGCAGGAATAACAGAAGATCACATTCAGATGGAAGCTTTCCAGTTCTCACTTGAAGGTGCTGCAAGAGATTGGTTGTATTGTCTTGATGAGAATTCCATCTCAAGCTGGTTTGATTTGAAGGAAGCCTTCCTGTTGAGTTGGGGAAACTATCTAAACCCTTGGTATGGAGACTCACAACTGATGTTACCACTGGCACCACCCCAGAATCCTCCCCAAGTGACCACATCTGCACCTTCCGAACTTTCACTAGAGGACATGCTCAAACAAATGGCTAAGAATAATCAACGGATAGCAGAGCAAAATCTCGAATTCCAACGGAGGATGGAAGCCAGTAATCTCGAATTTCAACAGATGATGGAGGCGAGTAATCTTGAATATCAGAGGAGTGAAGCTGAATCTCAGAAGTTGGCTATGCAAATTGATCAAATTGTTGCCAACTCGGCTGCAATGCTAACTCCATAGCCCCTTGAAGAACATAAAGATTCGCAGAAAGTTATTCCTAAAAATATTTCTGATGATGATTCTGATAATGTTTCTATTGATGAACTGTGTGTTGAATCCCCTAATTCTAATGCATGTGATGATTGTTATTGTTCTGGCACTGCTTTGTGTGTAGAATGTTATTTTGAAAGGTATGTTAAGCAAAGCATCCATATGGAACAGGAGACAGATGAGGTTGAGGGCCATGTTCATATAGGAAATGAGCATCAGGAGGATCAGGAGAACATCTGCTTCCCCGTGCATGAGGATGATGAAGAACCTTTGGGAGTAGATGATTCAATTGAATCAATTGCATGTGTTGAGAGTAATGGGGTGGATGAATTAATTGCTGAATTTCCAGACATTCAGAATTTTACTGATTCATTTTATTGTGATATATGTACTGACTCTACTAACTCTAACCTTTGTGTGGTGTGTGCTGAAATTTCTGCATGTATAGCAGGTGTTGAATTTGTTAGTGCAGTGAATGAAGAAAATGCAGAAGTTGAAGCAGCACCAGTAACCCCAGCTAACTGTTTGCTACCTCCCCCTGAGGAGCCACTAGTGATGGAGTTTAAAGCTCTGGATTCTGCACCATGGCCAGTCCAAGAGGTTGAGCCCCACTTCTATTGGGAGGATTTTATTGAGAAAGAGGTCAACCTTGACCCAAGAGGGAGTGAGAAGTCCGCCGCACTTGGCGAGGTTACCATGACTATCAAGCACTCGTCTCCATATAAAGGCTGCAAGTTAGGGAAGCACGGAATGAGCTTCTAGTCTTTGTCCATCACTTGGGCAGTATGCTGCATACTATGGGATCCGGGAGGATCGTTTCACAATTTGAGCATCCCGTGGCCACTGTATCACAGACAATGGGATCCAGGCGGAAGCTCCTACACTGCCACTTGATCAGGGAGTTCCCTTTCCTTTCCCTCACTCTGATTTTATTGATTATGTTGTTTCATTGGGGACAATGTATATTTTAAGTGTGGGGGAGGGAACTAGTTGTAGTTTTTGTTTTGTCTTGTTTTTTATTTTCCTTTCTTTGAATAAAGCTCCTGAATAATTTGAGAAGCTCAGGAGTATTTGTGTGTTGAGTCTTTTATTGGCAAGCTTGATTGATATTTGATTGATATTGCACAAATTGCTTGCATGATTGATATGTGATGTTGCACAAATTGATTGAAAAGTGCAAAGTTTTTGAAAAGTGATTCCCATGTGATTGAAAACTGAACTTTGAGATTTTGTTATGATGACATGATTTATGATAAGTTTGGGGTGATAGGAAGCACACACTAGGGATAGAATCTCGTTCAAACAAATTGCAAAAATGTCCAGGTGAGGTTTTGAGCCTCCAACATGTTTTAAACTGTGAGAAATCACTTTTGAGTTGCACTTTCCTGAATTTGCTTGAATCTCTTTATGGTTTGCATGATTATGTGTTTGCTTCAAATGATTTAGGCATTTTCTTTGTAAATAGCTACTTAGCCAAAAAAATAACCATCCCCAATGCATGTTCCCTAGTTAGCCCCTTTGAGCCTGATTAGACTTTAATTCTTGATAACCTTATGTTACAAGCTAAAATCTGGAAAAACCCATGTTAACCCGATCTTAGGATTAGGAGAGCATGGCATCTTAGTAAGAAATTTGGTTGCAAGAAATTAAGTTTGGGGTGGCTACCAGGTGCAATGTGTTGTTTAGGATTGAAAAAAAAAAAAAGAGAACAAGAAAAAAAAAAAGAAAGTGTAAAAATTAAAAAAAAAAAAGGAAAAAAATACATAAATAAAAAAAATAAATTAAAAGTGCAAAAATGCCAAAAAGGCTATTTGAATAAAAAGGTTGTAGTCACCCAAAGCATAATGAAGAATGAGAAAAGGAACTTGAGTGGAATTTCAAAGTGTAAATAATGTTCATGCTCTCTTAGTTCCTAGGGTCTCCAGCCTAGTACCTTTGTATATCCTACCCTTAGCCAGGCCCCATTACAACCCATAAAAGACCTTCTGATGTTGCTTGCATGTTTTCTGTGGGAACCATTTTGAGATGAAAATCAAATTTATGGGAAGTGCTCTTAAAAGTGAAACTGAGTGAATTGTTGATAACCTAGACACAAACTGAGCGATTGAGTGAACATAAATTTCCCTTGTGAGGAAGGCAGTTGTTTGAATTTGGTGATCTCCCTTTTGTGTGTGACTTGGATCCCCTGCTTAGAGTAATGATTGTTTGAATGATGAAATTCTCAATTGTTTAAAATGAATGATTGTGGGGATTACTTTGTTTGAAAGGGGGGGATGTTGGACGATTCTGGGCAAGTATACCCAGTCGTACAAGTAATACGGTGGTAAGACCGGTTTATCGTATCCACGGGGATTGGATGTCAACTACCAATTCTCAAACTCAGCAACTATCTAGACTAAACAGAGAAATCAAAACAAACAAAAGAAAAGAAATAAAATCTTTTTGTCTTTTTGGGGACTTTTGACAAACACTTGGAGTGCAGAAAGGATATGTTGGGACTAGACTTCACCAAACCTCTAACTCATGTACTATCAGGACTAGATACCTCCCATTCATGCTTCAGATATTAAAATCAATCCACTAAACTACTCAAACCCCGATTCCTCGGATGGCAAGAGCCTAAATCCACTAATAGACCCTAATTCCTTAGGTGGCCTAGATTAATGAATTTTCATTAAGATTAGGGATTACGCGATTACTAATAAACCTAGTTCCATTCCTAGATACAAGGCTTACTAGGTGATTAAATTCAATTCCGGTTATGATACGAACGTTCCCATTGCATACCAAAACACAAATCAAGTCATGGGGGTGCTAGCCACAACAAGCATTAAGCACAGAAAGATAACCACTAATATGAAGACATGAACATAGAATAATCCATCAAGATAAATACATAAACATAGGTTTGATTACATCTAATCCCAACACAGGGATTTAACTACTCATAAAACAAAGAAAACCAAACCAGAGAAATAGGAAGGAAGAGGAGAGGAGAGGCTCCATGTGAGCTTTCCTTCTTCTTCAAAGCAATCCCTCTTGGCTCCCTTCTAGGGTTGAAACCCTAGCCCAGCTGCAGCCTCCAAATGCCTTCAAATGGACCCCCAAAACTCCTTTGTTCTGTCTGCTGCGTTCTTATTTATAGGTCTGTTGCGCGTCACGGCCGTGATGGCCATCACGGGCTGGCCGTGACGCGTTCTGGAGTGGGCACGCTTTTAGGTTTTTGACTCTCGCGAGGCGAGAGAATTGTTCGCGACGCGAACCCTTAAATTTCTGGTTAGTCACGGCCGTGATGTCTATTACGGGCAGGCCGTGACAGCCTCTGACTTTTGCCTTCTGCTCTGCTTGATCACGGCCGTGATGGTCATCACGGCCAGGCCGTGATGGGCTCTGTTTGGCTCATATTCTTCACTTTTCAAGCTCTATTTCATCCAAGCTCCACCATGGCTGATTTTGATCATTTTTACATTGAATTCCTGCAAAACAACACCAAGAAACCGCTTCACCTGTTCCAAGGGAAAATCTAACTAAAATCAACTAAAGAATGCCTAATCTATATGAAAAATGCATGCAAATATGTACAGGAAACAGGGGAACATTGAAGAAAATTATTTTGTTAAGTTGCTTGAAATTTGTGTAAAGTTGATTGAATCCTTAAGTTTGCCATATTTTGCCAGGCCTTGAGTCTTTTTGAGTTTTAGTTTGCTTGAGGACAAGCAAAGTTTAAGTTTGGGGTATTTTGATGAGCCTCTGGTTGACCGGTTTTATAACTAGTAAAGACCTTGGCTTTGTGCTAATTTTATATCATTTTCACTCAATTTAGACTTGATTGTCCTTAAGTAAGATTTTGAGTCTGTAAAGTGTTTTTAAGTTAATTTAGTTGATTTAGAGTTAAATAAAGTACTTACTGTTATTTCTTGTTTTCAGGTAATAAAAATAAATAATTCTGGTTCGCCCCGCGAAGGATATCTCGTGTCGCGAGTAACCAAGCCCAGAAAGTCAGAGACGATCACGGCTTGCCCGTGTTGAAGGTCACGACTGTGGCAGTTTTGAAGTTGAAGCGTTCGCCTCGTGAGCATACATTCGCCTCGCGAGTCTGGAAGTCAGAAAGCATCACGGTTGGCCCCTGATGTTCATAACGGGCGTAACAGAAGACTTTTCAGATTCTCGCCTTGCGAAGGTCTGTTCGCCTCGCGAGAATACCAAAGGTTGCAGACTGTTCACAAGATTCGCGTCGCGAGCTGTGCTTCGCCTCGCGAGACAGCGAAATCCAGAAATTGTATTTAAGCGTTTTAGACAGAACTGATAAGAGATGGCTGGTAGGCTGGCTAGTTTTAGTCAGAATAGGAGCCAGTAGTAGTAGTTTGTCTTCTTTTCTTAGATATGTTTAGTTTTATTTCCGTAATGGAGAGTTAGTCTCCTAGATTAATCTACTGTGATTGGTTTCAATTACACTTGAGGTTCTGGATTTCCTATTTGAATTGCTATTCCTTTTCAGTACTGTTCTATATGTTTCTGTTTGCTTAATTCAGATATGTATAGGATTAGTATTGATTTATTTCGATGACTGTATGTTCCTATATATAATCGCGTTTGCTTAATTCGCGTGTGTTCAATCATGTTCGCTTAGTTCATGAGTGCTTCACCCCGTTTGCTTAATTCGGGAATAGAAATATATGTCTCATAGTATTGATTTCTCTTGTAAATTGATGCTACAATCGGAAAGGGTTTAGAATCTGCTTAGGGCTTAGATTTGCATGAACCAATGATAGTGGGAAATCGAGAACAGTAGGTTAATCGTCTTTAGTTTATCTGCTATTCTCTTTAACTGTTTTGTTTTCATTGTTTTGTTTTCTTTATTTTATTTCAATCCAAACAACCCCCCAAAATTAATTTTCTGTTAATAATAACAACGCCTAAGAGTCCTTGAGAGACGACATCCGAGTTGTCGCTCTATACTACATTATTTTAATAATCGCTCGTTCTTTTTGGCGCGTGGCGACAGCGCGACCACCCCTTCTATCAACGACCAAGCTACATATCTTGTCCTTCATATAGCATCTAGAATAGAAAAGATGCTCCCTATGCTTGGCATCGTTTTTTGCCATTAGTGACTCCATGAAGAAACCACTAAGAAATATTCAAACTTTGCATACAACCACCAAGAAAGATGAATAAAATTTGGAATTCTTCAAATAAATTTTTTTAAATTTTTTTTCTTCATAGAACAAAAAAGAACAAAGGAAGATAACACCTGAAATTCAAGGATCCAAAGCTCTGATTACCAAATGATATGATCCTGATCCGGACCGCCTTGAAGTTTCAGACAAAAGAAGGATATTGACGCCACACTCAAGATATAGGTGAGAAGGTGAGTGATAAGTCATGGGTTTGATCGCCACAAGTTGCCTTGATAAGATCAGATTTAGTTCTTTTACCCAAGAACTAAAGGGAAGCTCTCACAATAGAGAAAACTCTTCAAATTTCATTATCTTCAAAACTGATTTGTGTAGTACAAGAGTTCCCTATTTATAGGCTAACTTGGAAATACAAGAAATAAAACTCCCACTACCATGCATTTACCACAAATTGATAATTGCATTTACATTACCTAGTAAATGAGCATAAACATGATAATAACTTCCCACTAGCAATTATTATGACTTAGAGCACTAATAGGAAACTTTTATTGAGGCTAGGAGAATACAAAAGGTCATCTTAAAATTCAGCCCAAAAATAATACGAAAATTATAAATAAAAATTATAAAAATATAATAATCTGAATATGCTTCTTTCCACATGCTCAAGTCATCCATGTTCCTATCATTTCCCTCTTCTTGAAAGTGATTTGTCCTCAAATCCAAACATGCATTAAAAGTCAGTGGATTATCAAATAAAATTTTGCTTTTGTGCTTTCCACCTTTTGCTTGATAATTGGCTCGTCCATCCCTTTTTCTCTCATAATTCTTTTTTTTTTTCACGAGATATCTCTCTTTTTCTTCAACTTTTATTTCATGGTTTTCTTTTTCCTTTTATTCTCTCATGACACTAGAAAAATGTAGAAGAAAAGGAGAGTGTCATGAGAGAAGAAAAGGAAAAGGAAAACCATGAAATAAAAGTTGAAGAAAAAGAGAGATATATCGTGAAAAAAAAAAGAATTATGAGAGAAAAGGGGATGGACGAGCCAATTATCAAGTAAAAGGTGGAATGCACAAAAGCAAAATTTTGTTAGATAATCCACTGACTTTTAATGCAGGTTTGGATTTGAGGACAAATCACTTTCAAGAAGAGGGGAATGATAGGAACATGGATGGCTTGAGCATGTGGAAATAAGCATATTCAGATTATTATATTTTTATAATTTTTATTTATAATTTTCGTATTATTTTTGGGCTGAATTTTAAGATGACCTTTTGTATTCTCCTACCCTCACTAAATGCTTCCTATTAGTGCTCTAAGTCATAATAATGGCTAGTGGGAAGTTATTATCATGTTTATGCTCATTTACTAGGTAATGTAAATGCAATTATCAATTTGTGGTAAATTCATGGTAGTGGGAGTTTTATTTCTTGTATTTCCAAGTTAGCCGATAAATAGGGAACTCTTGTACTACACAAATCAGTTTTGAAGACAATGAAATTTGAAGAGTTTTCTCTATTGTGAGAGCTTCCCTTTGGTTCTTGGGTAAAAGAACTAAATATGATCTTATCAAGGCAACTTGTGGCGATCAAACACATGACTTATCACTCACCTTCTCACCTATATCTTGAGTGTGGCGTCAATATCCTTCTTTTGTCTGAAACTTCAAGGCGGTCCGGATTAGGATCATATCATTTGGTATCAAAGCCATCCTTCCTAGAGTGACCTTTGATTTTGTTTTTCAATTTTTCCGGAAGTTTGAATTTTTCTTAGTGGGTTCTTCATGGAGTCACTAATGAAGAAAAATGATGCCAAGCAAAGGGAGGATCTTTTCTATTCTAGATGCTATGTGAAGGACAAGATATGTAGCTTGGTCATTGATAGAAGGGGTTACGTTAACCTAGCTAGTACCACCATGGTGCAAAAGTTGGGACTTACTGTTCTAGAGCATCCACAACCGTATGTCATTTGGAGCATCCTGGAGTTTAGTGATTTCGGTGACGTGATGGTGAACAAACAATTACAAGTGTCATTCTGGATTGGGAGATATGAAGATGACGTGTTATGTGATGTGGTGCCCATGGAAACGAGGCACTTGTTATTTGGGCGTCCTTGGAGGATGGAACGACAAGCGAGATATGATGCCGACAACAAGAAGTACTCATTTGTATTTAATAATCGCAAAATTACTCTTGGACCATTGTCACCAAAACAAGTGTATGAAGATCAAATGCACTTGAAAACAGAGAGTGAGAAAAGAAAAATGATTGAGAAAGAAAATAAAAGAAGGGGGTTCGGTGGATGAGGAAAAATAAGAAGTAAAGAAAAACGAAACCCATGAGAGAAAGGAAGAGGGAAGGGAGAGTGGCGAACGAAAAATAGAGAAAAAAGAAAACCATGGTATAAAAGTTGAAGGAAAAGAAAGCAATGAGGGATATCTCATGAAAAATGAGAGCTTTGAGAGAAAAAGAAATGGAAGAGCCAATTTTCAAGCAAAAGGTGGAAAGAACAAAAGAAAGATGTTATTAGATAATCCACTAACTTTTGATGCAGGTTTAGATTTGAGGGCAAATCACTTTCAAGAGGAGGGGAATGATAGAAGGATGGGTGACTTGAGTATGTGGAAAGAAGCATATTCAGATCCATATTAGTACACTATTATTAGTGGGCTTATTAGATAACAATTAAGTCCAACTTTTATCCTTTTATTTTTAATTTTCATAATATTTTTAGGATGAATTTTCTGATTGAACCCGTATACTTGATTTCGTCATATCTTGAGCTACGAATACCCGATGGATGCATTCATTGGTGAGTTGGAAAGCTTAGGAAATTATCTACAAATTATATCTCAGGCCTCTTGACCATATTCGGCTTCTATCATGGTGAAAAACAGGCTGGAAGCTTAATACGAATATTTGGACGAGTTTGAGCTTTAAAGGAGGGTGACTTTTGGCTTGCATGCCTAAGTAACTCCTTTTTAGAAGCTATGGATCATTTTTATTATTTTCTTAAGTAGGATAGTCATTTTTTTTTAATATCCACTGAGTGGAGAGTTATGTCTAGTTATTAGGAGTTTATGTCATCTTATGATGACCTTTGGTTTTTCTTTCCTATGCTATATGTACACACCTATTACATGATGAAATACAACTTTGATGTTCAATTTGGTTTTTACCAATTGTGAGAGTGTTCTCTCTTGGGTTCTTCATTGAGCCAACCCCTTTGATCTTATCAAGAGTCCAAGACCCTTGTGGCGATCCTCACATTGGCTTATCAAATCCTTGGATTTGTGGTGCCTACATACCATTCCTTACCTTCACCCATTTGCTTCTTTTCTTCTTCTTCTTGAATTTTGCTTGGTCACTCAAGGATAAATCCAGAAATTTACATGCTCCATATTAGGATCATATCACCTCTTCTCCAGTTCAAACGGCTCTTACGATGGATTTTCTGTCGAAAAACAGTGGCGCCAAAATTTTGTCATTCTCACCACCGTTACTGATGGATTTTGTGACGGACAACCCCTCGGAACAGGTTAACGACGGCTCATCCGTCGGTAATTTTGCCAACTATTCATATTCTTGATTTCCGACGGCTTTTTCCGTCAGAAATCTTAACATTACCGATGGACAGGGTGACCGTAGGTAATTTGTCATTGGTAATTAACAATATTCTTGTAGTGACCAATGGAACCAAGATCGACGTCTCTAAAACTGACGATAAATTGAAGGAGCTCGTCGAAGAGAAGGATCAAGGAGAACCTCATCAAGATCCTTCTTCTCAAATGCTTCAACAGTTTGATCTCCCTTCCTTCGATTCAGATCACATCATCTCCACTTCCATCAATTTCTTATGTGTTTTTGGATCTGAAATTTATGGTTTCATTCTGACTATGGCTCCGATGGTTTTGGGTCTGGTAACCCACGGTTCTGCCACCATGGCTCTGCTGGCAACGCCATCACCCTGGTTCTCCGCCGAAGAGACCACTATAACCACTACATTTGCCATTGAAAGCTGTGTTTAGTCCTTCGTAATTGTCGTCTTTGATCCTGGTGGAACTCTCACCGCTGTCTACAACTCCGTTGTGCGTCACCACATATAACTGTCTAGATGCGATTCGCTTCGAGTTTCGCTTTCTCCAACGACGGTTTCTCCCTAGTCCTCCGTGACGCTTCCACGCCACTTAGTTTTTGTCTTCGATCCTGGCGGAAATCGCCGCCTTTGGCCGTCGAAGCTTGTTGTTGACAACAGTGCACCTTACGCACCACCATGCCTCCGAGTTCCTTTTGTGCCTCCTCTTACTCATGTTACCAGCGACGACATCTTTGGCCTCTTTCCCCCTTGCAGTTCCATCCCCCTCCAGAAGCTTCTGTGGCAGCCTTGGGATAGAGGAAAGTCAGGTCTGGATTCTGGAATGGTGGAAGGGGATTGCTGACTCACAATTGGGCTAGGCTTCCTCCACTGGAACTTTTGGGCTTTTCCCCCCTCTTTACTGTATTGTTTTTTTTTCTCTCTCTCGGGCTCATGTGCCTCATTTTATTTTTCTTTACTTTTCTTTCCATGTTATATCTTGATTGTAATTCAAGCTGATTGTGGTTATACCACTAATCAGCTTGAGGGGGGTTGTTAGGAGTATAAATAATTCTATTAGAGTTTGTTAAAGTTGTTAATAGTTTGTTAGCTAGGGAGTTAATTATGTTAGTTAACTAGCTCTATAAATAGAGCCTCATGTATCGCATTTCATCATCTTTCCAATCAATACAAAATGCTACCTCATGAATATGCTCTTTTTCTAGCCTATGAGTACGACCTCTATCCCTCACATCCCTGGATTTCTCACATCATTTCCAAATATTAAAATTCATTCTCTTACCAAACAACCACATGACCAGTTGATGGAGAGAGATGATATATTTAGGTGTGTGTGTATAAATTAACACATATGCTACATAGGAGGAGTGCATTAGCTAGCTATAGTCGACCTTCTATCCCCTTCCCTTAACACTGACAAATTTGACAATTCTTTCTAGGATTCCTTCAATACCTTCAGAGTAGCAGCCATGGAAACATCCTAGCCTCTTTCTATTGAAAGCTTCTCTTATAGTTGGTTAGAGAACCTAAAACCATCACTAGAAAGCCTATAGCTCCCTGAGAAATTCTCTAGATGCAACTGATGAAACTTACTCCATTGAGATGGACCCAAGAATGCCACCCTCTAAGAGATTTTGTATGGCTTTGTTTGTGAGTTTTGGAGGGGAAGACTTTGGGAGGAAGAAGGGGGAGAGGGATGGGAGATGGGAATGATACTCCCGCACCTTGCATGGGGTTTATTTTTTAACAAAAGAATCAAAATCCTCCAATTTGGGGGAACTACAAAAATGAACTAGAGAATGATTTTGGAGGGTTTTGAGGGCTATCTTCCATTCCTTCATCCATTTCCCCTTTCTTTTTCCCAAATCCTTCACGGATCTTTTCAGTGTGCCTTTGTCCTCACTCACACGCTTCCTGAGAAAACTTCCCAGGATGTCACCGATCCCAGGATTGCTCCAAGTCAAGCACGCTTAACTGCAGAGTTCTTAGGTGATGAGCTTCCGAAAAGAAGATACATCTTGTTTGTATAGGTAGTACCAATCAATTCATATAAGTCATCATCAACTATATAGTCCCATACCTACACAGTCTTAGGATCCCTCTCATTCCAGTGTGTTCATTCATGTGTCCCTCCGGCTAGAAGCCTGCCAGAAGCCGCTCCTTGTAAGTGTCTTCTTGCACCGGTGACCACTCCCTACCCTCGTCAGTCTCGGGTCTCACACTTCCCCTCCCTTCCCCTCCTAAACTCACAAACAGACCCTAAGAGTTCACAGGATTCCAAATTTGACTTTCCAATTATACAGTCTATACCATTCTTTAAGACCTCTCCTCCATAAAAGTTTGATAGTTTCTTATGAAGGAAATATTGTAGAATAATAGTTAAATACACTTTTAATTGAAGTGAACTTTTTTACTTAAAATAAATTCAAACCATCTTATTTGTAGATATCGTTTCTTAAAAATTATCTTTTCATGGGGTAGGATCATAAGGCTGATGATGCAATATTTAAATTGCCAAGCCTTAACGGGTTAGTCTCACTTACTAACTCCTAATTTGTAATGGTTCAGAAGAAAAAAAGGCTTACTAAATATAGATAAATTTCTATCCTCTATGACTTTTTTGCAAGGCTTAAGGGCGGTTTATTGTATATACATTGTAGTTCAAGAGCATGTTTTAGAGAAATGAACTTGTAGATTTGAATCTTGTGATTTGCTTCATGGACCAGTAGCTAGGTAGTCCAAAGCTATTTTTAATAATATTATCCATTATTATTAACAATGGTTTTTAAAAAAAAAAATCTTAAAAATGGCAGATTACTACAGCCTTAATGGGGAAATATACACGCCTTCCACATTCCTACCTCAGTTGCAAAGCTCGAGTTCGTAAACTTTGTGCCTACATTACTCTTATATTTTGTAGAGTTTTAAAAGAGTAAAAGATGTATATTGCCAAATGAAAACTACCTTTTTAGTCTATAACATCTTAAACAAAATTCAAAATATCAGGTATAGCCTTATGAATCCATTATTCTTTCTCTTCTTGCCTCCTCTTTCGGGAGTCTCTTCACGGAAAGTGGGGGAAATCATAGTTTTAATTTTAGTTAATACATTCTTGTCCTGTGCTTTTTCTTCAGGAAACAAAAGCTATTTATTTGGTGTACAAAAACTATGATCCCAAAGCAAAGGTCTTAAGAAGATTGGCTGAGGAAGTGTTTTCCATTGTTGTCTGGGATCCTCTTATTGAGGTGTTTATCCATTTTGTAGTCCCTGTCTATGTGCTATTGACAAAATTGAAGACCGGTGACATGGAAGAAGCTACTGATTTGGATAAGAAAATTGCTAACATGGAGGACCTCATTTGCTCAGAGAATGATTCCAAACATTTTGTTATTCCCTCAATTTCAGCCACACGATCACAATAGAAATCATTGGCTAGCATCAGCAATGAATCACAATAGAAATCATTGGTTTGAAACAAGGGTCACTCACAGTGACTGAGTTTTTCTATGAACTTAAAGTTTTGTGTGAGGAAATGGAGTCTTATATGCCAATGCCTATATGCAATTGCCCTAGAAAATGTGTATGTCCTACAAGAATTTCTGCAGCACAGAATCATCATAATTTGAACAGAACAACTCGGTTCCTGACTGGGTTGAACAGAACAGAACAGCACTCAATTTGTTTTCTGTTTCCACACTAACCCACGAATCTGAATCCACACTAACCCACGAATTGATATGTGATCAATTTAGATATAAGACTTATCAGATTTCTGATTTGATAATTAATTATCATTAATTATTTGATATGGACAAAATATGAGCGGATGTCACGGATGACTAATTTCCGAATAATGGAAACCCTAATTGGTCGTCACCCTATATATAGGCTATGGTCCCCAATACACCGGACACAACGCACATCGTCTCTTCTCCCATCTGAAGAGCGACTAAGGCATAAGGAGTTCAGGTGAAGAACCACAAGCCAACGGGTGTTCATTACCCGCCTATCTCTTTCTCCATTCTCTCTCGTGTTTCAGATCCTATGACTATCAAGCTATGTTTATTCGTGATTGATTGCCATAGAGATTCCGTAATAGTTGACGATCAAATCTATTACTATTGAAGAATGCTTAAGATCAGGAACACAACATGGATCCAGGTATTTATTCAAGTCTATGAATCCTTAGTAATCTGGCATGATGTAGATCATATGTTTTGTGGTGTTTTGCTCTAGGGTATATACATCTAGTTATGTATGCTTTAAAGAATAAAGAAAAATCAAGAATCTAAAGGATTAATTCCAACAAGTGGTATAAGAGCGATCTTCAATGTTGGATTATTAGGTTTTTTAAGGAAGTATTTTTTTTAATAATTGGCTTTCGGTTATGAATTATTTTTTCTATAAAATAATTTTGAAACCAAATGTATGGATCCAGATTTGTTTTAATTTTTTTTATGAAAAGCAATTAAAGTATGGGTTTTTCTTTTTGTTTATTACGATACAATATATACATGTATGAAATTAAATTGGGTGTATGTATGATCGTGAACAATGGATTCAGGATACCATGTTTTTACTAGTAGTTCCCTAAATATTGCTATGTTCGGAAATTATGTAAGCTACGTTCAGTGAAGCCAAGTTTTTTTTTTTCTTTAATGGTTTCATCCTTTTGTAACGATGGATACACGCATCGGCCCACCGCTATGTGAATTTCTTTTTGAAAGTATAAACATGTGGGAAAAGATTGGCTTTTCCATAATGTTTCACGGCTTCACACCGTGTTGTGGAACACCCACGTGAGTCAAGGCTGCTAATTTTTGGTAGCAGCAGCCAGCAAGTATGGGCTTATGATGAGTGTAATTTCACCTCATATTTCATTGATATTTTGTATGTATTTTTATATAGTTTAGGTATTTTTAATTTGATTTTTATCAGTTTTTACCTTGGAACGGGTAAGGCTATTTTGTGGTGTTTGTGTGCAGGAACTAAGGATTAAAATGTTCAATATCAACCATGATGGAGCTTGCATGAAGATGGAGCTTGAAAAGTAAGAAAAATGAGCCAAAGAGAGCTCATCACAGCCTAGTCGTGACAGCCATCACGGCCATGATCGAGCAAGACTGAAAAGAAAAATACACAAAAGTCGGAACCTGTCATGGTCAGGATGGCCATCACGGCCATGATGGCTATCATGGTCAGGCCGTGATGGCAATCACGGCCGTGACAAGCCATCAGTGCCAAGTTTTCCAAGACAGAATCTGTCACGGCCTGGTCGTGACAGCCATCACTGCCGTGACGTGCAATATCTGGAATTTTAAAAGCTAATTTGATCTGATTTTGTAATTGCTTGGGATGCAAGTTACCCTACCTTATAAATAGGACCTAGAGACTCGAAAATAGGATCACTTTTTGGGCTGCTACCTTAGGCAAAATTAGGATTCATCTTCTTCTCCTTCTTCTTGTTCTTCTCTTCTCTTAGGTTTTTTTCTTTTATGCTTTTGTTAATCAAGCTTGCTATGAACATGACAATGCTTGAGTAGTAGTCTTATTTCTAGGGATTGGGGCTGTGCCCAAGATTTGTTTATAGTGACAAATTGACGTTTGGTCTCTTGTTAATTTCGATTTTGCTTTCGATTTGATTTCTATTGTTTTAATTACTCGTAAATTCGGTGACCACTTATTTGCTTGTCGTATATACTCTAAGGAGGAACCTAGCGGTGAACTTAGGTATTAGATCTATATGAATCAAACTTAGGACTTAAATCATGAGAGTTAGAAGCGGTCCTTCCAGGGTTCACGGATTGTCACAGAACTTAAAGGGTTCAATTTAAATTCAATTACCACGAGAGTAGGTGTTGGTTTAATTGGGCACGGTTTTTGTAACCCAAGAGGGAGCATTAACTTATTAAGGATAAATTCGCCTTCAAAGCAATTTTGATAATTAACAAGGGGTAGTCAATTTGGTAACATGAACAATCTTGTTAGTAACCCAATTCCTAGAAATATCTTTTGATTTGAAAAACCCCTAATTGATTTGCTTTCCTATTTTAATTGATTGTGTTCTTAAATATCTGATTTTCTAGTTAATTCTTATTACAAAAATCAAATCTTTTCCAAATCATTTTTTATATAGTCCAGTTTAATTGATTTAATAATTAATTGTTGTTTGAGATCTTGGTCTCTATGGGATCGATCTTTTTATTACTTGATGACGAATCCGGTACACTTGCCGGAGTCCATCAAGTTTTTGGCGTCGTTGCCAGGGACTGTGTTTTCTTGAATTTCAATTTAATTTTTAAATTGATTTTTCTGGATATTTTTTTTTAATTCTTTCTTTTTTCTTTTTTCTAGTGTATCTACCTCTCTCTTTGCAGGAATTTTTCTCTCTTATGCGAAGATCCCAAAGTCTTGGAAATCTTGTTGAAGTTGACCCCGAGATCGAAAGGACCTTTCGTAGACGTGGGAGACTACAAAGACAAGGAGAGAAAGAGGTTGATTCCCATTCCACTCATGGCGAATCTACCGGATACCAAATCACTGAAGGACTATGCAGCCCCAAATGCTAGGGGTTTGCGAACTGGGATTGCTAGACCAGAAATTGAGGTGGAGAACTACACTATACCGCCTATGTTAATTGGCATGATTAGGCAACATCAATTTGGAGGATTACCCTCGGAGGACCCGACTGATCATGTGGAGACATTCTTGGAGTTCACCGATGCAATAAGAATTCATGGTGCCCCGATTGATGCTATTCGCTTGAGGTTATTCCCCTCCTCTCTGACTGGAAAGGCAAAAGCTTGGTTGAAGCAAGTGCCCGCTAATACCTTGTCAACTTTGGACCAACTGGAGCAGGCATTCTTGGAAAAATTCTTCCCTCCATCCAAGACTGCTTACCTACAAACTCAGATCACCGGCTTCTTCCAAAAGAACGGAAAATGCTTATCCGAAGCTTGGGATCGTTACAAAGGATTGCTAGTCTTGCCCACATCATGGACTCGAGAGGTGGTTGTTAGTGCATACCTTCTACAATGGATTGTATTACTCTTCGAAGGTGTCACTTGACTCCGCAGCTGGTGGAGCTTTTATGAATAGACCTCTGACTGAAGCATTCAATATCATTGAAAACGTGGCCACCAACTATCACCAATGGGGTTCGGAAAGAGGTAATAACCCGAAAAATATTTCGGGGGGTAAGTTTGAAATGAATAGCACTGATCTAATTATGTCTAAAATTGACTCACTGAATAAACGCTTTGATAAGCTTGAAAAGGCTAATGTGAGTTCAATAGGTGCTACTAATGTTGTTTGTGAGATTTGTGGAATGCAGGGACATGACATAATGGAGTGCCCACATGGTATTGCACCTGGATCCGGTGCTTCGGGGGAACAAGTGAACTCTTGTCACAACTTCTATGACACGAACCCGAAGTTGCCAAATTATGCTCCCCCAAATCCTTACAACCAAGGAAGGAAGAATAGCCCTTATCTCTCCTATGGGAACTACAACAACACGTTGAACCACGAGTTACTTAGATTGCCCAATAAGCTAGTACATATTCTAGAACTAAGGGTACGTTCCCAAGACAACCCGAAGTTAATCCCATTGAGCACTGTAATGCTATATACTTAAGGGATGATAAGCTTGGGGTAATTGAAAAGGATGTGGAATGCGAGGAGGACATGAGTGAACATGAAGAGATATAGCCAAAGTATGTCCCTCCACCACCTTACCAACCCCCAATACATTTCCCACAAAGGTTGGTCAAGAAAATGCAAGTAGAAAAAGAAACTAAGGCTTAATTGAGAAGCGTGATGTCATGATAAAAACTAATATGCCTCCTAAACTAAAAGATCTAGGAAGTTTCTCTATTGCTTGCTCAATTGGAGAATTAAAAATAGACCAAGCCTTGTGTGACGTAGGGGCTAGTGCGAGTTTGATGCCGCTTACTATCTTTGAGAGGTTAGGAACCAAGGAATTGAGTCCATCCAAGTCCTCTTTACATTTTGCGGATGGATCAACTAAAACTCCTCTAGGCATACTAGAGAATGTTCCTATAAAGGTAAGGAAATTTTTCATTCCTACCGATTTCATGGTGTTGGACATGAACGGGAATTCTAAATTCCCTATCATTCTTGGAAGGCCATTCTTGGCCACAGCTGGAGCGATAATAGATGTAAAAAATGGTAAGCTCTCCTTGAATGTAGAGGAAGGTAGGGTGGATTTTGATTTGACTAACTCATATAACAACCCTCCTTTTGAGAGTCATGTGTGCATGATTGAGATAATGCCTCCAGAGGTGAAGGAAGAAATTAATATGGAAGCAACTCACAAACTTTGCATGACAAATGATGCACCAAATAAAGATGAACCAGGAGTTTGTCATCATGTGGAGTTAAAACTTCCGCTGGGAGGAAGTAAGGCCATGAAACTCAGAGTGAAAAGAGCAAAGCGGAAGCACAATTGGCCATATGAACAAAATAGGCTCTTTGAAGGACTTCCTTGGAAGAAAGGTGTTCTTGCACTTCCAAGCCCAGCTGATCCCGGTTAATTGAAGGAAGGATGGTCAAGCTTAACACCGTAAATAAACGCTTCTTAGGAGGCAACCCAAGTTTTCTTTCCCTTTTCCATTTGTTTTTGAATTTTGTTTTTGAATAATTTGAGAAGATTAAGAGTAGAAAGATCACTAATTTATGGTTTTGCCAAGTACTTTTAGGGTATGAAGGTAGGAAGAGCAAAAAGGCATGAAAAAAAATAAAGTCAGAATTGATCACGGCCTAGCCGTGACGGTGGTCACGGCCGTGATTCGCCAACAGCTGAAGATCAGAATGTACCATGGCCTAGCCGTGATAAAAGTCACGGCCGTGAAAGGTCAGCTCCTATAGACCCGAATTGATCACGGCCCAGCCGTGATGTATATCACGGCCGTGATGGGGACTTGCTTGACACCAGAACTGGTCACGGCCTGCCCATGATGAACGTCACGGCCGTGACACATCTTCCAGCAGCTCTATGACTGGCATTTGAGCCAGCACCCTCCACCACCTCGGTGAGTTGTTCCATTTTTATCCTCTCTCCAACTTGATTATTTACATTGGGGACAATGTAAGTTTTTAAGCTTGGGGTAGGGGTATTTTTACTTTTTTTGCATTTTTCATGTTGCATTCATATAGGCATGATTTTGCATTATCACATGATTAGATTGCCCCTTGCTTAAAGTATGCATCCAATTGTGAAAACTTTGTGCCAAATAAATTGAGACAGTGAATTTTTGAACCCAATTTCTGTATTCTTGTGATAGTCTAAAAATAAAAATGCTTGAGATGATCTTCTAATAGTTGATAATTAGCATGTGGTTTCTTAGCATGTGGAATGGGTAAGGCTGTTTTGTGGTGTTTGTGTGCAGGAATTGAGGATTAAAATGTTCAAGATCAACCATGATAGAGCTTGCATGAAGATGAAGCTTGGAAAGTAAGAAAAATGAGCCAAATAGAGCCCATCACGGCCTAGCCGTGACAGCCATCACGGCCATGATCGAGCAAGGCTGAAAAGAAAAGTACACAAAAGTCAGAGCCTGTCATGGTCAGACCATGATGGCCATCACGGCCAGGTCGTGATGGCCATCACGGTCGTGACAGGCCATCAGTGCCAAGTTTTCCAAGACAGAATCTGTCACCGCCTGGCCGTGACAGCCATCACGGCCGTGACGCGCAATATCTGGAATTTTAAAAGCTAATTTGGTCTGATTTTGTAATTGCTTGGGATGCAAGTTACCCTACCTTATAAATAGGACCTAGAGGCTCGAAAATAGGATCACTTTTTGGGCTGCTACCTTAGGCAAAATTAGGATTCCTCTTCTTCTTCTTCTTATTCTTCTCTTCTCTTAGGTTTTTTTCTTTTATGCTTTTATTAATCAAGCTTGCTATGAACATGGCAATGCTTGAGTAGTAGTCTTATTTCTAGGAATTGGGGGTGTGCCCAAGATTTGTTTATGGTGACAAATTGACGTTTGGTCTCTTGTTAATTTCGATTTTGCTTTCGATTTGATTTCTATTGTTTTAATTACTCGTAAATTCGGTGGCCACTTATTTGCTTGCCGTAGATACTCTAAGGAGGAACCTAGCGGTGAACTTAGGTATCGGATCTATATGAATCAAACTTAGGACTTAAATCACGAGTTAGAAGCGGTCCTTCGAGGGTTCATGAATTGTCACAGAACTTAAAGGGTTCAATTTAAATTCAATTACCACGAGAGTAGGGGTTGATTTAATTGGGTACGGTTTTTGTAACCCGAGAGGGAGCATTAACTTATTAAGGATAAATTCGCCTTCAAAACAATTTTGATAATTAACAAGGGGTAGTCAATTTGGTAACATGAACAATCTTGTTGGTAACCCAATTCGTAGAAATCTCTTTTGATTTGAAAAACCCCTAATTGATTTGTTTTCCTATTTTAATTGATTGCGTTCTTAAATATCTAATTTTCTAGTTAATTCTTATTACAAAAATCAAATCTTTTCCAAATCCTTTTTTATATAGTCCAGTTTAATTGATTTAATAATTAATTATTGTTTGAGATCACGGTCTCTATGGGATCGATCTTTTTATTACTTGACGACGAATCCGGTACACTTACCGGAGTCCATCAGCATGGCCTGTACTGCACCAAAAAAAACGTATTAAAAAGAATGTATATGCTTTTGGTTTTCGTTAATGCTATGTTTGGTTTCATTCGGTTGCCGAGGCTTTTGGTTACTTGCCTTGTTTGTTTGTTTTTGTCTTATGTGAATTTTGAATTTGGAATTGGCTTGTCATATTGGGAATGTCCAAGAAGGTAAACTGCACGTAAAGCCAAGAACAATTTTTTATGGTTTTGTCCTTTGGTGATTTGATTGCTCTATTGCACTAAAAATGGATCCAGAATTTCAAACGTGATTGACGATGGCTTTAAGAACATGATGCCCTTCTTTATGATAATAAATATAATTGGATAAATCAAATAAATTGAATTGATTTTTGTTTTTCAATTGGATTACGGTGAATTCTTTTAGAGAATAAAGCTTTTATTTGGTTTTAATATATTTATTATATCATGTATAATGGATCTGGAAAAATGATTGCACGTAATTAAGCATTGAAGTTTCCATATTTAGCATGGATTGAGCAGATTTTAGATTCCCCATTAGCACAGTTTGGCCGGATAATTACATACCTGTGATGGTAAATGTATGGTGATTATAAAGGTATTTTCCATGTGGATAATGGGATGCCTGAAGGTGACTATTATTTGACAGGATTTATCACCAATATTTGATCATTGCGTTGAGAGTACCACTAGCAGTTAATTTTTTTACAATCTGAAGATTAGGAATTAATGGTGTGCTTGATATCTTGTTTGAATCTTTAATTTGCTAATTTGGATTTCGATTGAGCCAATTAAGGTATGAAGTCATCAAGGTGACCTCTCTTGTAGAAATTGCTCATAAGAGATATTGAATGTTATGTGGGTGTATATTCATGCAGGTATTAATTGGCCCAAAGGGAAGGTTAATATTTGGCCGGGTTGCATTCACACATGTGATGGTAAACACGTAGTGATTATAAAGATTATTTTCATGTGAATAACATAATTTCCAAAGATGGTTGTCGTTTGACTTAAATTATCATTAGTGTTTGATCATTACAACAAAATACCACTAGCAGTTAATGTTACTGTCCGAAGACTTGATATTAATGGTGCACTAGGTATTTTGGTGAGTACTTTTTTCTGGTACATTTGTTCTCTTAAAGGATAATATTTTTCTGAGTTAAATTTATTTTCGATCTTTAAAAGTTATGACTTTTAGTATTGAAAGGAGAACATTTATTGTTCTTGCATCTAGACCTTGCATAAAGATGGAGAAACCCACCTTCTCTCACGCAAGCCAGTACCTCTGAAGATAGAATCAAGTATAGAACGTGGGACCACTCCAATTGCTTGGGTCTTATGATCATAAAGCATAATATTCCAAAAATCTTTAGGGGTGTTATTTAGGATGGCATAATTAATGTCAGATTCCCTTACTAAAGTAGAAAAGTTCTTTCTAAAAGCAATAAAGGCGAAAACAATCATTTATTGGAGAGCCAGTTTTTTCATTATGTATAATGGCAAAGAAAATTTAAGGAGCACTTAATGGGAATGTCCAATCTTGCTCATAAACTTAACGCGTTAAAGCTTGGGCTGTCTAACGACTTGCTGATGCACTTAGCATTTGATGTTCTTTCATGCACAATTCAGTCAATTCAAGTCAGCTTATAGCTACCGAAAGGAGAAATGATATCTTAATGAATTCATTTCATAAGGTGTGTAAGAAAGAAAATGATGAAGCAAGAGAAGACAAATGGTGCTTATCTGGCGAACACCTCTAAAGATAAGGGCAAACAAAATGAAATTAAGGATGAAGCTACTAAGGGCCCATCTTAAAAGAAACAACTAAGGTCGTAATTGTTTCTTTTATAAATACATCGGGCATCTAAAGAAGAAATGTCCCAAATATCATGTTTGGCATGCCTATAAAGAATTGTATGAACTGATGAAGGCTAAGTGGTGTTGAAAGATGCATCTATATTGGAGTTAACCAAGTCAGTAAAGGATAAGGCTATTGACGTTTCAGATTGTTGTTACTGGCTAATATTTGGAATTTAAAGAAATTTTGGTTTAATCATCATTTAGATGAAATTTGGCTTTGGTTTCTTATTGAACAAATCAAGAATAATTTTTGTTCATTTAGAAATGATGGATTTAATTTATCTTTTAGATTCAAATATTGTTGGAACCAGTTAAGCTATGGACTGTGACGATCTATAATTGCTTGGTATTGAAACCTCTTGTAGTAAAACATTGAGTGAGGAGTCATATGACACTAAGCATAAAGTTGACAATAAAAATTAAGGAACATTGTGATATAAACATTCAGGGTACATCTCTATAAATAGAGTTGAGCGACTTGTACGAGGGAATCCTAGATTCCATTGGCCTTATACATTTTATTGTTTGTATTAAATGCATTAAAGATAAAATAGATCAGAACATGGCTATCAAGAATACAGTTAAGTCCTAGTAGTAACTCTTATAGATATGGTGAGGAGTATGATTAGTCATTCTACCTTACCAGAGTCACTATGGAAATGACACTAAGGATTGCAGCTTAAATGTTGGACAGAGAACCAACTAAAGTAACCGACCAATCACTTTTAACTATATAGGAATATCCAACTAAGGCAAGGCCTCGTAAGCCTCGGGAAGGAAATTGGAGTTCCAAACAGTAAGTGGCTACCTTATTGGTTACTCTGAAAGTTCAAAGGGGTATTAATTTTTCTTTAAATCCAAAGTTAAAGATACCTTGAGACAGGAACTGAATTGTTCTTTGGGGATATTGAGTTTGGGGGATATAAGGTTAGAGACATTATCTTTGAGGAAGAATTGGTTCTAATCCCTGAACCAATTCATATAGTTGCTATTTGTGTAGCAAATCTGGATCCTTGTGAGGATATTGTTGTTATTCTTCCTATTCAAGATAAGGAAATTATTCCTGAAGGTCAAACTCAACACCCTCAAAAACTAGAGCATCAAGAGTCATTGCATTTTACCATGATCCACTAAAGAAATGATTAATACTATTTTGGTTAATTGTGTAGTATTTCTCCAGGAACATAAGGTAAATGGTGTAATGGAAGATGATTCTATCAACTTCCACCAAACCATATGAAGTTTCCATTCAGAAAAGTGAATTGAAGGAATAAGCACAAGCTCAAGCTAGACAATAAGGTTGAAACTTATACTATTACTTGAAAGTTTCAAAGGGTAATATGGAGAGGTATAAGGCTTGTCTAGTGTCAAAAGGCTATACTCAAAAGAAAAGATTAATTGTAAAGAGATCTTCTTTTCAGTACCAATGAAGGACTCTTTCAGGACAATCATGACTCTCGTTGCACATTATAATTTGGAGCTTCATAAGATGGATGTCAAGATGATGTTTCTTAATGGCCACATTGATGAAACAGATGTATATAGTGCAACTGTAAAACCTTGAGTCGAAAGACCTAGAGAAGGTGGTTTGCAAACTGACGGAATCTATCTATGGGCTAAAGAAGGTGTCTCATTAGAAATACCACATGTCCCATCAGGTGATTGTCTCATTCAGATTTGAGATAAATATCATGGACAATTATGGGTTCATAATTTCAGTGGGATCAAATTTATACTCTTGGTGTTATATGTTGACATTTTACTAGCCAGTGGGGATATAGGCTCATTGCACGAAACCAAGAAATTTCTAACGAATTTTTTTTTCGAGATGAAAGATCTTGGGGATGCCTCTTTTGTCTTAGGAATTCAGGTACTTAGAGATCACTCTCGAGGTATCCATGGATTATCACAAAAGTGCTATATCGATACAGTTTTGGATAGGTTCACATTGAGAGATAGTAGACCAGGGAATACCCCTATAACTAAGGGAGACTATTTTAGTCTCAATTAATGCCCAAAAGGAAATCTAGAAATTCAGGAAATACAGAAGATTCCCTATGCTTCAGCTATGGGATGTCTGGTGTATGCTCAGGTTTGTACACATCCGGAGATAGAGTACATAGATGCAGTGTTAGACAGATACTGGAGCAATCTAGAAAAGGATCATTGGAAAGCAGTCAAAATGATCATAAGGTACTTAAAGAGAACAAAGGAAACATGCTTATGGATCGGAGATCTGATAGTTTAGAGATCATAAGGAATTCTGACTCCGATCTTGTTGGGTGCCAAGATAGAATGCATCCAACCTCGGGATATGACTGTTGAATTTTGTCATTCGACTGCGTATAATAAAAGGAATTGAAAGACCACTCAAGTTATATTTTGACAATAAGTCAGTCGTGTTGTACTCCAATAACAATTGGAGTTCAATGAAGTTGAAGGTTTTCGACATTAAGTTTCCAATTATCTATAGAACATATAGGAACAAACTTTATGCTAGCTAACCCACTAATCAAAGGCTTGACACCTAAGGTCTTTCATGAGCATGTTGCTCGCATGGGTGTTGGTTTTGAGATTGCCTTAGATTAGTGGGAGCTTTCCTTTTGTTATTTTGTTCTATGTTCTATGTTTTGGATTTGGTACAGACTTTATGTTATGTTTGATTTTCTACAGAAATAAAGTTTTTGAAGTTATTATTATAATAACTATCTTAAGTTTTGGTTATGTGTAAATATTTAATTTGCACCTAAGGAACTTCAGTACGATCTCACTAAAGAATTAAGTTGGACCAGTTGGAAATAGGCATGATTTAGAGATTACATTGCATGAAATTTCCATGCCACTCATCCATATCGATCTATGTCATCAAGTGCATTGATATGGTGGTCGTCGGGGTTTAGTCATGATATACGTCACTAGCGACAACCGCGGTGGTCCCATTATTGATGTATGAGGTGGATCAGATTGTATAATGGAAGTCTGAGGATAAATAGCATTCGGATGCGTGCCTAAAGAATTCTAATATAATTATTACGATATGTTGCCCAAGTGGGAGATTGTTGGAATATTTTATTCAAATATCATAATGTGGGCAGATATCGGTAGTTAATTATAATAGCTATTTATCAATTAGGGGCCTTAATTGATATGTGATCAATTTAGATATAAGACTTATCAGATTTCTGATTTGATAATTGATTATCATTAATTATTTGATATGGACAAAATATGAGTGGATGTCACATATGACCAATTTCGGAATAATTGGAACCCTAATTGGCCATCACCCTATATATAGGTTGTGGTCCCCAATACACCGGACACAACGCATACCATCTCTTCTCCCCATCTGAAGAGCGACTAAGGCATAAGGAGGCCAGGTTGAGGAAGAACCACAAGCCAACGGGTGTTCATTACCCGCCTATCTCTTTCTCCATTCTCTCTCGTGTTTCAGATCCTAAGACTATCAAGCTATATTTGTTCGTGATTGATTGCCGTAGAGATTCCGCAATAGTTGGTGATCAAATATATTACTATTGAAGAACGCTTAAGATCGGGAACACAACATGGATCCAGGTATTTATTCAAGTCTATGAATCCTTAGTAATCTGGCATGATGTAGATCCTAGGCTTTGTGGTGTTTTGCTCTAGGGTATATTCATCTAGTTATGTATGCTTTAAAGAATAAAGAAAAATCAAGAATCTAAAGGATTAATTCCCACAAGAAGATGATTGGTCTGGGTGAAATGTTTGAGGTGTTGTACTACTTCGTGGAAGATTCCAGAGTTGTCAATTCATCAAGCATTAGAAAAGAAGGGACACAAACTTTGTCATAATCAGCCTTGTGGCATGAAAATAGTTCATAGTGAATTTCCTTTTGTAAATGTTGATGAAAATTCCACATACGATGTATGTCATTATGCTAGGCATAAGAGGTTACCTTTTAATTTGAGTCCTAGTAAGGCTTCTAAATGTTATGAGATGTTACATTTTGATATATGGGGACCGATTTCTACAACTTCACTTCATGACCATAAATATTTCTTAACTGCCTTGGACGATTATAGTAGATTCACATGGATCATTTTGCTTAAGACAAAAGCTGAAGTTAGTGATCATGTTAAGAATTTTGTTGCTATGGTTGAAACTCAAAATGGCACGAGGGTTAAAGTAATTAGAACTGATGATGCGCTTGAATTCTTGATTCCTCAATTTTATGCCTCTAAAGGAATGATTCATCAAAGAAGTTGTGTAGAGTCTCAACAAAATGGGAAAGCGGAGAGGAAACATCAACATGTCTAAATGTTGGTACTGCCCTTCTTTTCCAATCCAAACTCCAAAAGCAATATTAGTCCTATGCTGCCACACATGCTACCTATATCATAAATAGAGTTCCTAGTCCCCTCATGAAAAATAAAGCACCATGTACCCTTTTGAATGGTAGTGCACCAGATTTGCATGCTTTAAAAGTATTTGGATGCCTTTGCTATGCATCCACTTTGCATTAACTAAGCTAGAGTCAAGGGGTAGGAAATGTATTTTTCTAGGCTATAAGGCAGGGGTAAAAGGAGATGTCCTATTGGATTTAAATAATAAAGAATAGTTTCTTTCAAGAAATGTCACTTTCCACAAGCATATCTTGATGTATTTGACCAACACTAGACCAGACATTACTTGGGAAATTGTTGTATTTGACCAACACTAGACCATACATTACTTTTTCAATTCAGCAATTGAGTCAACACATCAGTTCCTCTACCATTACACATTATAATTCAACATGTAGAGTACTTAGATATCTTACGGGAGGTCCTGGTCGAGGCTTATTGTTCCCAAGGGATTCAATTCTTCAAATGTTTGGATTTTTAGATGCTGACTGGGTAAATTGTTTGGATTCTAGGAAATTTTTCATAGGTTATTGCTCTTTGTTTTTTTGTATCATCTAAGGTATCTTGGAGAACAAAGAAGCAACAAATAGTTTGTAAATCATCTTCAGAAGTAGAATATTGTGCCTTATCTACTACTACTAATTCTAAGCTACAATGGTTATTGTACTTGCTTGATGATTTGAAGGTTCAATGTCATAGGTTGCCAATGTTATACTATGATAATCAAAGTGCAATTCACATTGAAAGTAGTCAAGTGTTTCATGAGCACACAAAACACCTTTATATACATTAGCATTTCATTAGGGAGAAGGTGCAAGATAGAACCTTAAAGTTGTTGCCAATTTCTTAAAAACCACAGTTAGCTGATTTATTCACAAAGGCCTTGACTCCAACTGTTTTTACTCCTTTTATTTCCAAGTTGGACATGATAGACCTATACCATGCTACCGGGGGATAATTCTGGTCCATGGTGTACTTGTGACAAGTCTTTAAATACCTTGCCTTGTAATTCAGTTTTTAATCAATGAATAAAGCAATTCATTCGACCATATCATTGTTCCATTGATTTTTACCATTCCCCTTTCTTAGTTTCTATTTTCTGCATTCTGTTTCTTCTACATTTCATATCCACTGTAACAGCCTGATTTTTAATTATGCTGTTTAACCAGTTAAAATATAATTAATTATATTTTAATCTGAGAGTTAGAAAGTGATTTTAAATAAAATAAAATCATATTCATAGTCTCTCTTATGGTAGAAGGTTACGGTGAAATTTTGGGTTTAAAACTCAGACGGAAATCGGTCTGCGTTTTTTTACTGACAGTATAATTTTATAGTGGCAGAAAACCCTAATTTGACCCAAAACTGAAATTTGTATTTTTTTTATATTATGTCCGTGAGGAATCCTACTTTTCAAATTTCTGATCAGAAATAAAATATTTTGTGTATTCGGACGAATTTTGGCAAAAGTTCGAACGGAAAACAGTCGGTATTTTCACTGACAGTAAGATTTTAATGATCAGAAAACCTAATTTTGACTCGTGAACTAAATGGTTTATATTTAAATCATATTTCCAACGATTCTGGTTAGTTTGAAAATTTTCAGTCGAAAACGAAATATTACGCTTTTATTCGGGTGTAAAACCCTAATCGGGAAACAGACGGAATCGGAAACGAAACCGCAGAGATGGAACCGGGCATTTGAGGAGCTGAGCTATGGGAGGACTCATCAAGAATTTATGAAGCAATTGATGTTAATAGTTATGAGTTTTTAGGTAAAATGACCAAAATGCCCTTAAGCTTAACCCAACCTATTCTAGTTAGATTTTAACCATGGTTAAGGCGAGTCAAGGTTAGTTTATGTGGTGCAAAGGCAGCCACAGCTCCCATCAATTCTTCACCACACATTGTCTTTTACTCATCCTAATGAGTCACCAATGCATTAATGATGCATTAATGGCATTAAATGCTAACCTAGCAAAAAGACTAAAATACCCTTGACCTTTCATTGTATTTCCAACTTTGTCCTAGCATTTTGGGACCAAATTACCCCTCCTTGCACGCAGCCTCTCCCCTCTTGAAACACTTAGACACTTCACTTCTTCATTTCCACCATTTTCCTTCATGTTTATGTCATTTTCTCTCCAAAAACTCTAAGTTTCAATCCTTGACAACTTTTGCATCTTTGATTATTTTGCTTCAAGTTCTTCATCAAAGTTCTTCATTTCATAGTAAGGATCCTATTCCTTATCCTCTTAGCTCCATTAATCATATCTAAATCTCCATTTTCATCAAGTTTTCTTAAATTTTCATATCTAGATCTAGTTTTTCAAAAATTCACAAAAAATCATAGAAAAATCATTTTAATGTGAAACCAATTTCTATGATATTGATATGTCTTCTACTTTCATCATTTGAGAGCATGTAATCAAAAGAATCTTCCTCCCTATTTTTCTTGTTGAGGCCGAACCTATGTCTTAAGGAGCAAAGTTGTTTTTGTTCAATTTTTAACTTAGATGAAGTTGGATATAAGCTATCTAGGGTTTCTATACTCTTAATCCTCAACTAATTTCAAGTTTCATCAAGTTTTTCTCTATTTCAAGTCTTAGATCTATTTATTTAAAAATCATGCAAAAATACTTAGAAAAATGTTCGATGAGTTATGACTATGGTTGTCAACTCTCTTATACGTATACTTTCATTATCCAAGAGCTCGAATCCAACTAAATTTTCTAACCTATTTTCTCTATGAAGACCGAATGTATGTTTATGTAGGCTAGGTGAGTTTTCTTCAATTTTTACTTGAATAATGACTTGTCTAAGTTAGCTAAAGTCTCTAGGTTATAGATCCAAGAGTTTGCAATCAAAAACAATTTCTAGCCTATTTTTCATATACTTGGTCGAAACCCTAACCCTAGAGGTAAGATGATTTTGTTTCAAACTTTTGTCTTATAACAATTAATCTATGCTAGTTAAGGCCTTAGTAACTAGAATCCAAAATATGTAATTGAGAAAATAACCTTATCCTTTGCTTTGGTTGTCATGACCGAACCTAGCCTTTTGTGGTTAAGGATGATTTTTGTTTGATTAATTAATTCTTATATTGATGGGTCGAAGGTGGATTTGGTAACTGTGGTGTCGTGACGAGGAGCTGAAAGTTCGTGATTACCGGTGTTGGTTCAGGTAAAGAATCAACCTATCGTCGGAATCGATAAGTAGTATATTATATAACAATTGTGTAGGGCGACCTAAACCCTACTAGTAGTCGAGTGATCGACAAGACCAAAATCACATTGGAAATCTTTTCTGTAAAACCAATTGTGATTCGGGGATTTGTAGGTTTATCGACGTTAGGATGATTTTATCTTATCTGAGGTTGACTGAGTTTATTATTATTATTATTAAATTTCTTATGTGATATTTTGTGGTATTTGCATATTTATGATTGTCTGTGTTATGCATGATCTGCCTGGTTTTAGTATTTGTGCTTAGTGGATTTAAGCAAAGATATTTGTTGTTCGAGAGATAATTGTTGGTTTGGGTGTGAGGATAATGGTGACTTAGAGGTGCCTAACCTAAATGAGTTATTTTAAAGAGGAAGTGTGACATAGAATATGTGTTAAGGCTTTGATGGAAGGTTAAGGCACTAGGATATTATTAATATGGGTTAGTGATATTCATGTGTTTATGTTGTTGTTCACAACTGTATATTTGGAATATATGAGGTCAAGAGTTCTCGTTAGACCGTTCCACCTTAGAATTTAAGTTGTGAAACTATAATGTCATTGTTATGCATGAGCACCCTTGATAGAGATGAGAGAGAACCAGGGTGTGCACCGATGGTAATGTGCTGCTATAGTGTCATTGCTTTGGATGAGCATTCTCACCATGGATGAGAATGTGCACCGGCATTGGGAACGCGTCACCTGGATGACTGATTGACCTTCCTAACGAGGAATGTGTGACAGGATTAGTGGTGGCCACATCAGTATAAAAGTGTAGTTGTGTGAGATTGGGGTAGAGGATGGTACATTAATTTGAGGATGATTTGTTAGTTATGTATGTTGATTGTTTGTGACATTTATTGTATGATATGCTATGACTCTTTTCCGCTTTTGATAATATAAATGTTTCTTATCCCCTATATCTTTCTGTGTGTTGTATTTTATTTCTGATGTGATCGTACGAGAAGACCCGATAGAGGAACCAGTTGCTGAGGAGTTAGATGGAACTCCGTATAAATCAGAGGCGGGAGGACGAGTTGTGGATTCCAGCAATGTAGTCTAGTGTTTAGGGCCAGTGAGTCTTATAAGATTTTTTATTTTTCGTTGATTATAAGCAGTTTGTATAACTAAATACCTGTGCAGGATCCTACTGATAGGGTACCCTAAACAATGTTTTGGTAAGGTAATAAACAAACATGTGTGTATTTATATATTATAACTTTGGTGTGTTTAATTTACATAAGTTATATGGTTAGTAATAAGTTTTTAATTTTTACATATTTTCAACGATAAGCGCGTGATTAAGTAAATAAATAATAAGGTTTTAATCTAATAATACAATGGGGCACAACGGGGTGTCTCATTTAGTGGTATCAGAGCAGTTCGATTCTAATCGGAGTGTGAGGTCTAGGATGTTGTTACTGACCGTGTCTAGTTGAGTCCACATCGGATTTTAACTATGCTTAGAAGTTGGGTATGTTGGGGTTTTCATGAGATAATCCTCTCTAAAAATCATATCTCAAGGCGGAAGAAAACCAACCCATGGATCGCGCATTGCAAAAACATGAATCACATAAAGGGCTATTTGTGTTTACCTCTTGAAGCGTGCTTTCACTGTGATCACAAGTGCCACAAAGGAAAAGCACCTCTACTCAGTCCACGCGAGCAAACTGGCGTCAGAGCTTTGCGTCATGTGCTAGCTGACGGCTATGGGAGGCAAGGTTAGCAAGACTTAGTTTAGAAGGAGACTAATAGTCTACTTATAAGTCACAAACTCCTCTTGACCTAACTTCTCACTTATTGGGCCATGTACACTACAAGTCCATTAACCTTTAAATTAATTAAATCATATTTAATTAATTGACTCGCTCCGCATTTGCTCTATGCGTGTGACCCTGTAGGCTCCCACTAAGTAGGCAATAATATTAAATATTATAATAATATCAAATATTAATTATAATATTAAATATTATAAATAATGAGCGGCATCTAGCAATGCATCATTACTACCCAATTAGAGAGAGTATCGGTGATCCGATTTTAGCCTTACCGCGACCAAATTTACTGTGCAGTAAATGTCCCTTCGTCCATATGTCTTAATTGAACACATGGCATAAGAGGGTCATCCTTGTTATGTTCGATTACTTATTCCTCGATCCCCGAGTAGACGTGTAATCACAAATGGGCCCAATATCACATATTGACCCACTTCCACGTGGCCACGCATATTTCACGTCTCACTCTATCGAGGGGCCTAGGACATTACCCCTGTTATGTAGGAGGGACGAATCCTGTCTACATCACTCCTCAACATGATTTATTGCAGGTCCAATAACTACCTTTATGATCACCCTGTTACGCGTGATGTTTGATAGCATTAAAGCCTACAACTCCTCATGTAGGAATCGTATTGACTTCAAGTCGAAGGACTACTTCACTATGGTCGCCATGAGAATACTTATGACACTTACATAACTATTATGAAGTATTCTCATAGTGGGTCATCCGGTATAAATATTACTCATAATGTTTATACCCGTGTGCCGACTTGATATCACATATCCATGACCAGTGAGATTTGGTCATCAGTCTACTCACACAATAGTCTATATGTATTATTGTCGTCCTAATTAACAATAATACTCGACTACGGATATTTAAGAATAGTGTTCTATTATTCAATGAGGCCTCACGATTAAGTCACGTACTTAATATCTTATTGAATGAACTGTGTATTCTAAGGACTTTATTATGCTATAAACTAATAACATATTAAATGAATGCCTTATTTATATATCAAATATATGATTAAATTCATGATACAAATGATGATCTATTCATAATAGATTGGCATCTAGGGCTTACACCAACAATCTCCCACTAGCACTAGAGCCAATCAGGCATCAATCTAACACCCATCGATCTAGTGTGAGTGTCATGCTACCATTGAGTAAGAGACTCCATTAGTGGATTATTAGTGTTGTCATTCTGCACGTTTTCACATCTCTCCTCCATCGATCATCTATCGAATGAGATCGAAGCACCTAAGTATATGTTAGGATCATTGGTGAGATCATGTTTCCTTAGCTTATGTGATTACTCCATCATCATCGCAACGAGATCAATGAAGTACGCAAAGTTAGGAATCATTCCTAGTTCATAAATGAACTTGCCAATCCAAACGACCTTTAAATCTACATTTAAGGCAACTATATACTTGGCCTCTGTAATGAAATCTATAACTGTCTCGCACCTGGAACTTTTTCAAGTATACAATGCCACCATTAAGATAAAACACAAATCCAGACTGCGATCTGGAATAACCTTTATTGGTTTAGAGATAGTGTCGATGTAACACCTTACAATAAGCTCTTCCTTACCGCCATATACCAAGAATGAATCCTTAGTTCTTCTCAAGTGCTTGAGGATATTCTTGACTGCAATCCAGTGACCTTCACCGGGATCTGATTGGTACCTACTCATCATACTTAAGGCATACGAGACATCTGGTCGAGTACAAATCATGACATACATGATAGATCCTATTGCCGAAGCAAATGTAATCTTGCTCATGCACTCCCTTTCATCTGATGTAGTGGGAAAATGTCCCTTGGACAAATATACGTCATGAGACATAGGCAGGAGACCCTTCTTGGAATCCTGCATGTTGAAGTGCCTTAGCACCTTTCAACATATGTACTCTAACTAAAGGCTAGCAATTTTAGTGATCTATCTCTATAGATCCTGAGTCCTGACATGTAGGAAGCTTTGCCCAAGTCCTTCATTGAGAAACAATTTCCCAACCATGTTTTCACATTTTACAGCATAGGGATATCGTTTTTGATAAGCAGTATGTCATCCACATACAAAACGAGAAAGACAATCTCACTCCCACTAACCTTCTTGTACACACAAGGTTCATCCTCGTTCTTGATAAATCTAAGTTGTCTTACAACTTTATCAATACGATGATTCCATCCTCTGGAAGCTTATTTTAATCCATGAAAAGATCTCTGCAACTTACATATCTTTCCAACATCCTTTGGATCGACAAAACCCTCGGGTTGTGTCGTGTACACATCCTCGAGGAGATTCCCGCTAAGGAATGAAGTCTTGACATCCATCTGTCAGATCTCTAGTTATAGTATGCAGCAATAGCAAGTAGAATCCAAATGGATTTGAGCATTGCTACTGGGAAGAAGGTTTCATCATGGTCTACACCATGATTTTGCTTGAAACCTTTCACAGCCAGTCGTGCTTTAAAGGTATTCACCATACCATCCATGTCAGTCTTCTTCTTGAAGACCCACTTGCACTCTATGGATTTTACCCTTTCGGGGCTCAACCAAGGTCCATACCTGGTTCGTGTACATGGATTCCATCTCAGATCCTATGGCCTCAAGACACTTATCAGATTTTGGGCCAATTACGGCCTCTTGGTAGGTTACAGGCTCATCTTGATCCATGAGCAGCAAGTCACCTTCCTAAGTCAGGAGAAGTCCATATCTCTTAGGTTAGTGACGTGGCATGTTAGACCCACACAAGCCTTGTGTTACTTGAACCGACGGTTCAACCACAACATCTTGTGGAACCAATTCTTGTTTCATTGTAAGCGGTTCAGTATTTTGTGGTACTTGGATTTCTTTAAGTTCTACATTTCTCTCACTGTTTCCTTTGGAGATGTATTCCTTCTCAAGGAAAACTCCAGTCCTAGCGACAAACACTTTGTCCTCGAAGGGGTTGTAGAAATAATATCCTTTGGTTTCCTTAGGATATCCCACAAATATACACTTATCTGATTTGGAGTCTTTTCAATCGCCTTAAATGGAACACGGTTAAAAGTGAAACCAACTGTAAGTTGAGCAAAGCTCCAGAAAAAGTCAAAAAGGTCTGAATGACTTATCATGGATCGTACCATGTCTAACAAGGTGTGATTTCTCATTTCTGACATACCATTCCTTTGTGTCATTCAAGGAAAAGTGAGTTGGAACACTATCTCACTCTCTCTCAGATAGTCATCAAACTCTTGGCATAAGTATTCGTCACCACAATCTGATCGTATGACCTTAATAGTTTTGCCAAGTTGGTTATTTACTTCATTTTTGAACTCTTTGATCTTTTTCAAAAGTTTCTGACTTGTGTCATACACAAATCCATGTCTACTGAAGTTATCAGTAAATCTGATGAAGTAAGGAAAACCACCTCTAGCAGACTTGTTTAGGGGCCCACATATATCACTATGTATCAAGCCCAAAAGATCACTGACCCTCTTCACCTTTCCTGGTGAATGGGATCTTAGTTATCTTCCCCAACAAAGATTTGCATACATCAAACGATTCACAATCGAATGATTCCAAGACTCCATCCTTATGGAGCTTGGAGATGCGTTTCTCACCTATATGGCCTAATCGGAAATGCCAAAGGTTTTCGCATTTATATTATAGATGGGCATATGAGGAATAAGGACACAAAGTCCATTTTCCAAATACTTGCTAGCATAGAAAATATCATATGACTGATGTTTCTACCAATAGCTGGAACATAATAAGACTTATTTAGTTCCAAAACAAGCCCTGAAGGCAAAGTCAAAACTTTTATAGTTAATGCAGCAACGTTTGCTCCATTTCCTATTCTCAGGTTAACTTCACTTTTAGTCAACGTCCTACTCCCTTTGATCCTTCACATTAATGTGAGATCCACATGCGGTATCAAATACTCATGATTTTGAAGCAAGTTGACTTCTACAACACAATGCTCGAAGAGGAAGTCATACTTCCTTTCCTTTCATATACTCTTTCTGATATCTCTTGCAGTTTTCAAATGTCCGGTCAAACCGTAATGAATTCAACTGCCTTCTTTTGCAACCCTGCCTATTAGCTTCAAAACAGAAGTATTGGGCTTGAACTTCTTCTTGCCTTTACTCTTCTGCTTGTTTATCAAGCTTAAGACCTTCTCTTTCAAGACTATCACAATACCCTTATCTACTTTAGAGACTTTGCTCGGTAGTTCTCAACTTCCTTTGCAATCTCTAGTAGATGCCTGTTAGAATCGTTCATAACAAATTGACTATAACTATCCAGCAACAATTGCAAGATCATATCACTGGCCAACATTTGACTGAAAGGAAATCTCAATAATATGAAGCACATCAAAACTCTCAGGATTTTCATTCTATCAGTTCGCAACTGAAAAGGGGTCGGTGTGACTTGTGGTTCTTATGCATTGCATTATCTCAAGAGAGCATCATGAGGTGCATGATCACATCACGCACCTTCATGGTTGCAAGCATGAGGAATCCTACATCCAGGACATCGACTTAATACTTCTTGTAAGCTTCCTTTTCGATCCTAGTAGGAACTGGTTGCTCAGGAATTATTTGCTCGAGAACAAACAACTATATCTCGTACTTGAAGACAATCCTCAAATTTTGTACCAATCCAGGAAAATTAATTCCGGATACATTGTCCTTCTCAATGACAAATCGCAGTAATAAATTAGTGTTTTATTTCATGGTAATTCTAATTACAGAAACATGCAGAATATAAGTATCATGATAAAACATATTTAATAAGGTCTTTTATTAAATACGCTCCCACTATTTTACTCAAATCAATGACCCTCATCATTGACTCAGAAAATCCCTTTGGAAGATTTTCTAGTGAGACCAAGATCCATATTTCACCTTGTTTTGAGTCAACTTTGGCTGATCTCCCAAAACTTTGCTATTTAGGTAGGAAACTCCTTTCCAATTACATCTTATGTAACTCTGGGATCAGTTGGGTGAATAACTCTTATTCTAATTAATCTCATGAATTAAAACCCAACTTCACGCCTCTAAGCCTTTCAATCGTATTGAATATGGCTTAGTTAAGTTAGACCCAAAGGATAGCAATTGGACAGTACAATTGTCCCATCGCATCTTACTAGTAAGTATAGAAAAATGCATTCCACTTTGGCAGACCTACAGACATTCGATATTAGTCTTGATGAGTGTCATGCATTGGAAGGCTTTTAAACTTAATATTTATTTTGAGGGATTTTTATTAAAATGATCTCAGAAACCTGGTGGGTTGTTGCAATCCTTAGATATCCCAGAATGGAAGTGGGATAGTATAGCTATGGACTTTGTGGTTGGATTACCACGAACTCTGAAGAGGTTTGATGTGATTTGGGTTATCATTGATAGGTTAATGAAGTGTGCTCACTTATTACCTATTGGTGAGAGTTACAGTTTGGAGAAGTTGACTGACATCTATATCAAGGAAGTTGTAAGGTTGCACGGTGTGCCATCAAGTATTGTCTCCGGCCGAGATCGTAGATTTACATCTAGATTTTGGAGACAGTTACACAATGCTTTGGGAACAAAGTTGGAGATGAGTTCAACTTATCATCCTTGGATGGATAGGCAATCAGAGAGACCAATTCAGTTATTGGAGGATCTTTTAAGAGAATGTGTGTTGGAACATATTGGTAGTTGGGATGAGTTCCTACCTTTGATTGAGTTCACTTATAATAACAATTTCCACAGCAGTATAGGGATGGCTCTGTACGAGGCTTAGTATGGCAGAAAGTGTAGGAATCCGTTGTGTTGGTATGAGACTGGTGAGAGTCAAGTGTTGGGTACTGATGTGGTATTACTGAGGATTGTAAGCTGAGAGGCATGTTATGCTTTAACTATGGGAATATTGGTCACCTTGCCATAGAGTGTTATGCATCAAAGTCTAGTGTTGCTGCCAATGATTCAAAGACCAATAGACCGATGGCAAAGGGAGGAGTTTACATCATGAGTGGTGTTGAAGCCTCAAAATCCAATAATCTCTTACCAGGTAGTTGCAACACAGCTGGTAATCTTTTAATTGAACTTTTCATTTCGGGTGTAATGCATTCTTTTTCGATGGATTGTGTGAAACATGTGAGTTTGCATGCTTCTTCCTTGTCGTATAACTTAATTGTTTCAACCCCAACTGCTGAGCCAGTTATAGTAAATTCAATATGCTTGAGCTATCCTACTATTATTTAAGATAGACAATTTCTTGTTAATCAGATATGTTTGCCTTTAACACCATTAGAAGTGATTCTAGGCATGGATTGGTTATCTTTCAACCATTTCCTTTTAGATTGAGCACATAAGACCTTAGTTCTTCCTAATCCTAATATTTCTGGATTTTTATCTGCCAATCAAATGAGGACTTCTTTGAAAGGAGGAGCTCAGGGATACTTACTTTTATCTGACTTGGGAGTCGAGGGAGAGATCGACTGGAGTACGGTCTGTCACCAGTCAGGGACATCTAGTTCTCGATCTACCAAATAACAGGAGCCAATCCGATTTCCATCGCTTCATATCGGATGTCACCTACATAACTTGATGAGTTGAAATCTCAACTAGAAGAACCGTTGTCGAAAACAGTGCATATGACCAAGTGTTTCCCCATGAAAAGCACCGGTTCTTTTAGAGAGAAAGAAGGACGGAGATCCAATGTGGGGTTTTAGGATTAAGATATGATTACAAGATCCTGTCTAGTTTCGAGTCACGAAATTTCGAGAACGAAATTTTTTTAAGTAGGGAAGTAATGTAACACCTCGATTTTTAATGTTCTTCAATGTCGGTATGTTTATATTTTTATTCGAGACATAGAAAATGATTTTGGTTAAAACAAAATCATATTTAGACTCTACTTGATAGTAAAAGGTTACGGTTAAATTTTGGGTTGAAAATTCAGACGAAACTCGGTTTGTGTTTTCACTGACTGTAAGGTTTTACTTATCAGAAAACCTAATTATGACTCGTGAAGGAAATGGTTTAGGTTTATATCATATCTGCAACGATATTGGTTTTTTTTTAAAATTTTCGCGTAAAAATAAAATATTATATTTTATTCGGGCGAAATCATCAAAGAAAACGCGCGTAAAACCTAAGTCGGGCAAACGACGGAGTCAGATACAGAGCTGAGGTGATTGAAGTCACTGAAATGACTGACATGATGAGCATTAAATGTACCTTAACAAGTCATGATGACAACCACAAATATCTAGATATTTCAAAATGCCCTTGAACTTTCCATGTTATTCCAACTTTTTCTAAAAAATTTTGGACCCTGGCCTTTTGCCCTTGTGTGTACCCGGCCCACACCCCTTTTGCCACACTTAACCATTTGTTTCGTTTTCATTCATCTTCATCCTTAGCATTTTCTCTCAAAAAAACCCAAAAACTCCATTGTTGTTTCGTGTTCATTCATCTTCATTCCTTCATCACCCAAGAGGTAAATCCTCATCACTTATTATCATAGTAACCTTAATCTTCATTCATCTTCCTTCATTTTGTCAAGAACACCATTTTCTCATTTTCATTGATTGTCTTCTTTTAATTCTAGAAAATCATAGAAAATAGATTTTTGAATTATAACACTTGATCTCACCTCTCTTATACTTCTAGTTGCTAGATCTAGAAGCTTGAAAAATTTTGAAATCCCTAGCCTAATTTTTTGTTGTTGGCCGAAACCCTGACCTAGAGGTTAGATGTTTTTTTTTTGTTTCAATCTTTGATTTATGGCACTTGGTCTTATCTTTCTAGTACTCTAAGATCATGTATCCAAGAGATTGAAAGAATTTGAAAACCCTAGCCAATTTTACTATGCTTGGCCAAACCCTAACTCTAGAGGGTTAGATGGTTTTGTTTCAATTTTTGACTTATGACAATTATTCTTGTCTCTCAAATACTTTAGGATCATAGATCCAAAAACTAGAAAATTATAGAGATCCCTAACCTATTTTACTCATGTAGGCCGAACCTTAATCATGGTAGATTAGAGTAATTTTTCTTCAATGTTTAACTTGTTTTAGCATTGTTTGTGAAGGATTTTTGGTTGATTGAGGTGTTGACTAATAAAAGGAAATGAAATCGGAGGACTAATTTCAAGGAGGAATCAGAAACTTCAAGAGGCAAGGGGATTTTACCTAAGGGTCTTTTGATAGCTACATGTTATCTTTGTGTTGTCTATAATTTATTCGTTGTGGTTTTGTGGTGTTTAATTTCATATTTTAGGTATTTGTTTATGTGGTTTATGTAGTCTTGTGTGGCTTATGTGGTTTATTTGGTTCATGTGATGTATGTTATAACTGATGTTGAGTGATTGAATGGGAATCCTTACAATGGTCAGTGCTCAATTATATAGAGGTTAAAAAGTTTAAAAAATTTAAGGAAAAACTTAAGTGTGTTAATTCATGGAAGTGGAAGAAAATGTGAAAAATAATATTTTAATAAAGCCGATGATTGGTGGCTTCTGGGGTGCCAACATAGTTGGGATGTCAGTTGTCATTGTGATGCCTTTGCATGCCTCTTTTTGGATAAAAAAAATAATGTTTTGGTGAAAGAGTAAGTCAGTGAGTGACAGTGAGGATAAAACCGTAAAAAAATTTCGCTTACGTTAATATTTCCTAAATAAATTCAAAAATAAAATAAATAGTAATTATGATAAATTACTTTTCCAAAAAAAATTTTAATGTGGATGGGGAAAATTTTTTGTCAAAGACAAAGTCATTTGATTTTTCAAGAGAAATTGTTTTAAAACGTAAGATATTTTAGAAAGTGATTTATAGTGGAACTATCAGAAATAGTGTGATCTTTTTGGACAAAAACGTGTTAGAAAATAATTTTTCAAGAATTTGACGTGTTTTCGGAAAAAGGATTTCAAAAGAGAATTAGTTTGAGAAAAATTGAACTTCGTTGTGATTTAACGTTTTATAAACGAATTTTAACGGAAAAGAATTTTCTGTAAAAGGATTTGAAGTCAGCGAAAACATTTCCGATAAACTTGGATAAGTTTTCAGAGTTTTGTTTCAATTTTGTTATTTTCACAGAATGAAAATGATGCTGAGGAAGAAAAGTGAACCTAGTAGCCAAGACGTCGGAATTCTAGTGTTATGTGGTGAAAACACGTAGATCATTGATCTGTGTTATCTATGGTGGACTTTAGTATGTTGATGTGATGTGATGTGGAGGACTTTGTGTCCCATATCTGCGAACCTAGGACCGATGCATCGGTCTAGGTTTCGTGATTGAGCACTCAGACTTCGTGTCCTATGTTAAGTGTAAGTTGTCTTTATGCCTAAGTAAGAATAGTCGTGAGCTTTGAGCCTCGACAAAGAAAGAATGAACTAAAAAGGAAAGTGATGAGAATAAATGTTTTACATTCATTGTGGGTAGACGTGCCTTGTCGGCCAGTGTGCCATGTTTTGTTGACCATTGTGTCATGTATCGTTGGCCAATATGTACTGTGTTGTTTGGTCAAATGTGCCATCAAGCTACAATCCACAAAGGGTGGATTGACAAATTGAGGAAGTCAAGACCAAAGAAGGTCTATTAGGGACATTCGGGTTCGTGAGCCACAAAGGCTGAGGCCTCGCGACCTCGAGCCATGGACGTAACGATGCAAAACATGGATGTACTCAATCAGGGACTACTCAATATTATTTTAGGTGCTTGAGTGTGATATCCTTGAACAATTGGAGTCATACCTAAATTAAGAGGCCGACCTCATGAGACAATTGTGGTAAGGGGCATTGCAGCCTAATCATGCTCAACGAAGGGAAGTTAGGATCTCTGGAGAATAAATATCAAAGCTAGATGATGGATGTTGAAGTGTCATGCATTTTTATAAATTGCGATGACTGTTGGGTATGAGCTCCATTGTTTAAAACATTATGTTTATTTTTGAGAATTCATGTGTTGTATATATGTGTGTATAAGATGATGTTTGTGTGTCGCGCATGTGGTTATCATGATAAAACTCAATTTGTCGGTATATCACCCTTGCAATGTATTTGTTTTCTTGGTTTTTGTTGTTATATCGTGGGATGTAAATACAGACGTTGCAGAGGAGTTCCCTGTTTCACCCGAGGACATCAATTTCGATAAGTGAAGAGACTGTTGATCGTAGGGATGACCTCGGGGGTCTTCCCAGTAAATGTTGGTTAGAGTGACCAGATCAACTAGGATGTTGTTTTGTTTTATACCATTTTGAGGATAGTCTGTATATCTGGATGTTGAGAGCCATTCTTTTGAAGTAAAGATTGTCCGGAATTTTGTTTCAGTGATGTATAACTACATCTTTTGTTTATGTATACATTTCTGAAAATTCAAACCGTATGCTGTGATGGGTATTAATTTTATGAAGTATGCATGAATGTATGTGAAGTTGTTATATGTTAATGTTTGCATGCGGAAATTTTATTTACCGCGCAAGAAAAAAAATTATAACCATTTTCGAACCTAGTTATGTATTGAAATTATTTTTCCGAAAGCAACCTGCTTTCATTTTTGTTTTATTTTCCGAAATGAGTTAGTCATGTAATGCCCAACGGGGTGTTACACTTGGAAAAGGTATGGATGAGTTGGCTCACATTGAAGGATGGATCAGGTAAGTTGATGGTATCAGATGCCATCGACACCCTTCCATATTTCCTTCCTTTTAGTACATTCTAAAATCGGTCTCCTAACTGTAAAAGCAAACATGAAATATGGATCAATGTAAATATAAGTAACTTCCTTTAACTTGAATCAAGATATGTTAATGTTTTATGGAGAGTTCATTATGCAAATATGGAGTTTATCCAACATACTAAGTATCCAACATGCAAAGTCACATGCCAACTTAAAAAAGTCACATGACTTTTTTGTTTTAATCTTGACCATTCATGATTGGATTTAATGTCTATGATTTTCTCCTCTCACTCTCACATAAATAAAGCCCTCTCACTTGATATGTCCCATATATATATATATATATATATATATATATATATATATATATATATATATATATATATATATATATATATATATATATATATATATATATGTACACGCATGCACGCACACGCATGCACACACGCACACACAGATATATATATATATATATATGTAGTCATTCATGTCATTCAAGTTTCTCCATTTCTCTGAGTAGTAAGTGATCATTATAAATCTTAGTAAGACTTCATTTAAAGGTATTTAGGTCTCATCCAATACTATTAAGTGATTTGAATTCTATAAATGGAGAGTACTTATGAGATCAATAAATTTATGTACCCTACACAACCATCTAGGATAAAGTTCTTGGTAGCAGGTCTAAACCAGCTTGAAGATTTAGCGTATGTTGTTTTAGATTAGTTTTAACTCCAAATTGAAGTTTTGAGAAAAAGCAGAAATACTTGCCTCGAGACGAAGAAAAGAGGCGTTTGTGTTTGAAAGAATCTTAACCAAAAGGGCTGTTAGATGTTACCATGGCTACCACATTTCTAGTTGCAATGGCAGTTGAATGATTGAACTGATATATTAGGAGGGTTATCTTTCTCTGTTTGGTTATTTGCAGACTTGCAGTTGAGTCCAACAATATTGATGCATCACATTCCAATCATTGAACATGAACCTTAACAAGATTGTATAATCATTGACTATTTCAATACTTCAACAGCATGAACATTTGAGTGTTACAAACAAGGATGAACATTTGTGCTTGAAGACAATTTAACTTCTCAGTATAAATTCATTTAACCACTATGCAAAGTTATTCTTAATTTTCTATTTTATCGTTATATGTGCTTATTATGTTGCTTGCTGAACTTTCTAAACCTGGAACCAATTATTTATATGATTGGTGTCTTCCACATATTTTCACTTTTCCAACTTTCACTTTTCTATTTTTGAGGCTCTTGTAATGATAATTTTCAAAGTGATGATTGTTATCTTATACATTTATCTTATTTTCTATAAAAGGATAATTTTTTTTACATGTATGGTCAAAATGGATATTTGAAGTTTGTCATTTTCGATATAGTCTTTAGAGAGAATGCGACAATTTTAGTTTCAATAGAATTATTGGAAATCAAACATATGTTGGATATCATGTATAATTAAGCTATCACTACAAAAAAAAAAACATTGTTTAGCGACCGAAAATAGGGACCGAATTTTTTGGTTGTTTTTGGATACCGAAATGGCGACCGATTATAGGATCTACATGGAAGATTGATTAGAGTTAATACTGCGACCGAAATAGAGCGTAGCAGGGTTATCGGTCGCTATTTCAGTCGCTAAATAAAGGAACTTAAAAGTCAGAAATTTTATGCCTTTTTAGCGACCGAAATAGCGACCGAATTAAATGCAACGGTTAAATTTTATTTACATTTGTGACCGATATTAATTCGGTCGCTAAACGGCACGTAAAAAAAATTAAAAGAGCGCGTCTTAGCGACCGATTTAAAAATCCGTCGCTAAATTTATGAATTTAAATTTTGAAATGGCACCCTTGCGACCGAATTAGCGACCGAAATATTCGGTCGCTAAAAATTAAAATCCCTAAAAACGCAGAAACCCCTTTCTTCTTCCATTTCGCGATCGCTCTTCCTCTCTCTCACTTGATCTCTCTTTCTCTCCTCCGGCCACCACGGTTCGCGACTTCCGACCCTCCTCCGGCCACCACCATCACGGTAAGCTCTCCTCCATCTCTCTCTCCATCTCTCTCTCTCTATCTGTTTCTAACTTTTTCTCTCTCTCAGCTCCCTCCTTCTCCGTACGGCTGCCACAGTTGCCGGCACCACCAGAGCAGCGCCGCCGTCCTCCTCCTTCTCTGGTATGTTTTCGTCTCTCCTCGCCTCTATCTCTCTCTCTATATTCCTCTGGTTTGTGCATTCTCTGGTATGTTTTCGGTCTCATTCTGCTACATTTAGTGGTTCTGTTCTTCAGCCAAATTATAATGGTGGTTAAATCCTGACCACAAGTTATCTGTTGTCTATGTTGTCTATTGTTTGTTCTTTGTTCTAAAATTCTATTTGATGTTAAGTTGTTTGTTCTAAAATGCACGTAAGTGTGAATTAATATCAGTTTTTGCTTTAATTTTTGTTTGAATTTAAGAAAGTGATTGCTATTATATTAGTCATATTACTCAAATGCATAAAAGAAAAATGGCGAGTATGACGAGTATGCGACATGGATCTTTCCATCTTTTCTTATTATCACTACTATATATCTTGTTGTTTGTTAGTGGAGAGCTGAGCTCAATAGGAAGGTATCCTGCCTGAAAGGCAAGATGCTGATTGTGTGTTGATAATTTAATATTTATGCATGCATTTGCAATTATGTGTTGTTTGTTAGTGGAGAGCAGAGCTCAATAGGATGTGATCCTGTCAAAAAGGCGGGATGCTTGTTGTGTGTTGCTAATTTAGAAGTTATGCATGTGTTTGACAATTATGTGTTGTCTTGTTAGTGGAGAGCGGAGCTCAATAGGATGTTTGCTACTATATTTTATTTAAGTTTGTATTGAAATATGCTTCAATATATATTTGTTGAAGTATGCTGCAATCCAAGCTTAGGAGTTGTCGATATATTTGTTGAAGTATGCCCTTCAGTGTTTTCCTTATAACTGTTTTTGTAGAACTATTTTGTTTATGATTCTTATTTTGTTAGAAACTAGACTCGATTTGCTACAGTTTAGGCACTGAATTTGATGTTTTTAACTGAGTATTGATGAAGAAAATTCTGTTAAAAGTTAGAGGACAATTGTTATCCTGTTTTTCGAATGCGGTAGCTTGTTCGTTAAAACTGTACTTTTTGGAATGCTTTTTCCCAAAACTAAATTTAAATTTATAAACTAGACTTGTTTAGCTTTCCATAGAGGGGTCGTTTGTCTAAATCCGACTTCATTTTGGGACCTTAGGGTGTAACTTACATGTTGTTTGTAATACTGTGATTTCAATTGGGAATTACTTGTTAATAGTAGTACTGTATTCTAATTGAGAGATTATAGAATGTTCATGTCAATGGTTTATGTGTTTTGTTTTATGTCATTAGTTGTTAAGCGATAGATTGATTTATGAGTTAAGTTATTCAATCTTATGATGAAATGATTGTGAAACACCATTTGGCATCCAAAGGTAGTAACCATGTTAATCCTCTCTATGACCATCCTTCAAAACGACGTAAAAGCATCTGCTTTCCTGAAAACTACTATGTTTGCTAATCTGTAAAGTTGCATGTGAAGTTTCATTTCTTTGTTCTATTTTAACATGCTAGTATGCTACATGGATCTTTCCATCTTTTATTATTATCACTTGATGAAGTTTAGACATATGACTTGTTTTCTTTATTGTTTTATCAGAAAATGGATCCGACTAAATGTTTTGAGACAGTCATCCATATAGACCAGGTACAATATCTCATCAACTTAAGAATAACGATCGGATTCACGTAATGATAGTTAAGGCATAAACTAATCATTAATAAATTGTTCTTGTGTATTTGCAGGATTTGATTTCAATCCCGCGATCATTCTACCGTCATTGGGGACAAGAAATACCGCGTGATGTGACTATTGAAGACAAAAGCAGAAATTTGTTCAATGGGAATATAGTAATCCATGAGGATCGCCCATATTTTGCAACAGATACAAATGGTATTAGGGAGTTGTATTTGTTGTCCACTGGTGCATTGGCAAAGTTTAAGTATCTTGGGGGTTCTCGCTTCTACATGTTCATCCCTTTGGAAGATTGATGAGTTTTGATATTTTGATTAGTACTTATTGATTGTGGTGTGTTTTTTTATAAACAATTATTAAACTTGCGTTGATTAATGTATATGTTTTCTTGATCATATTGACTGTGGTGTTTTGGATCGTTAGTACATCATATTTACGTTTTCTATTTATTCAAAAAAAATATTGGTGTATTTTGTTTATATCAGAAATTAAAAATTAATGGGGTAATAGTTGAAAAACAATATTTGGTCGACAGGATTAAGTTACAGGAAAATTTAAAAAAAAAAATCAAAATTTGCGACCGAAATAGCGACCGAATATCGGTCACCAAATTAGGTGAGCTGAGCATGCGACCAACTATACGGCGACCGAAATATATAATTTTATGACCGAAATATCGGTCGCCAATTTGCGACCGAAATACAAGTTCGGTCGCTAAATATTTAGCCACCAGGGTTTCTGCTACCCCCTTAATTCGGTCGCCAAACTATATAGCAACCGAATTATCATGTTTAGCGACCGAAATCTTCGGTCGCTAAATAGGTTTTTTTTTGTAGTGTATTGGGGGCATGTAAAATGAAAATTTCAAGCCTAATCATTTAATTGTGGTGCGGGTCCTAATTGAGATATAGGATAGTTAAGAAAAGATTTTTTTTTCATTTGTTAACAAATGGTAAGAAGTAGAATACCAAGATATTAGGAGAAATCTTAATTGTTAAATATAATATAATAAATAAATATATGAAAAAAATAACTAAATCAAATAGATTTTCAAGTGAGGAGAAAAAAATTTATATGATTATCAAGCTCATCGAGAAACGTTTAACATTATAGGGGACAAGAAGGGCGGGGCTTTGTTATGAAGTTGGGGCAGCATGGCACAACTTTAGAAAGGATAGATATTAATCATTGGGAAGGGTCCTGCATTAGGGTTTGTATGGGAGTTAGGAAGGAAAGATAGGGGAATGATTTGAGGAGGAAGAGATAAGGGAGGGAGGATAACCCCAAAGCCTTCCAAAACCCTCACAGACAATCACCATATTAAAGAAAATATTGAGCAAGCATATTAAAACAATTCCCAATATTCCTAAGCAGTTACACTAACCCGCATTAACCCCATACTACACCTAATATAATATCTTCCCCCGCCTTAAAGTGACGTTTGAAGATTTTTGGTACCCTGAAGGTATGCAGTCAGCTCCTGTCAGTTCCCAGAAAACAATTCTTGAAGTTGACATAGGGAAACACAAGAAAGGGGGGGTTGAATTGTGTTTCCTAACAAATTTTCAAAAAAGTCTTTTCTCAAACCTTACAACCAAAACAATAAAACAACACACAAACAGGAAAACGTTTTTGAAGAGTTAATAAACTGAGATTTAGAACCCCACAGTTAGTATAAACAAAAATTATAAAAGATATGGGTTTAGAAGATTCATGCAAGTGTGTTATCCTGGTTCACTCTCTTCCAACCAAGAGCTACATCTAGTCCCTTCTACCTGAAGGTTTTTCTCCACTATTTTCCAAATAGAATACAAGTATTCAACACTTCTTCAGGCTATAAGTATTCTTTCTCTACCAAGCATCTTCAGGCTCTAACTCTAAGAAAGAGATGAATATATTTGATCTAATAACTCACTATGTGTGAGAATTTGAAATTTTAAGATCAACAAGATTTACACGTAAACTTGTTTTACAATTTCAATAGAGTTTTTGCACTATGATATCAGAGCTTCGTGTGTATGCAAGTGTATCTCTATCTGTGTCTCTTTTTATCAATATCTTCTTCTTGAAATTCTTCAAGCATATATAGATGAAGTGCTTCCCTGCCTTGATTTTCTTCAACGGTCTTCAAATTGTATCTGTTTAGACATAGCATTAAATGCTTGGATCCGTTAAGACTAATAACTTGATATGCTTCTTGGAGAAGTGCTTTCGATTATCAGAGGAATGCTCAAAGTAGAGCTGTCACTTTTCTGTTGTACCAAAGGTTGCTTTATGACTTACCATCTTTGTACTTGACTTGATATTTACAACAATGTAGTTGACAGAGTACAAAAGTTTATGGTTTCAATGGTACGAAGTTCTTTTATCCAAGAGATAAAGAATTTAAACAATAGAAGCAGCAAGGGTAAAAAGACATATATTCTTTGAATCAAATAAGCAATCATTTGAAATAAATATACTTACTTGTAGATGAGATTGCTTTTGATAGATAGTGGGTGCACAAGACTTTGGACGTGCAAGGTTAACTTATAGTGAAGACGAGCTTGTCTACTTAACACTGCGTCTACAGCCTTTTATTCATTTCTAAGTCTATGGACTTGTTACTCTTATAAGCTCGTCTTCCTACGTGGCATTTTTCTCGTCCAATAAATCAAGTCTTTGGACTTCCTATACTTTGGTGCATTACTTAGTAGCTCGTCTACTGACGTGGCATCTAGTTTTTATCAAGTCTATGGACTTGCTATAAAACAGTGATATTCTTAATAGCTCGTCTAGTCATTTATTAACTTTATTACGATCTCGTCTACCATAAGCTAATAGACTCGGAATTTTACCAAGAGTTGTAAACTCATCTTAAGGATTAAAATAGAATCTGATAGATTCTATGCTTTAATATTAAGTTCCTCTGACTCATATAAATCAAACAGTCCATGCATACTTAAAACAAACAAGGTAGATCTTTGACAACACTTTGCCATACAAATTTAACCTTTTTGTGAACATCAAAACTTAAGAGATTATTTTAATCCAAAATCACTTTGGTTTTAACAATTCCTGCTTCCCCAGAGCAAGCACGAACATGAAAAACATCCTAGAGAGACGATCCAAGCATTGAAACAACCAGACAAATCACAAAATTATTTCTCAACATCAACACTATATATTTAACTCACTAATATTTTTAATCTCACAAAAACCACATTGATTTAAATCAAAACAGATTTGGGGTTTTTAGGTTCATGATGAAAGTTTGGGGAAAATTTAAATTAACAAGAGATTGACAAAATTGGTTTAGGGAAACACTTAATCATGACCCCAATTGCATAAAACACCAATTAATTCCAAAATCAAAATCTGAAATGAAATGGTTAGGGTTTAAGATTGGGGAAAAGTTGGGATTCTTGAAAATAGACAAGGGAAGGTAGAAAACCACTCACCCAAGGAAGGAGATGAACCCATGGTGGTGCTGACAGTGGCAGTGGACGACATTGATGGCGGTGGCAGCGGCGGCGATGATGTTTCTGGAGCAACCATGAGCCAAAAGAGAGAGCAATCTCAAGGAGGAGGAGAAGAAGCTTAAACTAGGAAGGTTAGGTTCAAAAATAACCATGGATGGAGGCTTATCGGAAGGAACGTGGAGGAGGATCGCGTCGCACGGTGGAGGACGAGTTTCACCACTGAAAATCTGAACAAAACGTACGGTGCTTCCCCTTGCGTTGAGCGACGACCGGCAGTTGTCCAAGGGCGGTGGTCGCGCGGTTGTGTGTGGGTGGAGAGAAGGAAGAGAGTTTGAAACTTTGAAGAAGTAGATAGAACATGTGTGTGTATGAGTCTAACGCAAGGAGAAAGAAAATAAATGAAAGGAAGGAAGGAAGGAGGGACGTGGTGTTACAGTAGCCAGGGAAAAGAGATTTCACTTTTAGGTTGTAGTAGGAAAAATGTGTGGTTGAGATTGAGTCTAGAAAAAAGTAATAATACTGGCCTTTGGATCTAAAAATAATGAGTGACAAATATATAATTTCAAAACTTGAATTAGAGTAAAGATTGATGGTTGAATTTATCAACCAAGGAAATCAATAATCCAAAATTAATCTCTGATTACTTTTAAACCAACATATTTTCAAATCTAAAATTAAATAGAGTAAACTATGAAAATAAATTTCTTTCAATCATACTATTTGAAATATTTTTCTAAAAAATAATAATAGTGACAATATCATAATATTATTGTCTAGCAAGCGTGCATACACTGTAGAATCGCAGTGTTAGCACACCCAATAAAACCTTTTAAATGAGTAAATAAAATTACTCAAGTCAAGCAACATTAAAATAAACAAAAATAACTATTTATAAAATTAATCACTCTTAATAAAGAAATTAAACATGAAACATATATGTAAAAACAGGGATGTTACACAAGTGGTGGTGATAGAACCCCTGAGAGAATTGTCGGAAGTGGCAATGGTGAGACTGATCATACTGGAGGTGGAGGAGAGTCATCTAAGACTCTCAAGAACATCAGAGATCTAGCTATTTCTATGTTACAACAGACACAACAAAACGCACATATGCTGTAAATGACTAAAGAGCAGCAAGAACTGCATAATCAGAGGAAAGCTGTAGAAGCTGAGGATGCAGGGATGACTACCTTCTAAGGAGATTATGACCCAGAGAAGGCAGAGTGGTGGGTACAGGAGCTAGAGAAGATATTCGGTACTATGCACTGTAGAGAGGATAGAAAGGTGACTTATGTTGCCTTCATGTTAACTGGAGGAGCAGAGGCCCGGTGGAGAGGCAAGAGGAGATTACTAGAGGCAGAGGGCAGAGTTATCAACTGGCAGTTGTTTCTTGAATGTTTTCTAGAGAAGTACTTTCCGCGATTAGTCCGACGCGAGAACGAGAGGGAGTTTATGAGTCTTAAAAAGAGCAACATGACTGTTGGTGATTATGTATCACGTTTTGAGGCTCTGATTCAGTTTTCAGAGTTCTACCAAAGATTTCCCGATGAATATTGGCAGTGTAGAAGGTTTGAGGAGGGTCTGCGACATATGCTACAGAGAGCTATAGTGCTCTTGATATTCAGTTTCCCAAAGCTAGTTAAGAGATGCAGTGCCATAGAGAGCATAGATCAGAGGCAGGCTGCTGAACAGAGGCAGCAGAGGAGTGGAGGCCCTATTCAATCAGGTTTTCAGAGGATAGTAGGTAGTGGTTCCTAGTGGAGACGGGGACCATATACCAGACCCACGCAGACAGCTACACCAGTACCAGTTGCTACAGTACCAGTGATTGGAGCGGGCCAGCAACAATAAGGCTTAGTTTGTTTCAGATGTGGAGGACTGCATTATCAGCGAGATTGCAGGGAAAGACCCGGTTGTTTCCATTGCGATAAACCAGGTCATTTTGCTCCTGGATGTAGAAAGAGGGGTAAGTCGCAGTCGGTAGCTACAGGTAGAGGAGCTGGAGGCTATAGAGGTGGAGCTGGGAGAGGAGTTCCAGTAACAGGACCACAGTTGGCCAGACCTCAGGCCACTGGGAGAGTGCTTACCGTGAGCGGAGCTGAATCCTCTCAATCTGTGGATCTTACATAAGGTATGTGTTTGATATCAGGTAGACTCTCGTCTGTGTTGTTTTACTCGGGTGCTACACATTCATTTATTTTGCATGTGTGTGAGGATCATTTACAGTTGCTTGTTTCTCAGTTACCTTATAACCTTACCGTATCTACTCCGACTAGTAATTCTTTGACTACCATGTCTGTTTGTTTATAGTGTCCTATAGTTGTTAAGAATATGAGATTTATTGTAGACCTTGTCTGTTTGCCTATGCAACAGATAGACATTATCCTTGGCATGGATTGGCTTTTGGATAACCATGTAGTGTTATATTGTTCTAGTAAGACCTTGTCATTTCTTGATCCTTCTAGCGTAGTATCTGTCAATGAAGGAGTATCCATGAGGAATGATGATTCTCAGCAGTTCTTGATGCTTTTCTTAGTGGAAGCTAAGGAGACTCCTAGTATAGATTATATGCCTATTGTGAGAGAGTTTCTTGAGTTTTTCCCCCAGACGTTCCAGGTTTGCCACCAGAGAGAGGTGCAATTCACCATAGATCTTGTACCAGGGACAGGACCTATATCTTTAGCACCATATCGGATGTCACCCGTGGAGTTGTTGAGTTGAAGAAACAGTTGGATGACATGTTGGGGAAAGAGTTCATCAGACCGAGTGTTTCGCCGTGGGGAGCACCGGCATTGTTTGTGAATAAAAATGATGGAAGTGCTAAGTTGTGCATAGATTATAGGCAGTTGAATAAGGTAACGATTAAGAACAAATGTCCATTGCCTAGGATAGATGATCTGATGGATCAACTGAAGGGAGCAGCGGTGTTTTCTAAGATTGATTTTAGGTTTGGATACCATCAGATTAGAGTATGGAAGGAAGATATACTCAAGACGGCTTTTAGGACGAGGTATGGGCACTACGAGTATTTAGTTATGCCTTTTGGTGTGACTAATGCGCTAGTAGTTTTTATGGGAAGATCATGAGGAACATTTGAGAGTGGTGTTGTAGGTTTTGAAGGATAGGCAGCTTTATGCTAAGCTTTCCAAGTGTGAGTTTTGGATGGAGGAAGTTCAGTTTCTTGGACATGTGATCAACAAGGAAGGAATCACAGTAGATCCATCTAAGATTGAAGCAGTTCTTAAGTGGGAACGACCTAAGTCGGTGAGTGAAGTACGGAGTTTTCTAGGGTTAGCTGGATATTATCGGAGGTTTATAGAGGGTTTCTCGAAGATTGCGTTGCCTATGACGCAGTTGATGAGGAAAGATATAACTTTTGTATAGACGGACGAGTGTGAGTAGAGTTTTCAGAAGCTGAAGGATAGGTTGACAACATCACCTGTGTTGACTTTACCAAATCCTTTAGGCCAGCTTGACGTGTACTGTGATGCGTCATACCAAGGTTTGGGTTGTGTTCTGATGGAAGAGGGAAGGGTTGTGGCTTAAGCTTCCCGACAATTGAGAGTTCATGAGAGGAACTAGCTGACCCATGATTTGGAGTTGGCAGGCATAGTGTTCGCATTAAAGATATGGCAACACTTTCTCTATGGAACGAAGTTTAATATTTATAGTGATCATAAGAGTCTAAAGTATTTGTTTGATCAAAAAGAGTTGAATATGAGACAGTGGAGATGGATGGAGTTTATCAAGGATTTTGAGTTTGATCTACTATACCATCCTGGGAAGGCGAATCTTGTAGCGAATGCTTTGAGTAGAAAGTCTTTGCATGTGTACGCAATGATGGTTAAGGAACTGGAATTGCTTAAACAGTTCAGGGATTTGAACTTAGGTATGGAGTTGCTTAAAGATAAAATATGCGTAGGTATGATCACTATTAGTAGTGAGTTTCTCAAAGATCTTAAAGATAAACAGGTTCAAGATCAATATCTGCAAGACATGAGTAGAGGTATAGATGAGAGTAAGATTTTAGAGTTTAGTAGAGGACCAGATGGTGTGTTGAGATTTAGAGATAGGATATTTGTGCCAGAGGATGCAGAACTTAGGAAGATGATCTTGGAAGAAGCACATAAGAGTAAGTTGGCTTTTCACCCTAGATCCACGAAGATGTATCAGGATTTGAAGAAAATGTTTTGGTGACCGAGGATGAAGAAAGAGGTAGCAGAGTATGTTTTATCTTGCCTAGTGTGTCAGAAGGCTAAGATAAAGCATCAGAAGCCTACGGGTTTATTGCAATTGTTGGATATCCCAGAATGGAAATGGGATGGCATAGCTATAGGTTTTGTGGTTGGTTTACCACGAACTTCTAAGAGGCATGATGCGATTTTGGTTATCATTGATAGGTAGACGAAGTGTGCTCACTTCTTACCTATTGGTGAGAGTTATAGTTTGGAAAAGTTGACCCAGATCTACATTTAGGAAGTGGTTTGATTGCATGGTGTATCGTCGAGCGTTGTCTCAGACCGAAACCCTAGATTCACATCTAGATTTTGGATACAATTGTATAGTGTTTTGGGGACGAAGTTGAGGATGAGTTCTTGTTATCATCCCCAGACCGATGGACATTCAGAGAGGACGATTCAGTCATTGGAGAATCTTTTGAGAGCTTGTGTGTTGGAGCACACTGGCAGTTGGGATGAGTTCTTGCCATTGATTGAGTTTACTTATAACAACAGTTTTCATAGTAGTATCATAATGGCATCGTATGAGGCTTTGTATGGAAGGAAGTGTAGGACCTCGTTATGTTGGTATGAGACTGGTGAGACCCAATTTTTGGGTCCAGATACGGTGCAACAGACTACAAGTTAGGAAGATAATGGAAAAGATGAAGGAAGCACAGGATAGGCAGGGGAACTGCAGTACCAAGAGGAGGAGACCTTTAGAATTTCAGGAGGGTGATCACGTGTTTTTGAGAGTCACTCCGAAGACTGGAATTGGCAGATCTATCTGGTCTAGAAAACTTACTCCTAGACTCACTGGACTTTTTCAGATTCTTCGACTGATTGGTCCAGTAGCATACCATATTACTTTACCACCTAACCTTTCTAACCTTCATGACGTATTTCACGTCTCTCGGTTGGGAAAGTATTATCCTGATTCTTCACATGTTCTTGAGTCTGAGTCTATACAACTGCGAGAGAATCTAGAATATGAGGCTTTACCTGTTAGGATCGCAGATAGACGGATTAAGGAGCTTCGCGGTAGACAGATTCCTTTGTTTAAGGTCATATGGGATGAGACTACTGGAGATGCTACTTGGGAGCGTGAGACGGATATGTTTGAATTGTTTGGTTGCTGAAAATGATTGGACTCCCTCTCTGGGATGTTAAAGTGGTTGTGTTTGCTTGGGGAAGCAGGTTTTACATGTTTTAAGAGCTGACAGGAGTTGTCTGCACCTGTCGCAAGGTGTCAGAGGAAGCTAGAGCATCTAGTCGGGTTATTAGTTGGAGCTTAGCATTGTGCAGCTTCGATCTGAGGGAATCTGACTGCTGAAAACCAAGGAAATGATCCTCTCTTGTCTACAAGAGGTAAGGGGGAGTGAACCACATCACACCATATTGGTGAATGTGAAGATGGCTTTATTTATCTGGTGGTCGGAAAATCCTAAATTAAGGATTTTCTATTTTGTTTAATTAGTCCCTTCTGAGGACATGATTGTAGTGGTTAATTAATGTTAGATTTATGTTTATTGGTGTGATCGATTGGTTGGAAAATGATTTCTAGCATGTTGAAAACCATCACTTTGATCATTGGATCATAGTGAGGATTTAATACTTGGTTATTTGCAATAACTTGATTATTGTGATTATTCGATATAATTTGATATAGTGATGCGTATGTATAGTTGTGAGATTATTTGGTGAAGCATAACCTTCACTTTGGTTGTGAATTGGCTTTTGGCCAAATGTGAAAGGAAATGGGAGTTTAACTTCAACCATTGAAACTTAAGTGACTTTAATATCCTTAAGTGAGAAAATGAATGTTAAATCCATAAATGGAAAAGGAGTTTGTTTTGAACTATTATTTCGGAACTTTGATTTTTTATTAAGGTTTGGAAATAAATTGAAAATTATTTTGATCGTACATTATATTTTGAATTACCAAAATGATGCTTTAGAAACTAAAGAAATAAATGTTTTAAGGATAAATGAAAACAAGAAGGAAGTGTTGTTTTCCAAAACTATTTTTACAGTGTTTAAAACCATCTTAAAGAGTTCAATTGATTTCAAAAATGACTTTGATAGTTGTTTAGGTCATAAGAAAAGAAATCATGTTTTAAGGGGCAATGCAATTTGAGTTTTAAAGAGTTCAAAATGGTCAAATGGACCAAAAGTGAATAATTTGACCAACACTATTTTTGGGAGTTGGAAACTGTTTTTGACACTTAACTAAGTGTCCTATGACTCCAAATGGATTATTAACCTTTAGAATAAAAGAGTTTATAGAAAGGAATTTTCCAATTTTCAAACTTAGAAGCTTTCGGTCAAGTTTTAGGGCTTTTGAGTAAAATAATATTCAAGATCTTACTTTGGTATTTTAATACCTGAAAATGAGTATTAGAACCTAGATAATTTATAGTTTTGGGTAAAAGAAGCATATTTTGAAAGTTTAAGGGTTTCAGCCGTAAATCAAGTAAAAAAGGGAAAATCGTCTTTCAATAATTTTACGGGATTTGAAATACTGTTTTGAAATATTTGGTATCAATATATCTATTTGTCAATCTTATTTCCTAATGGTCTGGTTTTTAATGAATGAGTTTTGATTTTGAACCAAAAGGATTTTAGTCGTTACGACTGGTATTTCAAGTTAAATAGAAAACCTAAGTCGAGGATGACTTAGTGAAAACAAAGACTTAATGATTATGACTCGTGGTGGAGCAAGACCATATGTCATAAAGTAAGGATAATTCACTTATCCTTACTTCCATAATACTTAATGACAAAAAGTATTTTAAGGTTACTTGCTTGACAAGTAGTCCTGTTCGCGAATGGACTTAAAGAGGCATAATTGAGTTGGTGACGAATGACCAACCATCATAATGTACTGAAGCGTTGAAACATGGATAGTCCAACGAGGGGTGATTCCCAACAGGTTGGTACTGTCTGCTTTGCCTATAGAATGGCTTTTGGTTTCTGTAAGGAACCCCAAAATTTATCTGGTGGATAAATATGAACGCACATGCCATTAACGACATTATTGCCTAAACACATAGTTGATACTATGTTCTGTAAGGCCTTTGTGCCTAGGAAGTTGAGCTGATATGCATGTGCGCATGAGAACGTGCTGGTGACAATCTTAAATGGTCTTGGGGATGGTCAGGGTAGGAGGATCACAAATGGCCAGTCGGTGATTCTTCTTGGTTGTGGTGTTCCATGCAATACACTGTCATCAACGACTAGATGCTAGCCGGTCCAGGTTATCGAGAGTGTTTCACAATCAATTATAGTACCACTATGTGGCTGTTACTATTGAACGCACAAGATGCCTACTATTGGCAGCTGTGAAACATGTGCTCTAATCACTCCTTCTGAATGTTCTCTTAGCTCCGGAGTTAGGGTCAAAACCTTCCTTGAGGCTTTGTAGGTATGGGACTATGCAGTTTCGATCAGTTACCTCTATTCTCGTGTCTCTGTAAACTAACAGTGTCAGACATGCCTTGACGAGATTATGTTTATGATGACACTGTACACCTTTGTTTATGTGTGTATGTTTTAATTGCCATTTGTATGTATACTGTACTATTTGACTGAGATATATGTTTACATGGATATGAATATATGCTATGTGGTGTCGTACTATTTTCATATCTGCCATATGCTGTGATGTTTGGGAATCTCACCTTATTTTATATTGCCTATGTCGGCTGGTTATGTGCCTTCTGTGTTCTTTTGAGAAGACTGAGATGTCAATGTGTCACTCGTTTGGTTCATCGTAGAGATTGAGGTTCGATCATGCTGACATTATGTTGAAGCTTCTAGGGGACGTCTTCCAACTTTCAGATGGTTCAAGATGATGGTCATTGTGTTTTCTGTCATGCCTGACCTTTCTTCTCTTGAGACAGGCATGATTGTCGTTGGTCTGTAGGCTATGACTTTCTCCTTGGTACGGGAAAGACTTAGTTAGAGAGCTACTTATGTAATGGCTCTGTGGATGTCTTTTGTGACGATATCGGTAGTGGACTCAAATAGAGTTTTCACTAGATCTCGTTAGTTGGGTTTGTTCTTCTCACGATTTACGAGAGAGGATGGTCTTTTATATTTTGGTTTGGCTAGCTTGGGATGTCTGGGAGTTAATGTTATCCTTTATGGAACTGCGACTCCAAGTATATTATATTTTAGGAGATGCGTCTCCATAGCTTTATGTTGGGTCTGTGTATCTTTATGTTTTCTGTTTATGAGTCGGGTTGGGTTTTTATGTAAATGATTTTCGAACTTATAACCTTAATCATGATTAGTAAATGTTTTAGTGCATTGCTATCTTTTGAGTAACTCTGGACTGTATTATGTAAATATTTGATGAGGTTGGATGTTTTATTGCTTACTGTCTCCCTTGAGAAAAAGAAAAAGATTTGATGTTATAAAATGTTTTGTCAGGTGTTCCGACTTCATCCAAACTCCGTTTTTCAAAGGGGACATTTCGAAATGTTTTCTTTCAAACTTTGAGAATTCTTACCTTGATCCATTCTATTGATCTTAAAAGGAAAAAAATTAGTTACCCCATTTTATTGCAGAGAATTTAATTAAACTACTTTACGGTCTTAAATTGTCACAAAAAATGTAGCACCCGAGAAGGGTGTTACATTAGGTCTGTCATCGTTTGTGTTGTGTTTTCTCTTATTGTTTTTTTGTGTTGTTACGTGATCTTGGTTTCGTGGAGAACCAATGTTTAGAAGGATCACGACCTTGGTTATCCTTGTTTTTGTTTCTGTTTTCATGACGTTGTTCCGAAAGGAGACAACGATGTTTGGTATTCTTTTCATTATTTTTCTAAGGAGAAATGATAATGGACAGAATTTTGATGCCTAGTTTTTCTTTAAGTTTGTCATCCTTAACCTTGCTAGGGATTGACTGCTTGTTGGTTGAAGCGGAGAACATAAACGTTGCTAAGGAAGATTTCAGGATAATCTTCTGAACGAGTTCTTTTCTTGCAAAGTTTGAGGCGTATCGGAGAATGGAGTTCTGCGACTACGCCAAGATGAAATGTTTGTTAGAGTATGTTAGTTGTTTTGAGTTTCATCAGCTATCGCGTATAGAGCCGCTAAGGAAATAAGGAACTGCAACGATGAGGATATTGTTTGTTTCCAATATGGAAAGCCGGGTCACACTGCGAAAGTTTGCAAGAAGCGACTTTCTAAAAGGATTGGTAGAGTGAGTAAACTCGTGACTGCAACATTATGTTGCTTGAACTGTGGGAGTGACCACAAAAGAAGTCACTGCATCCCCATAGGTCTTGTTTGTTCTCAATATGGAGAATTAGAGCATACAACAAGTAGGTGTGATCAACCGCGAGAAAATGTACCATAGAAAGTAAGCTTTCGGCTATGTTGTTTGGTTCGCACATGAGTCATTTTTAATTCCCTGTAAATATGTGACATATTCTGATCACTTGTCTCTTTATTGATTATTTCTTTGTTGCCATCTTGATTCGAGATGATTTGATTTCAATGTTCATTTCCAATGGCTTATGTTTTGTGTGAGCAAATCGAGAGTTGTGTTCTTGTGTCATTGTTAATTGTTAATATAATGACTTTTTACAATCATTGGTTAACTAACCCTTGTTGGTTAAATCAGTTTGAACTCCCCGTTGTTGTGGAGAACTGATTTTTGTGAACTTGATCTTTTGTTTTTCTTTGCAAATGAGTAAAACTGAGAAATGGAGTGATCTTTTTAGATCACATCATGTTAGCCTTTACAGGAAAATGTTAGAAATTTCCCTTAGAGCCGCGTCTCCATAGCTTTATGTTGGGTCTGTGTATCTTTATGTTTTCGGTTTATGAGTCGGGTTGGGTTTTTATGTAAATGATTTTCGAATTTATAACCTTAATCATGATTAGTAAATGTTTTAGTGCACTGTTATTTTCTGAGTAACTCTGGACTGTATTATGTAAATATTTGATGAGGTTGGATGTTTTATTGCTTATTGTCTCCCTTGAGAAAAAGAAAAAGATTTGATGTTATAAAATGTTTTATTAGGTGTTCCGACTTCATCCAAACTCCATTTTTCAAAGGGGACATTTCGGAATGTTTTCTTTCAAACTTTGAGAATTCTTACTTTGATCCATTCTATTGATCTTAAAACAAACAAAAAAAAATTAATTACCCCATTTTATTACAGAGAATTTAATTAAACTACTTTTCGGTCTTAAATTGTCACAGAAAATGTAGCACCCGAGAAGGGTGTTACAGTCACCACTGTAACAGTCCGTTTTTAATTACGTTGTATTAATGGTAAAAATATATTTATTTATATTTTTATATGTGACCTAGGAAATGATTTTTGATAAAACAAAATCATATTCCTATCATATCTTATGGTATAAGGTTACGGTGAAATTTTGGGTATAAAACTCAAACGGAAACCGTCTGCGTTTTTTTACTGACACTATAATTTTATACCCGCAGAAACCCTAATTTGACCCGAAACTGAAATTTGTAGCTTTTTATATTTTGTCTGTGAGGATTTCTACTTTCAGAATTTCTGATCAGAAATAAAATATTATGTGTATTCGGACGAATTTTGGCGAAAGTTCGAACGGAAAACAATCGGTGTTCATTGACAGTAAGATTTTAATGATCAGAAAACCTAATTTTACTCGTGAACGAAATGGGTTATGATTAAATCATATTTCCAACGAGTCTGGTTAGTTTGAAAATTTTCAGTCGAAAACGAAATATTATGCTTTTATTCCGACATAAAACCCTAATCGGGAAACCAACGGAATCGGCAACGGAATTGCATAGCTATAGTTAGTTAATATATACTATTATATTCATAAAACCTATTAATCTAATTCTAATAAACCAAACAAGGCCTAAAATATAACCTATATATGCCCCCCAAACCGCAACCCCCTTCACTCATCTCTTCATCTTCTTCATTTCTTCACTTTTCTCCAAAAAAACTACATTTTCAATCTTCAAAAGCTCCAAGTGCTTTCAAGTGAAACTTGCCAAGATCATCATCTATTCTTCCTCCATCTTCTTAACTTAGGTAACATGATTATCTCCTTCCACTCTTAAGTTTTTGTTCTTCATATTTCATGAGTTTCATATTCTTAGATCTAGAACTTTAAATAATTATAGAAAATTGTAGAAAATCATAAAAATGTGAAACCAATTTCTATGATCTAGTTATGATTACTACTTTCATTATCTAAAAGCATGTGATCAAAGTCATTTTCCTTCCCTATTAACCATTAATGGCTGAACCTATGTAGGAAAATGGGTTTGGTGTTTTGTTCTTTGTTTTGAAAGTTGGTACTTGATTTAAGTTCTATAATACTTGTATAGCTTAAATCCAAGAGCTTGTAATCAAAAACAATTTCTAACCTATTTTGCTCATTGAGGCCGAAACCCTAACCTAGTTGGTTAAATGATTTTGTTTCATAATTTTAACTATTAACACTTAATCTATGCTAGTTAATACTTTAGGAATTAGTATCGAAAAGATAGGATTAAGAAAATAAACCTAGCCTTATTTTGATATTCTTGGACGAAACCCTAACCCTAGAGGTTATATGATTTTGTTTGAAACTTTTGTCTTGTAACAATTAATCTAGGCTAGTTAAGGCTTTAGCAACTAGAATCCAAAATTTGGAATTGAGAAAATAACCCTAGCCTTTTTTTGATATCATGGTTGAACCTAGCATGAATTAGTCATAGTTGGATTTTGTTTGATTTATTTGTGTTAATGTTGTTTTGGTTGAAGGTGATTTTGGTAACTCATGGCGGGATATCGAGGATTTCATGCTTCTGGTGGTAACTTAGGTGGGAGAAAGAACCATTCTATCGTCGGAACCAATAAGTAGTATATAATTTATAATAATGGTTTAGGGTGACCTAAACCCTACTAATGGTCGAGTAATTGACAATACCAAAATCGCATTGGAAACTTTTCCGCAATACCAATGCTGATTTGGGAATTGTAGGTTTATCGCCTTAGGTTAATTTTATAATATTGAGGATGTTTGACTTAATTATTATTGACTGTTTGTGATACGCTGGTTGAGGTATTCTACTGCATGTGACGTTTTATTTTGATGTTTGATTATTTTATTTATTACTGTGTTATGCATGATCTGCCTGGTTTGATAAAATGCTTAGTTAAATTTTAAGTAAAGATATATGTTACTCGGAGGTATTTTGTTTGGGGTGAGAGCTTGAATATAAATTAGAGGTGCCTAGCTATTATTTTAAAGAAGAGATGTGATATAAAATGTAAGCGGAGGTTATGAGGAAAGCTTGAGGCACTAGGTTGCTATTGATACAAGTCAGTGAGAATCATATGTTGCAGTGTTGTTCATAACCGTGTCTTTGAGATACACAAGGTCCGAAGTTCTCGTGGACCGTTCCAAATTAGAAGTTAAGTTGTGCAACTATAGTGTCATTGCTATGCATGAGCACCCTTGATAGAGATGAGAGAGAGAGAACCAGGGTGTGCACCGACGGTACTGTGCAACTATAGTGTCATTACTTTGCATGAGCATTCTCACCATGGATGAGAATGTGCACCGGCGTTGGTGTAACACCCCCCCTTGGGCATTACCTACTAAACCCGTGCGAAAATAAAATTAAAATATAATTTGCTGGTGCTTTCGGAAATAACTTACATAAGTGCACAAGTGTCTGAAATTGGGTGTAAAATTTTTTCACGACTCCATACCTAAGCCTTAATTGATCGACACACAAACTTACTATCATAGCTTGGCAAGCCTATTTAATTTAAAGGATATACTCAAATACAAAATAGTAGTTTTACAAAAATTTCGACAGAGTCTCCTTTGTAATTCGGACATCCCAGAGTAAAATAACACCTGTTAAAATAATTACATTTTCACTCCAGAATTCCAGATACACTAAATTCAAACAGGCATCAATATAAAAATAATAATTATAGTCATAAGCTTTACAAAACCAAAAGAAATAGCTTAGATTTTTCATTCAAAAGATATGCTCTCCGAGCTATAGACATTCCCTTTTTAAAATAAAGGCTATCTAAGCCAAACTCATACATACCATCAAAATAATCTAAGTCTCAACCCTAAGCTGGTCGTTCTAAAAGTTATTCCACAAGTAATACCTCATCAAGCAACTACATCTAAGTCTTTGAGTGACTTAGAAAAACTCCTCTGCACCATCTGTGTTAGAGTACCCAGGGTACAATATCGAACTTAGAAGAAACCTGAAATGTGTGTAAGGGTGAGATACCGACAAATGGATATATCATACAACAACCATACACATGATACATACATCACATAATCATATAAGCATTTTAAATCATGCATATACATAACATAACAGTGTTATAACAAAGGGTCTCAAACCCGAACAATCGGTTTTATAAAGAGAATGCATGGCACTTCAATATTCAACTCTATCTTGATACCTAATCTCCGGAGATCCCACAACTTTCTGTTTCGTTTCAAGCTGATCAGGCTCGCACATGGCGCATCGTAAAAACGAACAAAACAATGCCCAAGAAAATAAATGGTGCACATCCCCATTCCCGATAGGATGTTCATGCCAGCACCTAACACAATTGTGCACATCCCCATTCCCGTTAGGATGCTCATGCAAAGTGCACATCCCCATTCCCGTTAGGATGCTCATGCAAAGCAATGACACTATTCCATAATTAGAAAATAGCGGCACATATATACAATCTGGACACAAAGTCCTATCAAATTGGACACAAAGTCCTATCAATTTGGACACAAAGTCCTATAAAAGATACATTGATCCACTCCGGACCTCAATGATCATCATCACCTGACACGTCTGTCATATACATTGATTCCCTCTGGATTCAATGCCATTTACATGACACAATGGCCGTTAAATGCATGAGAAAAACTTTTATTCTCGTTTGTTTTCTTTGTCGTAATAATCTTTCCTCGTCGAAGCACAAAGCTTAACGACCATGCTTAATTATTTCAATTAAGACTTTTCACTTAAAACAAATACAGGACACACAGTCCAAATCTATTAATCCCAACATAGGACATACAGTCCAAATGCTCAATCACGATGCCCTTAAACCGATGCACCAGTTTTAGGCTCGCGGATATGGAACTCACACTGTCCACATCAACTTAGGACACACAGTCCAAAAACAAAACTTTACAGGACACTCCGTCCCCTGACACAGATCCTTGATCTACGTGTACATACAACACTAGAATCCCGACGTCTCGGTTCTAGGCTCATTTATCGACTTTTAAAACATTTCGCTCAGTGAAAATCAAAACCAAAACAAAACCTCGGTCACTTATCCAAGTAACCGGAACGTTTCCAAAATTATTTGGGAGAAAATCCTTTTCCTTTGCAAAAAAATCTTTTCTAAAACATCTAGGAAATTCATTTGTATTTGAAATTCATTGATGGAATAAAGTTAAATATTTTCAAAAGGTCTCTCCTTCATAATAAATATTTTCAAAGGGTCTTTCCTTCATAAAGCACAACGTTCGAAAAGGTTTTCTCTCGTACAAAACTTTTTATCATAAAAATATACTTTCCTTCAACTCAAAATCACTTTAAAATTTTTCTAAAACAAAAGAATCTTATTCTTCTGAAGTAAGCACTTTATACAAGGAACTTTTATAAGTGAACCCAAAACTTTCAAAGTTCTATTCAAGGCTTATTAAGGCTTTTAATCCTTATCATGATTGGGCACAGACTCAAGTCTGGCTTTTTCAAACTTCAATCAACAGTAATAATATCACAGTTAATCATGTATATATAATTCATATATATCACAGTTAATCACCTATATATAATTCATAACACTTTAAAGCAGCAAATATTCAACTCCAAGTAATAACCACAATGGTTCAAATAAACAAGTTATTCAAGTATTGGCTAAACATCACAATAATATTCACAGAAATCAATTACACACATGCATATAGTTATTGAATATCCCTAGGTAACTCCCCTTACCTTTGAATACAAGTAAAGGATCGTCCTAATGCTCAAGTTAGCTCATATCTACTCCATCAAGCAAGCATAGCCGTGTCCAAACGTCTCAGAGTGAATCCAACAACGCGCAACAACCAGAAATCAAGAAATCAATTTCATATGATCAAACACACATCCTAACTTAATCAAAACACTTAATCTAATTACCAAACAAGGTTATTTTTAAAGAAAATCATGTTTGAAGCTCACGCTTCCTAATACCCTTTTAGGAAACTTTGTTTTGATTAAAAGATCTTGAAAAAGAATTTTGGAAATCATCCATTAAGAGTCCTAATTACACTAAATCATAACTAATTTCACAAAAACATACCCAAATTTAAATAAAATTAAATTGGGGGTTTAGGGCTCATTATTAAAATTTAGGGAAAACTCAGAATAATAAAATTGGTTTAGGGAAACACAAATTCACAGTCCCAATCTCATAAAACAACCTTAAATTTCAAAGTTAAAATCTGAAATCAAAGGGTTAGGGTTAGGGTTTCAAATCAGATTTTGGGGGTTTTGAATCTGAGACACAAGAGAGGGTTTTGACTCACCCAAGCTTAGAGACAACTTGAACGTGGTGCTGTGGTACTCCTCGCGGCGGCGGACGCGATTCCGGCAAGGTGGCAGTGGCGGTTTCGTTTTCTGAGACATTCAAGAACAAAGGGATAAGTTTTTAGAAAGAAAGGAAAAAGATTGAACAACCCAGGGTGGCAAAACCACCATCAACAGCGGCTGAGAACACTCACCGCGACGGTTCACTGCGGCGGAGATGATTCTTCGCGCGGCTGCAGAGGCGAACGCGTGAAGGTGGCGCGTCTTCCCTTCCCTACGGCGACGAACGGCAATCGACGAGCTCCCAGAGGCGGCGCACGATCGGATCTGTGAAGGGAGAAGGAAGGAGACGAGCTTGGAGTGGGAGGAGAAGAAGAAGATGGAGGAAGAAGAAAAAGAAAGAAGAAAGAAGAAAGAAAGAAAGAAAGAAAGAGAAGAAGCAGAGAAGCAAAGGGAGAAAGAGAGATAGCGTCGAGTGAGTGAGAGAGAGAAAAGATAACTTTAGTTTTTATACTAATTATTTAGTAATAGGTACAAAATGAGTGATAAATATTAGGCCTAAAATAAACATGTTTTTACTTTTTAGAATCTAAAAATAAAGATTGATAAGGATATGTTTTCGAAATTCAAGTTAGAGTAAAGATTAATAGTTGAACTGATCCACTAAGAAAATACTCAGTCCAAAATTTATTCTCCGATAATTGTCAAACTAAAATATTTTTAACTCTAAAATTAAATAGGATAAGAATATGAAAATGCTTTTCTCTTATTTACATTATTTAAAATATTTTTCTGTACTGGTATAATAGTGACAATAACGTAAATTATTGTCTAGTAAACGTGCATTCACTGAAATAAGTCAGTGCTAACGCACCTAATAAAATAGTTTGAAGAGAGTAATTTAATTACTCAAACTAAACCACATAACATAATAAACATAAACATCCAAATAAAATAATTAATCCTAGGTGTAAAAACTAGGGTGTTACAGTTGGGAACACGTCACTTGGACAACTGACTGACATTCCTAACGAGGGATGTGTGATAAGATTAAGTGTAGCCACGTCAGCATAAAGGTTTAGTTGCATGAGTTGGAGGGTAGAGGATGATGTTGTAAAGTATGGATGATTGTAGATTATGAGTGATGCATGTTTGTGACTATTATTGTTTTATATGCTATGAAACTTTTGCTTATGATAATAGAACTGTTTCTTATCTCCCTATTTCTGTATTTTTGTGTATGTCTACTTTACTACGTTAGAAGACCTGATGGAAGAATATGTTGCTGAGGAGATGGATGGAACCCTGTATGAAACGGATGTGCTGAGGAGTTGGATGAAACTCCGTATGATGCTGATGTTGGAGGACAAGCTACAAATCCTAATAATATAGTGTAGTAAGTTAGGGCCGGTGAGTCATATAATACATTTTATTTTCCACTAGTTATAAGCAGTTTTTGTGTTAATAAGTACCTGTGAGGGATCCTACTGATAGGATACCATAAACAGTGTTTTGGTAATGTAATGAATAAACATGTGTGTATTTATATATTATAACGTTGTTGTGTATTAATTTTGCAGAAATTATATGATTAGTATTAAGTTTTAATTTTTACGTATTTTCAACAATAAGCGTGCAATTAAGTAAATAAATAATAAGATTTTAATTTAATAATACAATGGGGCACAGCGGGGTGTCTCAACCACCATGACTCACCATGTAATGATTGTGTTTTGGAAAAAATGCTAACCTCCTTAATCAAATGTCCATATTGCCCTTGATCTTTTTTGTATTTTCAACCTTGTCCCAACAATTCCCCCCCCAACTTGGACACTTCACTTCATGTTCATTTTCTCTCAAAAACTCTAAGTTCCAATCTTGACAAAGCTTGAATCTTTGATCATTTGTTCATTTCAAGGTGAGGATCCTCTTCCTCATCACCTTGGCTCTCTTGATCATCAATTAATTTTCATTTTCATCAAGGTTTTCTCCATTTCAAGTTCTAGATCTAGTTTTTCAAAAATCTTACAAAAATACTTAGAAAAATGTTTGATGAGTTATGATTCTTGTTTTCACCTCTCTTATACCTATACTTCCAATATCCAAGAGCTTAGAATCAAAAGGTATTTCTAGATAATTTTCTCCTCTTGGCCGAATCTATATATATGTGGGTTGAATAAGTTTTCTTCAATTTTTAACTTGGATGATGATTGTTATAAGCTATCTAAGACCTCTAGATTGACGATCCAAGAGCTTGAAAAATTTAGAGATCCCTAGCCAATTTATTTTCACTTGGCTGAAACCCTAACAAAGTGAGTCAGATGAGTTTTGTTTCAATTTTTTGACTTATGACAAGTTTCCTATGCTATCAAAGATCATATCATTCTATATCCAAAAGATTGAAATGAGAAAATAACCCTAACCATATTTTGATGTCTTAACCGAACCCTAGTATTTTCTGGCCATAAGTTGATTTTGTTAACTTAGCTTGTTTTATGTTGTTTGGTCGAAGGTTGACTTGTAGCTTTTGGGTGTGGTAACGAGGAGCTTCAATTTCACGGCTCTGGTATTAGCTCAGGTGGGAGAAAGAAATATCATGTCGTTAGACCGGATAAGTAGTATATATTTTATGTGTAGGGCGACCTAAACCCTACTAGTGGTCGAGTAATCAACAATACCAAAATCACATTAGAAACTACCCCGTAGCATCAATGATGATTTGGGGATTGTAGGTTTATCGCCGTTAGGATGATTTTATAATATTCGAGGATGTCTGATTTTATCACTGTTGAACTGTTTGTGATGCGCTGGTTGTGGTAACATACTTTATGTGGTGTTTTGTGATACCTGAATATTTTATTATTATTTTATTGTGTATAATCTGTTTGGTCTGATAACGTGCAATATATACTATTTCATGTTTAGTTATTATTTAGGCGATGATATATGTTGGTCGGAAGATATGTATCATGCATGGGGTGAAAATGAATGTGATTTAGAGATGCCTAGTCTAATTAAATTATTTTATAGATGAGATGTGACATGGAATAAGTGTCGAGACTGTGATGGAAGGTTGAAGCACTAGGTTGTAACCAATGCTAGTCAGTGAGATTCATATGTATGCATTGTTGTTCACAGCCGTGTGAGTGAAACACACGAGGTCAGAGTATCATATTACGGATACCAGATATTACGGGTTAGTACCCTACGAATGTTGAAGCCCGAGGTAGACTACAGTAATAATCTTTTAGTTAGTCCTTGACGAGTTGCTCTGATTATTCTATCGAGGATATAAGTACTATGTATTTTATGCTTATAGCACTAATTCCAATGGGGGAATAGTGGCGCACCGTGCTTAATGAACTATTCCTTACTAGTAGAGATAAGGGAATAGGGGCGTACCGAGCTTCTGACACTAAGTTCTTAGCACCGGACCAGCTGGACTACTGACTAACGTGACATGAGTAGAAATGGTCATGTCAGCATACAATCTTACTAAGTGCACATTTGATGGTTTATGGAGGTATTAAAAATGCTATTGCATAAATATCAAATAAATTGGCTTTGAAGTTTTTTTTAGTAATGATTATGATTGTAAAATACTTATCAAACACATTAGTAATAATAACATTCCCTATAATAATATTATGAAGAATATCATTCCAGTTTCCTACTTTTATTAAAAAATAAAAAAGAATATCATTCACAGGGATATGATTTTATTCAGTTGTGTTATTCTAACATAGAAATATGACAACATACGGGACAACATATGTTATAGTGGCGCACTGTAGCGCTACTGTAGCGATTTTTTTTAATTATAAATTTTGACTTTTTTAAAAACAAAAAAAAAAATTTCTCAAAAAATACTCATTAACCGGATAATGAATTGAATTAACCAAATATTTGTACCTGATTAACCAGATATTTGCACATACTTAACCAAAAAACTCATTAACCAGATAATGAACTGAATTAACCAAATATTTACACATACTTAACCAATTATTTTATTTCTCAAAAAAACCTATTAACCAGATAATGAACTGAATTAACCAGATATTTATACCGGATTAACTAGATATTTGCACATACTTAACCAAAAAATCATTAACCACATAATGAACCGAATTAACCAGATATTTGCACATACTTAAAAAAAATTATTTCTAAAAAAACTAAACATTTTTAAAAAAATGAACAAAATATTTTATTAATAAAAAACTAAATATTTTTTTTTTAAAAAGGTTTGTTATAGTGTCGCTATAATATCGTACAGAACATCACCGTATGATATCGCGTATTTGTGTCAGATTTCTGTGTGACTCACCAAATGGCAAATATCACTCTCAATTCAAATTCTAAAACTATCATCTCACTCATTCACTCACCCATCCACCATCCGCTCACCAACTTAGTTTTTGCCCTTCATTCTCTTCTTCTCCATCACACGTGAGTCTCCCACATCAGTTTTCCTCACTCTTTTCTTCTCCATAACACGTGAGTCATCCACATCAGTTCCTCCCCCTCACTCTCTTCTTCCTAAACCCACCAACAGATCTAGAGCCATCAAATAGGTCGACCCTAACCCATTTAATCATAGTCCATATGGATCAGAGTCAAAAGGTCTACATTAAAAAAAACCCACAGGGTCAAAAAGCTCTAAAATGCTCTAAGGACCAGGGTCAGTCCATGGGCCATAATTTTTTTGATGGACCTATTTTTTTTTATTTTATAAAACTTGATAAAAAGAACAACAACTATAATCACTCTAACATTATATAATAATATCATTTAACCTATGAATATGTATTACGTGCTATAATTTTTCCTTCACTAACCGCACAACCACTTAAGCAATCCAAGTGAATGGTTTTCCTTAGCTGGAATATTATCTATTGCAATAATTTGATGTCGGTTATCTACTTTAACAATTCATTTCATATAAAGACAAGGATGAAAAGAGATAAAACAATGGTTTCTCTTCAATTTTTTTAGAGAAAACTATAGCACTTAATACATATTTGATAGTTAATTTCATAGGTTAAATGATATTATTACATAATGTTAGAGTGATTATAATTGTTGTTCTTTTTGTCAAGTTTTATAAATAAAATAAAATAAATAGGACTATCAAAAAAAAATATGGCCTATGGGCTCACCCTGACCTCTAAGGTTTTTTAGTGCTTTTTGGTCATACTGACTTTTTTTAATGTAGGCCTTTTGACCCTATAACTTATTTGACCCTGACCCACACGGATTATAACTAAATGGGTTAGAGTGGCCCATTTGATTCATGAGCTAAATGTCCTGAACTATTATTATGGGTAAGATGGCTGGCCTATGGCTTACGGTCCAATTCACAGCTGTAAACAGATCCCTCCTCACTCCCTAACTCTCCGATCTCCGCCCAAAACCAGATCTGCACAACCTGCTCCGATCATCTCATTCCCCTGCTCCGATCTGCACAACCTCCACCGACTTGGTCCACAGACAATACAGTTTGTCCTTCTGAAGGGTGGGTTTTTGATTTCTGATTTTGGGATTTAAGGTTTGTTAAAGTTTTTTGTTTTATTTTATTTCTGTAATGATCATCATTTGTATGATTTCTGATATTGTTGATCCCTCATTTTTTTCATTTCATCATTTCGGTTGGTGATCTGTAAGCTGCACTGTCATTATTTGTTCAAGTAATAAGCTATACATTCTTGTTTGAAAGTGTTGTTGCGGTCAAAAGGAATTGCTTTTACTTGCTCTTTAGATTTCAAGTTTGCTGAGGTAACAGATTATATTGCTGTTGTTCTGCTTTTATATTGGTGTGCTGTTGGTAACAGGTTGGTTTCGATGGTAATAATAGGACTATCACCATTTGATTAAGTAGGTTACAAGATTGGGTATGACGTTATTTGGTATAAAAGGGATTAGCCTGTGTTCTCTGTTTGCAGGATTTATTCACACCGTGTCTCAGGCTCTTCAGATAATGATCAATGTTAATAACACAACGTGCAGTGGCTGACTGTAATTTGGTTTGAAAGTTAGGGTTTGTGTAATTTGTTTTTTTACTTGTTAGGGTTTCAATTTGGGGTTTTTGAGATATTGATGCAATCTTGTTGAATTTTGTCAATTCAATTATTGAATGGGGTAAGACATTGTATGAATTGTTAACATTTGGGGATTGAAGGTGGGTAAATTGATAATCCTACTAGATGCCCATTCTTAATGTTTGAAATATGGATCACTTTCATTTGTGTTATAAGTCAGGGAAGAAGAAAACAAATTGCTTGAGAATTATTACAGGGTCAAATTTTAAATTTCCAAATACTATTTGTATCCTTGGATGGATATCTGCTATATCTGAAAATAGATTAGATGGGACTATAAATGTTGTGTTTACGGAGATGATATTTCAATTAAATTTGGTAACTAGTTGATTAACTTGTTTGCTGGTGCCAATATGCAGTGTTCCAGTGATCGAAGCACGATAACATTAATAATAATGGCCAGAGGTAGAAGTAATAAGAGATTTATATCCAGAAGGAAGTGCACTTGCTCTGAGTCAGAGTCACATGATGATGATGATGATCATGATCATGATCATGCGAAGAAGAAGAAGGAGAAGGAAGTGATTTCAAAGCTATTACTCCCTGAAGGCGTGATGTTTGATATCCTTAGTTTGGTTCCTCTTAAGTGGCTGTTTAACTCTGCAAGGTACGTTTGCAAACCTTGGGCTACTATTATCAGCACCTCCCATTTTGCTGAAGCGCACCTCCAACTTGCACGTGCTAAACCTGGTGTTTACGTCGAAAATTACAAATCAGAAAGCAGTTCTTATTTTTTGGACATTAAAGGCGATGTGAATGGCCAATTTGAAAGGATTGATTTGGGAACACCTCCAAGAATGGGACGTTTAATAAGTTCTTGTGATGGCATATTGTTGCTTTGTAATGGTGGAGGGTCTTTCGTCGTGAACCCCATCCTCAAGTGCTGGCTTAGAATCCCCCCTTTACCCAATTCACTATACTTGGCCTACTTTATAATTCATTATCAATTAACTATAGTATGTGTTCCACGCACCGCCAGATTCAAGTTGTTCTTTGTGGAAGCAAGTGCCAAAGTGTATGTTTTCTATGTGCTAAAAATTGGAATAGATAACTCATGGAAAGAGATAGCTAGAAAAGAAGCTCCCCTTAAGTGGAATTTTTTATGGGATCCGGTTTATAATGGAGGCAATGATCTTTACTAGTTAACACGGGATGGAGTGATTGTGATGGATGTTGACAAGGAAATTTTTGTAGGAGAATATCCACTTCCCCTTACCCCTATGCCAGTGGATCATCCTCCGAAGGGGAGATTCTTACAGTGTTATCAAATAGTGGCCATGGCGGATTGCGGTGGCGGATTTTTGCCCAACTGCTATGGCCAATTTGTGAAGGATGGCGGCGCCATGGCGGCCATGGCGTTTTATGGCGGTTTGAAATGGCGGATTTTTAGCCTTCCGCTATGTTCCGCCATCGATAACATTGGATTCTTATGGATGGGAAATCGCCTATCTTGCATTGTGCTTGATAAAGCTATACATAGAGTATATCAAATATACACTTTGGATATTGATTCAGGAAAATGGACTCTTTATCATGAGATGGGACCTTTTGATTTTGGGGTGGCTTGTGGCCGCGAGCTGAAGATTTCATCTGTGGTATTTCGTTTCTGGAACAACGACCAAATTATCCTTCGAGCCACTCTCTTATCATCATCCTCAAAAGAGTGGAAAAAAGTACATTTTCGTTACAATGTCAAGACTAGAGAGCTGACAAAGATTGAGGGCATTGCTGTGGGCGAGTTTGAGGTATGGCTTCACATCAACAGTCTAGTTTCATTGCCAAGTACTCTGACATAGCTAGGTTTGCTTGTGTAATATATATAGTAGTATTTATATTTATGTTTGTGGTTGTTGAGCAAAACAGAAAAACAAGTAGTTATGTTTCTATTTAATCATGTATATTGCCTATGGCCAAACAGAAAGTGAAGTTTTAAGGGGCTGTTTTAATTTATTTATCAAACTTGGAGTTGGAAACACTTGATGCATGTTTGTTTAGTTAGTCTGGTTATTATAACGGTATTATCCTTGTATGTTGTCTTTCGTTTAGCCGGAACATTGTTTGTTCGTATTCCCAATAGTCCCCCACCTCGACTTTTCAAAAGCCTTTATCTGTTATATCACTTTATGATTCAGTGGGAAAAGATTAGGGGTCAGATACTAATGAACAAGAATCGTTGGATCTCAGCTGAGAGTGGAAATGTATGTCTTCCTACTCTGTCTTGGTGCTTTAACATTGACAACACTTTAAGTGATTGAGTGAGTGATCTTTCTTTAGTTATCTAGGGAGTGATGGTGAGGAAGCTTCTTCTTTGAGGTATCAAAATGGTCTTTTGTTCAAGGTGATTCTTACCTTCCCCTTATTCCTAGGATCAGTTATTCACAAATGGGGTCTGTAGAAGGTCTCTTGTTGGAAGGTTGGAATTCTTCTGGCATGGATGTTGGCTTGTTCAGTACCCTTAGGGGGTCTTGTCGTTCAGTACCCTTAGGGGGTCTTGTCTCCTATCTATTTGGGTGAGGGTGGCATCTGCATTTTCTCTACATAGATGTGCTGCCTAGCTCTTTTTTTTTTTTTTTTTTGTTCGTGGAATTATGAAGTTCTCTTTGAGACTGAGTTCTTAGTCCTGCAGCTTTGGTCTGAAGCTATGGGTGTTTTTAATTTTATGGTTATGGTTATGGCCTTGTTAGATGTCTGGACAGATGAGATAAGAGATTTAATTTAAAAAAAAAATCTGGCTTCTGCGGTATCACTTCGAAGAGACTTTTAAGATATAGATTGGTGGCTTCACAGGTTTTTTGCATTCCACGATTTGGTTTTTGGAAGAACGTACAGTTCCACTATTTGGATGTTTTTACGCTTTTCTTAGTTTTGGTCTATTTGGGGTTTTTTTTTTTTTTTTTTTTTGACTAAACTGGGTTCCTTTTAGAAACTATTTACCAGTTTAGGGTTATTCTGAAACTATTTATCAATAGGGGTCGTTTTGAATATTTTATTATTTTTCGGTCTGACGGGTCAAAGGCGCCACTGCAGATGGCGCCACACTGTTCATAAAAAAAAAAATATTCAAAAGGGGAGGCGCCAACTGCAGTGGCGCCCCTGCCCCTACCCACTGCTACAGTAGCGCACTGTAGCAGCCCCCCCACCCCCCCCTTTTTTTTTTAATTTTGACTTTTTTTAAAAAATAAAAAATTTCTTTCTAAAAAAACACATTCACCAGATAATGAACTGAATTCACCAGATATTTGTACATGATTCACCAGATATTTGCACATACTTAACCAAAAAATTTATTTCTCAAAAAAACCTATTCACCAGATAATGAACTGAATTCACCAGCACTTTTTTTCTAAATATTTTTAAATTTTGACTGTTTTAAAAAAATAAAAAATTTATTTCTAAAAAAACTCATTCACCAGATAATGAACTGAATTTACCAGATATTTGTACATGATTCACTAGATATTTGCACATACTTAACCAAAAAATGAGTAGCAAATAATATCGCAGTAGGCATAAAAAAATAATAACAATAACAATTTACAGCAATAAATATTTATCAATTATTATAGTAGTAAAAAAAATTTATTTGGTGAGAGCATTGCAGAAAATCTCCGGAGTGAAATTAAGTAGATGGGTTTACCTGAGATGAATATTCCTTGATCCTGTCACTGATGGTTCCGTCTAAAGCTCTCTCAGCAATAAATATTCATCATTTTACCTGAGATGAATATTTCTTTTTCCGTTTTTTGACCAAAATGGGTTCCTTTTAGAAACTATTTACCAGTTTAGATATCTGGTGAATGGGTTTTTTTGAGAAATAAATTTTTTTGGTTAAGTATGTGTAAATATCTGGTGAATCGGGTACAAATATCTGGTGAATTCAGTTCATTATCTGGTGAATGGTTTTTTTAAGTAATAATTTTTTTGGTTAAGTATGTGCAAATATCTGGTGAATAGGGTATAAATATATGGTGAATTCAGTTCATTATCCGGTGAATGATTTTTTTGAGAAATAATTTTTTGGGTTAAGTATGTACAAATATCTTGTGAATTCAGTTCATTATCTGGTGAATGAGTTTTTTTAGAAATAAAATTTTTAGTTTTTTTAAAACAATCAAAATTTAAAATTTTAAAAAAAAAGTGCTGGTGAATTCAGTTCATTATCTGGTGAATAGGTTTTTTTGAGAAATAAATTTTTTGGTTAAGTATGTGCAAATATCTGGTGAATCATGTACAAATATCTGGCGAATTCAGTTCATTATCTGGTGAATGTGTTTTTTTAGAAATAAAATTTTTATTTTTTAAAAAAAGTCAAAATAAAAAAATGGGGGTCTGCTACTGATAGCGTTACGATCTTATCTTCAGTAGCAAAGAGGTAGGCAGAGGCGCCACTGCAGTTGGCGCCTCCCCTTTTGAATTGTTTTTTATGAACAGTGTGGCGCCGTCTTCAGTGGCGCCTTCAAAGGCGCCATCTGTAGTGGCACCTTTGACCCGTCAGACCGAAAAATAATAAAATATTCAAAACGACCCCCCATTGGTAAATAGTTTCAGAATAACCCTAAACCGATAAATAGTTTCTAAAAGGAACTCAATTTGGTCAAAAACCCCTATTTGGGGGTTTCTTGTCGCTACAGTATTGTGTCAATTGGACGAGGCAGGATCAAAGTTACATAGGTTACATTGGGGTTTGGTTGTAGGGTCTTTTAGTGGTTTAGTTCTTTTCGGTCGTGTATTTTTTTTTTTTATATGGGTCAAGTTCCCCTAGTAGTGTTCTAAATCAATAAATTTTTGTTAAAAAAAAAAACTTTGTGCACCTTTTTTGGCTAAATTATTAAAATAATCCCAAAAAAGTTATTTATCAAATTACACATTTTCCTTATTATTTCTCAAACTACACATCTTTTTTCAAACCATTGAAAGTATATTTCTTAAAAACAGACTTCCCTTCTATGTTTTTTATTTATAAAAATAATTTATATATTTCAAAATTTTAAAAAATAAAAGCAATCAGGAAAGTTGAAAATTGGGATTTCGACTACCCAACAGAAAATAAAAAAAAGCAGTAGAAGAGAAGTTGGCTCCCTAAATGCTAAACTTCCCGTGGAACAAACAAATATGTATATTTTGAGAAATTAATTGAGAAAGATGTGTAGTTTGGTAATTAATTATTTTGTATTATTTAAATATTTTCGACCGCTTCTTTTTGGTTCTCGAATTTGTACACTTTATTTTATTTCTCAATCTTGCATATTATTAATGTATATAACAATACTGAAGCACAATGCTATTGGCATAACATTTTGTTCCCAAAATTTTTAATTATATTTATATGTTGATTGTTTGTATCCTAACTCTCGTGTATGGAGAAAACTTGGTTTGGAGGGGGAACCCACCTTATATGTCCAGCAGGTTTCCTGACGGAGATTAATCACTGTTAATATTGGTGGATACTTCGTACCTATATTATGATTAAAAATAGAATGTTGATCCTATATCTCGTCCCATTAGTATGATCATCAAAATTATTATTTATAATGTTCAAAGATAATAGGTAAAAGTGAATAAGACTTAGTAACATATTTTTTTGGGTCTAAACCCAGTGTATCCCAACGCTGTCAACGAAGGACTAATCACTGTTCGTGGGGCGTGACTTCAGCTGGCCAAACATTATTTTAACGCTGTCAGGAATCGAACTCGGGAGCAAATTGAGTCGACCTCTAGAGTATCCAAGGCATGCCTTACAACCGCTGGGCCAAGAGGCTTGGTTAAATCTTAGTAACATATGAGTGGATTTAACAAATTAAAAAAAAACAAAAAACAAAAGTGGCTCATAGGTGTTAAGGAATTACTATTAACCAAAATAAAATATGAAAGAAAATACTAATTTTAATATATAAACTACATCATTCTTTGAGTGAGGTGTTATGGAAATCAAATGTAAGAAAAAACTGGAAATAAAGCTCATAGAAGTAAAGGAAACCAGTTGACAGATATATAAAAGCTAGATCATGGACCCGTGCGATGTACGATTAAATAATAAGTATAATTGTGTATTATTTAGAAAAATATAATACTTTTGTTATAATAGAAAGGATTAAGAAAATGAACCATGGGAATGACGTAAACAAATATTTTCAAAATTTAACTTATAATATCAATAAATTTAAATGCAAAAAAACTTGCAGAGTTTCTGAAAAAAAATAGAGCGAAAATAATGAGAAAGATATATGAGAAATGTATAAAATCAAAATAAAAAATTATTTGTAACTTACATGTTAAATTCTAAAAGACTTCTTTATATAACTACATTTGAAGTGAAGTTAAAAATGTGACATTTATTGTCACATGACACAACAACATAGGGTGTGTTTGGGTAAACAATTTAATTAAGAGCTTATCACATAAATCGCATGAGAGCTTATGCTATAAGCGCTTAAAGAAAGAAAAAGAAAGAAAGGGGCATGAGAGGATTCAAATAGTGAAAAACACAGAGAGGATGTTTAGTCCATAAGCTCTTATGATAATTCCATAAGCTTCTCCCAGTGACCTATGAAAATAAGTCAAAAACTCCTTATGTGATGACATAAGTTATTTTTATAAGCTCTGCCAAACACACTACATAAGAACTTATGTCATCAGATAAGTCAAAAGGAGCTTAAATAAGCTCTTCCAAACGCCACCATAATCTACTTTTGGTGTTAGTGGCTATAAAATAATTGGTACTAATCGGTCCTTTAAACTATTTTTTTTATGACAAATACGTATTAGCTGCTAATAAATTTGACAATTATAATAATTCCTTGACCATTTCTAAAAGTCCCAACTAGGTGACTGATGGCGTGGGCTAGAAAACGTGGACCTCTCCTCCTCCCCTCTTGGGCTCAGCTCTGCTTAAAGATAGTCTTAGGCGACCATTACTATTCACACCTTGCATTTTACTAATTACACCTTGCAGCTTGATTTTAACAAATTGCTTTCCAAAATTACCCTCATCGCTCAAACTTATCACCCACACTAGGAGAACTTTCCGGAAAAATCGAGACCACAACACCTTGCGCCTCCCATCCGTCCATCCCGCCTCCAACCGCCACCACAAAGGACAGCAAGCTCCGCCACATGTAGAGTAGTCGCGTTCATGTCAGGCGGTGGTGGGCGGATCCAAGTCACGAAAGCATAGATGAGTCGCGTTCATGCTAGACTGAAACTGAAAGCACAAACAAACAAGTAGAGTAATGGCAGCAGCATCAACATCGGTTCAGAAAACAGAAGAGGAATGGAGGACTTTCTCACTTTCCGGATTCTTTGTTTTCCGGATTCTTTCTCACCTATGCTTTTCAAGAGTTGATTTTTTGGATGGATTCCGAATTTGATTTTCCGAATGATTTCCGGAATTGATTTTTCGGATTCTTTGTTTTCCGGATTCTTTCCCCCCTATGCTTTTCGGATTTGATTTTTCGGATGGATTCTGGATTTGATATTTCGAATGACATTTTCCGGATGGATTCCCCTATGTGAATCATCTTCTTCGTGTATGACATTTTTGTGTGGTGGAGGTGCTAATTATATGTTTCTTCACCATCCTTTTTTCTTTCCTTGCGTTCACACCTTGCATTTCGGATGGTATGCAGGGGAAGGGAGGGTATTGAAGTGCAAGGATATTTTGGGGTTTTTTTTTTTTTAAAAGTTGCTACAAGATGTGAATAGCAAAATGTAAGGTGTGAATAGCATATTCCGTCTTAGGCTCTTAGCTCAGTTCTTTTTTTTTTTTGGGTTAGCTTTGTTGTTTTTGGTTGTTTTTTCTTTTCTTGTACACCCAAAAAAAATCCCAACTAGGTGACTCACCTTACATCCTCACCTACTATCTCTCTAAAAAAAAAAAAAAACGCAGCACTCTCTTCTCCTTCCCAAAAAGAAAAAAAATGCAGAACCCACACACTCTCTCTCCTTACTCATTCTCTCTTCTCCTTCCCTGTTACATACTTTCTCGCTAACAGAGTTTTTGCCCAGTCGTCTCCTTCTCTCTAATCCTCTATCTATAACGTATGTTCGCATGGATTAAATCATTTTCGTTTTCAATCCGATAAATTTTGTTAGGGTTCATATTTATCCATCTTTCATTCCTCTCAGTTTGTGGATTTTTCGTTACTTTATACTCGATTAATTGGGAAATACTGACCTAAATTATTTTTATTTATTGATTTATCGATTTAATGGTGATTACTAATTCTTGTGCATGTTTATCATGAATAAGGATATATATATATATATATAGAGAGAGAGAGAGAGAGAGAGAGGATTGCTACAATACACCACTAATTTTTAGGAAGGAGCGTTCTAGCACCTTGTATCTTTTTATTTGAACAAAAGTATCCAATATCTTTTTATATAAACAATTTAACAATTTAAAGTGATGGGTAGTTATGTAATTTATATTTAATTAATTTAAAAAAAATAAATTTTTCAATTTTTTTCTCTTTCCATCTTTATGACTCTTTTGAGTCTTTGGTTGCCTATTTGCTACTATTCCCGAGTTCTCTCTTTATTCATGCATTCTCTCTTTCACATGGTTGCCATGTTCTCTCTTTCAACTTTCAAGTGCTTCTAGACATCTTATCAAACAAAAAAATGTGCTTCTAGACCATCCCAGGGAATAAGGTGTCGAAGGAAATTGTAGCAGCTTTGTTACTACTGATTTTTAACTTCTCCATATCTGTTACGAATGCTCTTCCAAAACAATAAAAGAAAATATATACGATTCAAGTAACGTACGCCATCAGCACTACCAAAATCAATTAAGATTCAAGATGAAATATAGGCTTATATAGGCTTTAAAGTGAAATAAAATATTATAAAAGAAGCAATTAATTTGGTTTTTGGGAACGTGAGAAATTTAATGAGATGAACAAGTTTATTGGGAAGACTGCCTAGAGAGAGAGAAAAAATTAAATGTAAATTACATAACTACCGATCACTTTAAATTGTTTATATAAAGAGAAATTGGATCTCATTCCTAAAAATTAGTGGGTGTATTGTAGCAATCTCCATATATATATTATAAAAACAAAATATTGAATATCAAAATATTTACTTTCACTATAAGCTTGAACACTACAAGCTTGAATATTACAAGATTTTGAAATATTGAAGAACTTACAAAGAAACTTCCTCTCGAAAGGAACTTGTACAATACTTCAGAAAACTACAAGATTACAAAAGAGAGAGATTAGTAAGTTCAGAGTAAAAAGCGAGATGCCTTCCAACTGAGTCTTGAAGCCCTTATATAGATGAGAAGAGCCTTCAGCTGAGAGACGAATTTGAAATTTTTGGAATCCGAAAAGCAGGTACTATTTTCTTTTTGACTTCGGGCACCTACTTTCACTGTTGATCTTTTAACTTTGTCGGCCATTTTGTCTGCCACGAAGATTCGTCAGCAATGTACGACAAACAACTTTTCTTTAATAAAGTAGCACAGCACATGGACGGCTGCATTTGTGTCCAAAGGACGCTACTGTTGATTTTCTAAGTGGGTAATTTTGAGAGGGGGGTCCTTGTCTGCCACCTACTTATCCCGAGGGAGATGCGACAAAACCCGATTTTGAATTTTAATCAAAAAATCCCATATCTGGATCATTGTTTTCCAGATAAGGATTATATTCATAGTTTTCTTCTTCAGGAGCTGGATCTTCAGGTTCTTCATCAGACCCAACTGTAGATAATGCATCTAGCAGCATTTTCTTGAGTTCTGCCGGAGATGATGCATCAACTTTAATGGAGTAAGGACTACTTGGTTGGGATTGAGTAGTTCCAACAATAGCCTTACCTTTTGAAGAAGGAGAATTTGCTGGAGTTGAAGAGATGGACGAGGGAAGTCTCCTCTTTTGAAGTCCATGCTTTTTCCAGGTTTCAAATTTTCCAAGTACTATATCTTCATTAAATTTTCTCCACCATGAAACTGTGGCGGTGGTGCAAATATATTTTGGGAACGGCTCCGGAAGGTGCACATGATATTCAAAGTTGAATTTTAACAACCATGAAATTCCAAATTGTGCACAGTAATGAAGCAATTTTGTATGAGCTGGAATTTTGGGGGTTAAGGACTTATATTCAAGGTATTTTTCGTATAGGGCGTTTGGGAGAATTTCAGCAGATAAACCCACCTCCCAAAACCATTCCATAAACCATGATGGGTAAATGGACTGATTGCTGACAATAATAAAATACCAAGAATGTTTAGGATTGGGAAGACAAAGAAAATAATCCCAAGCCTTTTTGTAGTCCAAGTAATTGTATGCATCACAAGAAGGAAGGAGATATTTTAGTTGAAACCATAGTTTGTTAATCATAATTGAAGTTAGGTTAATAAATAACATATAATACTTAGATATTTTCCATAAACCATCATGATAGGATGAAAAATAAGTGAGTATATGTGTCATATTGTGGGCTGGTCGAATTTACTCAATGAGTTTGAGAGGAAGATTCTAGCATTTCAAGTTTGATCATGGTAAGTTAATGAACTTAGGATTGGTTAGGTATCAAGGTAAAAAAGACTTAGATATTTTGTTTTAGGACATGATGAGGTGAAATACCATGAAAGAATAGTCACCTAAGAGTCTTGGCTGAATTTATCTATTTGGAAAGGGAGAGTAAAATTGTCAAAACACTTGTTGGACACCAAAGGAATTAACAAGAAGTACAAGGGCATTTTGGTCATTTCACATGGAAATATCTAGATATTTTGGATTTGTCGTGATGGCTAGGTGAGTCGTTACCATGACTCACCATTTTTCATTAAATGATTTGTGGTGATTCACAATTTGAATTAAATGTTTTTATGGTGATTCACCATTTGCCATAAATGAACATTTATGACAATGGTGAGTCATTGCATGACTTACCATGGTGACTCATCCCCTCTGAGTCATCATGGATGACCCGTTGTTCTGTCTCCCGGTGTATCTCTGCGCATTTATATCCGGTTTCGTTGTTTACCTGATTAGGGTTTTTGTCCGATTTTCTTCAAAATTCACCCGAATAAAATATAATATATTTTTTTGAGCGAAAATTTTGAAAATATACTTTATCACTGAAATAATGATAAAATATGGAATATTTCAGTTTCGGGTCAAATTAGGGTTTCTGCTGGTATAAAATTATACTGTCAGCAGAAACACATACCGGTTTTCGTCTGAGTTTTAAACCCATCTTCGAACCCTAATATCCTAAAATATAATGGGTTTTAGATATAATTTTGTTTTTAAAAAAACATTTTCTTGATTACCGGTCAAAATATAAATAGATAACTAATTACCGATACCTCAGAAATAGATAAAACATAGGAAAAAGACAGGGTGTTACATATATTATATCATAATAATAAAAACCGGGCAGAGGCTGCTGCATTGTAACATAACTTCAAACGCAGAAAAACCAAAACATGTTTATATAATAAAAAAAACATAACATAACTGAAACATAAAAAAAAAATCCAACCCCGATGTCACAATTACATAGCTGGTATAACCATAATCCGAAACACCTTGGATAAACAACATAACTAAACAAATCCTAAACTACGAGTAGCGGCTCCTCAGAGTCACTCCTCAGCAAGCTGCTCACCGTCATTTGTATAACCAAAACGATACATGTAAAGCAAACAACAAAAGACAGGGAGTAAGAAACATATATATCGACATAATGGCATGGAAGCAGCTAGTAAGACGATCATGCATCATATAAACATAGCATATCAAACATCATAACATCATCCAACATATTACATTCATATCATATCCATCATATCAACAATGTATGCTATGCGATGCAGCACTACTGCACTACTCCACTATGCACTTGGATCCAAACTACCTTAGAATGTCAACTTCGGAGTTACATATCCACATTGGCCAATAAGCACCAACACCGGGGCAATCCACCAAACCATGGGTCCCTAGGATAGCCGATGCACCTTATGCACCTTACTCTAGGATGCGCCAATCATAACAACAATAGCATACTAATCATCAACCACAAATCACTAAAAGGCATACCAATCATCAATTAAGCACATATCATCATAAACATGATAGTAAACAAATAAACAATTAACAAACAACAGGGTCATGGGTTAACCCTTCATCTTACGCTACCCCCCAACACCTACATGTTAATACTATTCGATCTCCCCATACCTGGTATAAAGATTCCCACTACGACAACGCAAGCAAACTATCATCGTTCCCTTGAGCGACTCGACGAGTTCCCCAAGCCTCAGTCAAACATAAACTGGATAACCAATTAATCTCCAATTTAAGAAAAGGGAAAGGAGATGAAAGACAGGGATAACCAATTTACCTTTAGAGACACTAGCGCGCGTGACTTCTCTCCCAAACAGACTCACAAACTCCAAGTACTTCAAAGGGTTCAAGGGAAGGGAAAGGTAATAGGTTTCTGTCACACTAGGATTGCCCAAAGTGCCAAAACAGGGTTTTGCTCGCAACCCTCACGGAACTGTTCTATTTATAGACTCTGTGACCTAAGCACGGGGCGCACAAAGATTGCAGTGCGAGGCTAGATAAATGATCTAATTGGCCAAAACACATAAAATAATCCTTGTAGATAATTCTCTTAGCTTTCCAACGCAGCAAAGATCACCTCAATAGGACATCTAGAACTCAAGGTATGACCAAAACGGTGAAACATGTTACTAGGACTCTAAAATGATTGAACCTTTCCAAGGCTAAACTTCCCCAAACATAAACTTAGACATCAAAAACAAACATAACAAGCATATACAAACATATATATAACATTTTTAAACACATTAAGCTTATTAACGAAAAAAGGGGTGTTACAACTCCACCCCCCTTATAAAAAAATTTCGTCCTCGAAATTTTCATCACCTTGATCTCATCACTTTACTGAACCCAGTTGTTGGAGCAACTCGCAAGAACACATGATTACCTTCCTGGAATTCGAGAGCCTTCCTCCTCTTGTCGTGATCACTCCTTTTTGCCTACTTTGTGCCACTCTCATCTTTTTCATGGATCATTCTCACTTACTCCGTGGTTTCCTGCACTATCTCAAGTCCTAGCACAACATCCTCGACAGGTTCATTCTAACACAAAGATGTTCTATCTTAGCCTTTTAGCACACTAAGCACGCGTAAACAAACTTAGACACATCCTTTTTCATCCTTGATCACCAAAACATACGTTTTAAGTCATGAGACGCCTTAGTGGCACTAGGGTACACACTCAGTCTACTCCTATGTCCTTTCTTCAAGGATCAACTTCCTAAGCTCCAAAACATCTGGTATGCAAACTCTATTTTGGAACCACATGACTCAATCACTTCCTTCCTTAAACTAAAGTCTCTACCTTGTGCAGGCAGCTCTTTTTTTGACTTAAAAGGTAAACATCTATCCTCTCACCTTCTCTAATCTGATTCATCAAACTGTTTGTAACCTCCAAAGTTCCAAGCCTAATACTCTTAGGGGTGACTTCTCATGCTAAGCTCAAGTCTCTAGAACTCCTCAATCAGATCCATCTCCCTAACCGTCAAACTAGAGACATGCAAGGTTTTTTTACTTAAGGCATCTGCCACTACATTGACTTTCCCTAGCGGTAGGTCAACTCAAAATCAAGGAATTCCATCCATCTATGTTGTCTCATAAAGGTAACGCCTCCAAATCTTTAGGGCAACCACTACGGTTCCTAATTCCATTAACCTATCCTTTAAGGTTTGGAAACCTTCCTCACACTTAGAGAAAACACAAGCTCCTATTGACTGGCCCATAAGATCATCAATCCTAGGGAGGGGATACCTATTCTTAAGGTCACTCTGTTGAGTTACCGATAGTCGACACACAACTTCATGCTGTCATCCTTCTTCTTTACCAACAATACCGGGGCTCTCCAAAGGGACACGCTAGGCCTAAAGAACTATTTCCGAAACTGTTCCTCCTTGCTCTCTACTTCCAGGGAAGACAACATTATGTAAGACTTGGGCCTCTTCTTTCATAGAATCCTTAACTTGATCGACAGAGAGAAATCTAGGATCCTTAGACTCCACAAGAGTTCCAAAAACTAAGGTCTTATCAAATCAGTTTAAGAGGACATGGTTGGAAGATAACCAGTTCATTCCAAGAATAACATCAAGTTCTTTCAGGGGTAGGCACACAAGATCAACTACAATGTTCATATTATCAATTGATAACAGAACATCCTTTCTAAACATAAGAAGCACTCATAGGCATCTTGGATCGTCCAAGACAAACCACCAAATGCAGTAAGTAAAGCCAAAACGAAGCTATAGATACTTAGTACCATATATTATTGTCTATATTTAAATATAGACAAACCATACAACAGCATAATGTCTTATGACAACTATAGGTTCTTATTACTATGCATCATTACCTATAATAATATAGACAATTCAAACAAGAGCACATAGAAGACTCATAATAGACTCATACCACGGCCTGATAGGATATACCTGTTCTGATACCACTAGATGTGATACCCTCTACCCCGGATGTATTCATAAAGAGTAAATGATATAAAAGAAAGGAATACATGCATATTATATCATAATAATAAAAACAGGGCAGAGATTGCTGCATTGTAACATAACTTCAAACGCGAAAAAACCAAAACATGTTTATAAAAAGAAAACATAACATAAATGAAACATAAACGAAACTCAACCCCGACGTCACATTACAGAGCTGGTAACCATAATCCGAAACACCTCGGATAAAAAACACAACTAAACAAATCCTAAGCTACGGGTAGCGACTCCTCATAGTCACTCCTCAGCAAGCTGCTCACCGTCCTCTGCATAACCAAAACGATACATGCAAAGCAAAAAATAAAAGACGGGGAGTAAGAAACATATATATCAACATAATGGCATGTGTAACAGTCATTCTTTTATGATTTTGTTTTAAGTATGATGATTAGGTTTAAGACATGGATTAGGTGTGTAATAGATTGGTTGAGGTCTAGGAACCTTTGCATGGAAAGTACGCAACCGACCGAGACGAAATCAAACGTAAATATAACCTAGGGTTTTCAAGTATCGCTTCAAAATTCCCGAAAGTTTATGATAAATAAATTAAGCTTAAGAAAGAGGTTAACCATTTTTGAGGGCTTAAGCTTGTTCTTTAGGTATAGAAGAGCCTATATCCCAAATTTGAGATCAATCGGACGTTGAACGGACTCAGAACTCGACGAAAAGTGGAAGTAGGTTTCCTGGTCAGCAGCCAAAGCTCAAGCGTGACCTACTCCATGCTCAAGCGTGGAGGTCAACCAGACTAGCTCTGGCGTTGACTCCACGTGGCACAAGCTGACCCACATGGCACAATTTGATTGGTTGCATGTGCGGTGGCACTACCTACTTCCAACGCTCAAGCGTGAAGGACCCAACGCTCAAGCGTTGTGACACTCAAGCGTGGACTTTCCAACGCTCAAGCGTTGGCGCGTGATTGGGCAAAAATAAAAGGACTTAAGTTAACCGAGGTTCACTTAAGCCAAAAAATGAAAACAAAAGAAGGCAGCAGAAAGAAGAGTTAGAGAAGGATATGGAGAGAGAATTAAAGAGAGAAAGAGTCTCGGCTCATTTTCCAACTCGATTGATCGTCCCGACGAAATTCTGAGTACGCCGTTGTGATCGTGGCAACGATGTCTTCACAATTCTAACTTCCTTTTCTTCTCTAAGTTAAGGTAATCCATACCCTTTTTATATCAAAACACCGTCGGTGACGGTATAAGACTTATCTTTCAATTCTAATATCGGTTTTCAATTCCGACTTCAAATTAGGGTTACCTGTAACGTACGCTTCGTAATGTGGTATTCAGTTGAATTTTCGGAGGCCCGGAGATATTGGTGGCTTGTGTGGCAGAATCTAGGAGAGTAGAGGAGGGCCTGTTTCGTTAAGTTTAGGGTATTGTACATCATCTCAGGTAGGAGAAAGAAGCCATCTAACATCGGAAATGGCTAAGTGACATTTATTTCAATAATGGCGTAGGGCGACCTAAACCCTACTTGTGAGCGAGCAACGGACAATATCAATATCACATTGGGGACTACTTAGTGGTACCAATGATGATATTGAAATTGTAGGTTTATCGTCGTTAAGTTAAAATACGATATTCGAGGTTGCATGGTGTTGTCTGTTAGACTGCTTGCGGTGTGCTGTTTGAAATATGATAATTGTCTGAGTATTTATGTTTATTTAATTATTAGGTTATTTATATATTATTGCTTAAAATGATGACATGATGGGTGATTATATTGTGCTTAGTAATTTCTAAGTGTTGATACAAGATGAGTTATGATGATGTATGTGGGGGTTCATGACATATGTTTTTAGAAGTGCCTAACCTAAATGATTAATATTGTATCTGTAACACCCCCTTGGGCATTACCTCGTGAACACGTGTGAAAATAAATTTTAAAGGAATTTCCTGGTTTCTTTCGGAAATTTATTTACTTTAAGTTAGAAAACTTGGGTGAAAGAAAAATATTCTTATTAATAACTTGAAAAATGTGATGCACACACCAAATAATTACACTATGTCATACTTGTCAACACACATACATTGATTTTATTTATAAAACAAAACCTTCCAGAACGTACAAGCTTTTCTAAAAATACTTCATTATTCCCAACTGAAAATCCAAACCATAAAAAGGTTCTCAAAACTACGTCTACCGACTTTCTGAAAATACACAACCCAAGAAAATCCTAAGCTGGTCACTCTATAAGACACCTACTGGAATAACTTCGATTATTCTCACCACTATCACCAACCTCTTCATGAATCGGGACTAAAATCCTGGAGCGAACTGGAACTCCTCTGCACCATCTACTCTTATGTACCAAGGTACAACAACAAAACCCAAAAAACAGATATATCGCAAGGGTGAGATACCGACAAATGAGTTTTTCCATGATAACCACATGCACGACACACAAAACATCATATATATATATATATTCACAACATATAAAATTCTCAACCTAAACACAATAGTTGATCAATGGGTGTCATACCCTACAGTCATTGTCATTTATAAAAATGCATGGCACTTCAATATTCAACGTCTAAATTTTGTAGTTAATCTCCGGAGATCCCAACTTCATTTTAATGAGCTATTTAAGCTCCATTACCAAATAAGGCACAACATGTTTAAAGAATGAGCTGATCAAGCACGATTGCCAAATAAGGCACAACATGTTTCCATAGCACGCTATCCAGCACAAGGCACAATGATCAATGTATATGGGATTCATTGTCCATCAAGGCACAATGTACAACATTACATGACACCTTGACCATCAAGGCACCACGTCAAAACAACGTGAGGCACGTCGACCAAATAATGCATGTAAAACATTTTATTCTCGTCATTTTTCTTTTTGTTCATTCTTTCCTTGTCGAAGCTCAAAGGCTCACGACCATTCATAATTTTCAAAGTTAATATTTTTCATCGTCAACACAGGACATGAAGTCCGAGTGCTCAATCACAAACCCTTAGACCGATGCCTCAGTCTTAGGTTCGTGGTTATAAAAACAACATTCACGTTTAAAAACGTTCACCACACCGTATATAGGACATAAAGTCCACCACAATGTCACACAGATCAATGATCTGCGTGTTTTCACCATAAAACACTAGAATCCCGACATCTCGGCCATTAGGTCCGCGTTTCATCGTTAACATCATTTTTCATTCGGTGAAATACAAATACAAAACAAAACCTCCACAACTTATCCAAGTTGTTGGAAATGATTTTGGTGAGTAAAAACTCTTTTGTAGAAACTCTTTTCCGTTTGAAATTCGTTTATAAAACATTAAATCACAGATAAATTCATTTTCTCAAATGCTTTTCCTTTTAAAAGTCTTTTTCCGAAAATTTTAATTCTTGAAACAGAACTCATTCATACACCATTTCGGTCCAAATAAAATGAAACTATTTTTAAAACATTGACGTAAAACTATTTTCTGAATTACTCGTCGTTTAGAATTAAAATCATTTTTAAGTCAAAAATTGACTTTTTCTCTTAAAATGATTTTCTCATCATGGAAATTAAGTTATTTTTGAAAATAAATTTTTATAATAACTCTTTATTTTATTTTAGAATTTATTTTTTAAAAATTAACGTAACTAAAGTTTTTTTCACAGTTACATTCTCACTACTGCTCGCAGATCACTCTTACAACATAAAATCATCAAAATAATATTATTTTCAACTTTTCTTCAAATTTCACAAAATTAACTTAAACAACATCTTCTTCAACGTTTTCACCATTTTTCCAAGCTTTTATCCTTAATCTTAATTATTAGCACTGACCATTGTCAGGCTTTTCAGTCAAACAACCTCCAACAGTAAAATCACACATCATAGTTATAACAGATATCACAGTTATAACATGCATTCAAAATCAACATACAACATATATAACACATACACCACATATAAACATACATCACAAAGAATAATAAGTTGGATAACAACACTACGTAAATTAAAATTAAGAACCACAACCAAATCACCAATAATCATACAGACTCACAGATAGTACGTGGCTGACAAAACCCCTCAGGTAAGCTCCCCTTACCTCTTTGGAGTTTTTAGATTTTCTTTCTCGAACAAAGTTTCGTCTAACTTCCGATTCCTTAGCACCACGTACAACGATCACACAATCACTTATCCTTCAACAAACCACAACAAAATTAATTAACATAAAACAACTAAAATCACCTAAGTTCAATGTTGAATTGTCGGCCATGAGTGATTAATTTGACTAGAGATTTCAAAAATTTACAAGCTCTTGGATTAGTGATCCTTAAGCATTAGAAAGACAAGATCAATGATCATCACTTAAAAATTGAAACTAAATCCTCTAACTCTTCATGAGCTAGTTTCGGTCTTTACTACAAAAATAGCCTAGGGATTTTATTTTGTTTCAATCTTTTGGAAACAATATACATAGGTAATAGAAAGATGAAATTAAGTATCACTTTCTAAAAATTGAAAGAAAATTTCCTCTACCCTTACAACTAGGGTTTCGGCCTTGTGAACAAGAATATGGAAGGAATTTTATTTTGATTAATGATCTTGAATGATAAACATAGAGATCATGGTGAGTTCATAGCAATTGGAATCACATTAAAATGATTTTTCTATGATTTTCTAGAAATTTTTGAAGTTCTAGATCTAAGAATTGAAAACATGATGATCATGGCTTGAATCAAGAAAATCAATGAAGAACATGGTGTTTATTGATCAAGGAGAGTGAGGTATACCTCTTGGATGTTAAGAAATTGAAAAGAATGGATCAAGTTCTTCACAAATTTGCTTATGGTGTTCTTGAGAAAATGAGAGAAAATGGAGAAGATGAAGTTAGAAACATGAGAAAATGGCATAAGTGTGGGGAATGAAGTGAGGTAGCCACGAAATTGAGGAGGTGGGAGTTTATTTTGGTCAAATTCACTTAGGGACACTCTTGGAATTTCACTTAAAGACCAAGTGTGACACCCTATACCCCGCATATTAATATAAAACATTTACTTGAAAGATGAGATATAAAAACACGCATTTATTTCGTTAAAATAAAACTTGGATAAAAGGTACCACTTTGTAACAACACAAAGCGGAAAGAAATATAATTTTAAAAAGATAAAACATAAACAAAGCAATAACATAACCCAACCCCGATGTCACATACAGAGCTGGTATAACCGTTCCAGAATAAAATCCCCCGAATACAACAAAACTGATACTAACAACAAACTATAACTAATGAAACAGCTAAACATCCTAGCTAGAGTCGCGGCTCCTCAGAGTCACCCCTCCATTGGCTGCTCACCGTCCTCTGCATAAAGAGAAACATGCCAACAATAGAAAAAGAGAAACGGGAGTAAGAAATCATGTAAACACAACAGCATGGAAGTAGTTAAGCAAGATGAACATACATTAAATTTTAAGGATTGCTGCCGCACTAGGGTGGCTGCTGTTGCCAAAATAAGGTTGTAGACTAAAACCCTCGGTTACTGTTCTGAATTTTAAGGCACAGACCTGAGCATGACCGTGCTCCTCCTTGAATTAATATCATGATATTTTGGTGTCATCATTACAAGCATTAAATTCTAGGTGAATCACCCCTATGACTCACTACCAGAGTCATAATCGATGACTCATTGTCTTCATCCATTCGGCATAGGGTTTTTGTCTCTGCACATCCGTTCTCGATTCCGTCGATACTCGATTGTCGAGTATTTACCCAACTAACGTATAATAACTTATTTATTTTGAAAAATTTCAAAATAACCACTATCGTTGGAAACGGCATGTAAAATCTAACCATTTCGTTCTCCAGTCAAAATTAGGTTTTCTTATCAGTAAAATTTTACTGTCAGTGAAACACAGATCGGGTTCCGTCTGAATTTTCAACCCAAAATTTAACCGTAACTCTCTATGATAAAGTAGAGTATAAATATAACTTTGGTTTATACAAAATCATTTTTCTAGGTCTCGGATAATATATATATGTATATGTATATATATATATATGTATATGTATATATATATATATATGTATATGTATATATATATATATATATATATATATGTATATGTATATATATATATATATATTACTGTTATTAACGAAAAGTAAAAATCAGGGTGTTACATTACTACCCCGCTAAAAAAAATTTCATGCTCGAAATTTCGTGACTCGACACTAGATAGGATCTTTAATCCCAAGATCTTACTCTCACAATAAAGTATATAGAAGAATTTTGTCAAGCTGAAATGAATACCGAAATAGCCAGTGCGTAAAAAGATTCTTTAATAGGTTCGTGGGTGTAAAAATGCATGATCGGTACAAGTTTACAAACATGAATCTAATAAAGTTCATTATTTCACAAGAATTTTACTACACAATGATTTAAAAGAATAACAGTCTGACAAAATTCAGACTGGATCACTTCCACCAAAAGTAAAAGTGACTAGACTAAGTTTTATCAAGAAACTTATTTTATCAAGAAAGTGTTATTCTGAACAACATTAGGACAGTTCAGCCATTTTCATTTCCACAATAATTGGTTCAACAATTGGAGTTTGAAACAATCACATCATATGATAAGGAAGAAAAAGGTAAATTCAAATGTTTCACACAATCCATCGAAAAAGAATGTATTGCACCTAAATTTAAAAGTCCAGTTAAAGGATTACCATCGATTTTGAAACTACCTTATATGAGATCGTCCGAATTTGAAACTTCAGTACCACTCATGGTATAAACTCTTCCCTTAGTCCTTGGTGTATTGGTTCTTGTGTTGTTGGCAACTGGTCCACGCCTTGGTGCATTACAATCCTTTGATAAGTACTTACTTGATCACAATTGTGATGGCCTTCTTGATGTAGAAATGGGTCATTTCTTGATTTTTCAGAATTGAACCTGGTTGTGGCTTATATTTTTTTGTATTTTCTTTTTTTTTTGATATAAAATGAAAGAAGAATGGTTAAAGATTGAGATGAATTTCGTGGTTTTGGTGGTAGTGAATTAAGGTAACAGATTGGGAAAACTCAAATGCATGAAACCAATAAAAAAGGATTCAAGGAGCTGTTTAAGGAATAAATGAAGAAGATGGATGAATGGGAGGTAGGGGCGCCACCTTGGTCTAATCCAAGACAAAGATAAGCCTATGAGTGTGAGGATCACCACAAGAAGAGAATTTCTTGATAAGATCAATAAACTGGTCCAATCCAGAACCAAAGAGTATGAACTCAATATTTTGCTAAAATCTTTGTTCTTTTTTTATTGAAACTTGCGCCCCCTATATATGACGAGGGAGGTTCTTGCTATTACAAAGAGACAAAGTCCTTCCTTCCTAGGGGTACAAAAAGAAACTAAAGGAAATTAAAAATAACTATTACTGCTTTGATTGCTCTTCATGACCAGGGGAAGGTTTCACAACCACTCATTAAATGCAATTAAGTGTGTGGCTGCGCTTTTATTGTGTTGTTGGAGCATTCATCTCCTTGTCTTGTGTAATTCCTTTTTTCTCGCCTTGATTGGAGCATTCATCACCTTGTCTTGTGTAACCCCCTTTTTGCCTTGATTGGAGCATTCATCACCTTGTCTTGTGTAACTCCTTTTTGCCTTGATTGCTTTGATTCTCTTTGTCTTTCTTTGGCAGCAAGTTTATTGATTCATTCAAACTACACAAAGAGCTATTCAGAGGTGTGGGACCCCTGCTCCTTGCGCCACACAGCCACTTGAAGTGGATTAAACACACCAAAAGAAATAAAAATAACTTAGTGCCTTGGTCCCAAATAAATCAATTGGACACTTGCACTTTTATTCAATTAAAAATAAAATAACATGGTTGTAAATTAGACACCATTCTTGGTTTGTATCATTCCCTCCCTCTTGAAGAGAATTCAACCTCGAATTTATTGCTTAAAGGAATCATCTTTATCCTCCGGGGTCAAATGGAAATTGATAGAAATCATCAAATGTAGCAAGTAGGTGTAACACATTTCCATCTTGTACAATCAACATCCCAACAAATTCCTCAAAATTTTTGTGATTATGAACCAAATGAACAAAATACTTTTGAGAGGCCATGCAAGTTCCCAAATCATGGGGTGCTTCCTTTGGGATTAAATCTTTAATTACATCGGTTGTCTTGCAAGCTTCCTTTGGAATCAAATCTTCAATTTCATTAAATGTCTTGCAATCTTCCTTTGGAGGAACAAACTCAATTTCCTTCAAAAGAGAATCAACACAACTAGGCAAAGAATTAGGAATAGCATCAAAACAAGTATTCACATTTTCTTTTTCCTCCTCACTTTCTTTTTTGCTCTCATATTTTTCTTTTTCCTCATTCTTTTCTATACTTTCATCTTTCTTTTCTTTATCTTCAAATATACTCTCAACTTTTACCTCTTTCTTTTCCTCATTCACCGAACCCTCTTCCGTTATTTTTTCCTCACTCATTTTTTTTCTCACTCTCTCCTTTCAAGTGCGTTTGATCTTCATACACTTGTTTTGGTGACAAAGGTCCAAGAGTAATTTTTCTGATTATTAAATACAAATGAGTACTTGTTGTTGTTGGCATCATATCTCGCTTGTCGTTCAATCCTTCAAGGACGCCCAAGTAACAAGTGCCTCGATTCCATGGGCACCACATCACATAACACGTCATCTTCATATCTCCCAATCCGGAATGACACTCGTTTCACCATCACGTCACCGAAAACATTGTTGCAAGGGGGAAAACATTGAGGAAATGAATGTGGGGATTACATTGTTGCAAGGGGGAAAACATTGAGGAAAAATTGTTGGGTTAAATTGCATGAAATCTGTGCAAAAAATTGATTGAATCCTTTAAGCTTGCCAAGTGTTGAGTCTTTTTGAGTTTTAGCTTGCTTGGGGACAAGCAAGGTTTAAGTTTGGGGTGTTTTGATCAGCCTCTGGCTCATCTAGTTTCCAGCTAGAAAAGGGGTAGATTTTGTGCCTAATTGGGCGAGTCAACCTCGCTAATCTCCCAAATTGTCCTTGTTTTGTTCCTAAGTTAGAATTTGATTCGTTTGATGCATTTTTAGTAGTTTTTAGTTTATTTTGAGTAGAATTACGCTTTTCATTTCCTTTTGTGTTTCAGGTTAAAAGTGAAGCTCTTAGAGTCAAGGAATATGAAGAAAACAGTGGAAAAACAATTCTGGAAGTTTCGCCTCGCGAAACAGGGTCTCGCCTCGCGAGACTGAAGACCAGCCTGAATAGCAACAGTCACTCTTTCTGTCTCGCCTCGTGAATCACCATATCGCCTCGCGAGCCTGAAGGCCTGACTGTGCCAGAGATGTCACCCTTTATGTCTCGACTCGCGAATCACCATCTCGCCTCGCGAGTATTCAAACTCAAGATGGAGCCAAAATTGAATTTCGCCTCGCGAGAGCTTGCTCGCCCCGCGAGCGGGCGAGACCCAGAACTTCTATTTATAGGCTGTTTTAGGGCAGATTGAAGAACCTCTTGTTCACCACTTGTTTTAGATCACCTTTGAGATACGAATCCTTATTCTCTGGAGCTGCGTCTCCCTATTTCTTTTCCTATTTGACAATTATGATGAATTCCAATTGTTTGTGCGTTGTTACAAGCATGAGGAACTAATCCCCTTGTCTAAGGGATCAATAAAACCACCCATGGCGGTGTAGCGTTCAATGTGATGTATGTTTCCCTCCTTTACCTCAATTCATGTTTTCCAATTCTGAATTTATTGCGTTGATCATAAGCATGCATGATTGACTAGTTAACGTGATGAGGCTTGATAGGCAATTCGTGTTTAGAACTTGAATTGGGATCATTGATTGAATATTGCACGAGAGTGAGTAGGAGATCAGTGCAACCTTATAGGGAACAAGATTTAATAGAGTTTGATGATTGGGTTATGAGACCTAGCAAGTAATTAACTCAACCGTTGAATACGTCCTATCGAGCACGATAGTGTCATTAGGAGAATTTGGGGGTCCTGGTTGACATTGCAATTGAACTTAGGGAGAGGATCATCATCACTTGGGTACTATGCATGATTGGGTAGGTGGATTTGTGACCTTAGATGTTTAATCCAGATTTTAATTCTCATCTCATCTTATCTCTGCCCACTTTATCTCTATTTGATTTGTCGATTTGAATTGCGATCCTATTTTTTCTCTCTCCTCAACCACCTGCTTTTACTTGATCAAACGTATCGAATTTCTCACGAATTGGTAGAATTGGTAGTCCAATCCCTGTGTCCGACCTCGGTAATTACTTACCGTGTTTTATTACTTACGACGACCCGGTACACTTGTCGGTGACTCAACATTTAGGTTGTGTTCTGATGCAACAGGGAAGAGTTGTGGCTTATGCTTTCCGACAATTGAGGGTTCATGAGAGGAACTATCCGACCATGATTTGGAGTTGGCAGCCATAGTGTTCGCATTAAATATATGGCGACACTTTTTGTATGGAGCAAAGTTTAATGTTTATAGTGACCATACGAGTCTGAAGTATCTGTTTGATTAGAAAAAGTTGAATATGAGATAGCAAAGATGGATAGAGTTTATCGATTGTCAGTTTGATCTATTGTACCATCCTGGGAAGGCGAATGTTGTAGCGGATGCTTTGAGTAGGAAGTCCTTGCATGTGTCCACAATGATGGTAAAGGACCTGGAATTACTTGAACAATTCAGAGATCTGAACTTAGGGATGAAGTTGATTGAGGATAAAATTTGCTTAGGTATGATAACCATCATTAGTGAGTTTATGAGAGTTTTTAAGGATAAACAAGTTCAGGATCAATATTTTCAGGAGGTGAGTAGAGGTATAGATGAGATTAAAGTGTCTGAGTTCAGTAGAGGAACAGATGGTGTGTTGAGGTTTAGAGATAGGATATGTGTGCCAGAGGATTTAGGACTTAGGTAGATGATCATGGAAGAAGCACATAAGAGTAAGTTTAGTTTTCACCCTGGATCCACGAAGGTGTATCAGGATCTAAAGAAGATGTTTTGGTTGTCGAGGATTAAGAAAGAGGTAGCAGAGTACGTTTTATCTTGCCTGGTACGTCAGAAGGCTAAGATGGAGCATCAAAAGCCGGCAGGTTTATTGCAATCATTGGATATCCCAGAGTGGAGATGGGATAGCATAGCTATGGATTTTGTGATTGGTTTACCACGAACTCCAAAGAGGCATGATGCAATTTGGGTTATCATTGATAGGTTGACGAAGTATGCTCACTTCTTACCTATTGGTGAGAGTTATAATTTGGAAAAGTTAACCGAAATCTACATTTAGGAAGTGGTTCTGTTGCAAGGTGTACCGTCGAGCATTGTCTCGGACCGAGACCCTAGATTCACATATAGATTTTGGATACAGTTGCATAGTACTTTGGGGATGAAGTTGAGGATGAGTTCTTCTTATCATCCCCAGACAGATGGACAGTCTGAGAGGACAATTCAATCATTGGAAGATATTTTGAGAGCTTATGTGTTGGATCACACTGACAGTTGGGATGAGTTCTTGCCATTGATTGAGTTTACCTATAACAACAATTTTCATACCATCGGAATGGCACCATATGAGGCTTTGTATGGAAGGAAGTGTAGGACCCCGTTATGTTGGTATGAGACTGATGAGAACCAAGTTTTGGGTCCAGATGTGGTTCAGCAGACTACGGAGCAAGTTAGGAAGATAAGGGAAAAGATGAAGGAAGCATAGGATAGGCAGATGAGCTACAGTAACAAGAGGAGGAGACCATTAGAATTCCAGGAGGGTGATCACGTGTTTTTGAGAGTCACTCCAAAGACCAGAATTGGCAGAGCTATCAAGTCTAGAAAACTTACTCCTAAATTCATTGGACCTTTATAGATTCTTAGAGGGATTGGTCTAGTAGCTTACCATATTGCTTTACTACCTAACCTTTTAACCTTCATGACGTCTTTCACGTTTCTCAGTTGAGAAAATATTATCCTGATTCTTCACCTGTTCTTGAGTCTGAGTCTATACAACTGGGAGAAAATCTAGAATATGAGGCTTTACCTGTTAGTATCGCAAATAGACGGATTAAGGAGCTTCGCGGTAGACAGATTTCTTTGGTTAAGGTCATATGGGATGAGACTACTGGAGTTGCTACTTGGGAGCGTGAGACAGATATGCAGCAACAGTATCCACATCTCTTCTGAGGTACATAAATTCTGAGGACGAAATTTTTTTCTAAGTGGGGTAGTAATGTAACACACTACTTTTTATATACGTTGTATTACCGATAAAGATATATTTATTTATATTTTTATTAGAGACCAAGAAAATGATTTTGGAAAAAACAAAATTATATTTATACTCTACCTTATGGTAGAGGGTTACGGTAAAAATTTGGGTTTAAAATTAAGACAGAATCCGGTCTGCGTTTTCACTAACAGTAAAATTTTACTAAGTAGAAAACCTAATTTTGACCCGAGAACGAAACAGTTTAGTTTTATATCATATTTCCAACGATATAGGCTATTTTGAAATTATTTCTAAAAAATATATTATTATACTTTTTACAGGCATTTTCAAATAAAACGCGCGAGAAAATTTAAATCGGGTAAACGACGGATTCGGGAACAGATGTGAAGAGATAGAACCGGACACCGGAAGTAGGTGCACTTGCCACCTAGGGTGGTAAGTCATAGGGTGAGTCACCACCATGGCTCACCATGTAATGATGGTAGGTGAAAAAAAATGCTAACCTCCTTAATTTAATGACCAAATTGCCCTTGACCTTTCATTGCAATTCCTACCTTGGCCCAACAATTTGTGCCCAAATTACCCCTCACTACACGACCCCTGCAACACTTAGACACTTCACTTTCTTCATCTTCATAAATTGCTTAAGCCATTTTCTCTAAAAATCCAAAAACATCGTTGTTGAAAGCTTGCTACTTTGATCTAATTTCTTTGATTTCTTCATCATCTAGAGGTATAACCTCATTCTCCATGATCTATTCTTCCATTCCCCTCTTGAAAATTTTTTATTCTTCGTGAAAAATCATAGAAAAATGTTTTAAGTGTTATGATACTTGATCTTATCTCTCAAATACCTCTATTTATTGTATCTAGAAGCTTCAAATCAAAAAACATTCCTAGCCTTATTTTCATGTCTTGGCCGAATTTATACATATGTGGGTCGAATTAGTTTTCTTCAGTTTTCAACTTGGATGATGATTGTTCTAAGCTATCTAAGACCGCTAGATTCTAGATCAAAGAGCATCTGAGCAAAATAAATCTTTAGCCAATTTATTTCCTCTCGGCCGAAACCCTATCATGTGGGTTAAATGAGTTTTGTTTTCAATTTTAGACTTGTAACAATTTATCTATGATATTTAAGACTCTCGTTACTAGTCTCCACAAGATTGAAATGAGAAAAGAACCCTAGCCCTATTTGGAAGTCCTTGGCCGAACCCTAGCCTAATGTCATAGATGGATTTTGTTTGATTAATATATTTTTATGTTGATTTGGTTGAAGTTTAATTTGGTAGCTTTTGGTGTGGTAACGAGGAGCTTCAATTTCGCGGTTCCGGTATTAGCTCAGGTGGGAGAAAGAAATATCTTGTCGTCGGAATAGATAAGTAGCATATATTTTATAATAATGGTGTAAGGCGACCTAAACCCTACTAGTGGTCGAGTAATCGACAATACCAAAATCATATTGGAAACTACCCCGTAGTACCAATGATGATTTGGGGATTGTAGGTTTAACACCGTTAGGATAATTTCATAATATTCGAGAATGTCTGATTTTATCACTGTTGAACTATTTGTGATGCACTGGTTGTGGTAACATACTTTATGTGATGTTTGGTGATACTTGAATATTCTAGTATTATTTTACTGTGTATAATCTGTTTGGTCTGATAATATGCAATATATGCTATTTCATGTTTAGTTATTATTTAGGCGATGATATATGTTGGTTGGGAGATATGTGTCATGGGGTGAGAATGAATGTGGTTTAGAGGTGCTTGCCTAATTTAATTATTTTATAGATGATATGTGACATGGAATGTGTGTTGAGACTATGATGGAAGGTTGAGGCACTTGGTTGTATCCGATGCGAGTAAGTGAGATTCATATATATGCATTGTTGTCCAAAGCCATGTGAGTAGAACACACGAGGGTAGAGTATCCTATTTTGGATACCGGATATTACGGGAGAGTGCCCTACAGATATTGAGTTCCGAGGAAGATGACTGTAATACTCTTTTAGTCCTTAACGAGTTTCTATGATTATCCTATCGAGGATAGAGGTACTATGTATGTCGTGCCTATTGCACTATTTCCAATGGGGGAATAGTGGCGTACATTGTGCTTAATGCACTATTCTTTGCTAGAGATAAGGGAATAGGGGCGCACCAAGTTTCTAGCACTAAGTTCTTGGCACCGCAACATCTGGACTGCTGACTCATGTGACATGAGTAGAAATGGCCACATCAACATAAAGTCTTAGTTGCATAAGATTAAGGGCAGAGGATGATATCGTAAATTAAGCTTGAATGTTATTTATAGGTGATGTGTGTCTTTGATTGTTATTGTATTGTATGCTATGATTCCTTTTCCACATATGATGATAGAACTGTTTCTTTTTTCCTATTTTGTTGTATTGTCTTTGTTTTGGTTATGTGATCTGATGAGAAGATCCTGCGGAGGAGCCAGCTACTGAGGATCTAGATGGAACTCCTTATGAGCCAGATGTTGGAGGACGAACTGTGGATTCTAGCGATAGAGTTTAGGGTCTATAGCCACTGCGTCTTTTGAGATGCTTTATTTTAAGTTGTTTATGTTAGTTTGTATAAGTATGTACTTGCAAGGGATCCTACTTATAGGAAATCCTAGACAATGTTTGTACCTTGAAGGATAGACATATGTTGTGTATATATTTTATATCTATGATGTGATGGTTAACTTTCAGAAGTTGTACGGTTAATATTTAAGTTTTTAATATTTTTGTTTTTCTGTAGATACCTTTATCGTTAAGAACGTGACTAAGTTTGAATTAAATCATGATTTTCTTTAATGGCACAATGGGATGTGCACTAGTGGGAAATGTGCCACTATAGTGCCATTACTTTTCATGGCCAATCTCATCGCTGATAAGGATGTGCACCGGGGTTTCGGGGACACGTCGCTTGGACGACTGACAGAGCATATGAGTGATATATATATATATATCCGGATTGGTGGCAGCCACGTTATCTTAGCAGTTTGATTCTGTTTAGACTGTGACATTAGGGTGTACTTGCCATTTTAGTCGAATCCACCTCAGATATCGACTATACTTAGAAGTTGGGTAGTGAGTCCAGATGCGATAATTAATATTTATATGGCATATAGTATTTGTATACCAGTTTTATGTAATGTTATATGTCATATGAATGTGAGTTGATGAATTCTTTTAACAGGATTATGGCTCGAGGTAGAGTACGAGGACGTTGAGGACAAGGAGGTGGTAGGACCCCAAAGAGAGTTGCTGGCGAGACTTCTCATACTGGAGGAGGAGTTGGAGGTGGAGGAGATTCATCTGAGACTCTTCATACTATTCGTGAGTTGGCATCAGCACTGTTGCAGCAGACGCAACAGAACGTTCAGAGGATGCAGAGAGACGGAGAATTACAGGAGCAGCAGGACAGGAGTAGAGCTACCGAAGCTGAGGACACTGGGATGGATACCTTCCTGAAAGGGAAGCCACCTCAGTTCAGAGGTGATTATGATCCAGAGCGAGCGAAGTGGTGGATTCAGAAGTTAGAGAAGATTTTTGATACCATGAGATGCAGAGATGATCGGAAGGTGACTTATGCTGCTTTCATGCTAACGGGAGGAGCAGAGTCATGGTGGAGAGGCAAGAGGAGATTCCTAGAGACAGAGGGTAGATTGATTAGCTGGGAGTTATTTAGAGATTGCTTCTTCGAGAGGTACATTCCGTGGTTGGTCCGACGCGAAAAGGAGAGGGAATTCATAAGTCTCTGACTGGGTAACATGACTGTTGGTGAATATGCAGCCAAATTCGAGGCCTTGCTATAGTTTTCTGAATTCTTTTAGAGGTTTCCGGATGAGGATTGGCAGTTCCTAAAGTTTGAGGAGGGGTTACGACATGAGATGAGGAGGGCTATAGTGCCCCTAAACATTCAGAGCTTTCCAGTGCTAGTTGAGAGATGTAGTGCCATAGAGAGCATGGATCAGAGGCAAGCTGCAAAGCAAAGATAGTAGCGGAGCGGAGGACCTATGAGATCATGTTTTCAGAGGAGAGTTGGTAGTGGTTCTCAGTGGAGGCAAGGACCTTATACCAAGCCAGTGCAGAATTGTCAGACATCTGCACCAGTACTAGTTATATCAGCACCAGTGGATAGAGTGGGCCAGCAACAGAGGGGCCCAGTCTATTTCCGATGTGGAGGTCCGCATTATGCTAGAGATTGTCTAGAGTGACCTAGTTGTTACATCTGTGGGAAACCAGGTCATCTGGCTCGGGAGTGCAGGCAGAGAGAGACACAGCAGCATACAGCTGCTGGTATAGGAGCTACAGGTTATAGAGAGGGAGCTGGGAGAGGAGTTCCAGCAGCAGGACGACAGACGGCCAGACCTCAGGCCACAGGGAGAGTGTCTACCGTGAAAGGGCTGAATCCTTCCAATCTGCAGATCTTATCCAAGATATGTGTTCTATATCTGGTAGATTCTCATCTGTGTTGTTTGACTTAGGTGCTACACATTCTTTTATTTAGTATGAGTGTGTGGATCATTTACACTTTCCCATTTCTTAGTTACCTTATACTCTTACCATATCTACCCCGACAAATGATTCTTTGACTACTATGTCTGTTTGTCTACAATGTTCTATAGTTGTCGAGAATAGGACATTTAAAATAGATCTTATCTGTTTGCATATGCAATAGATAGACATTATCCTTGGCATGGATTGGCTTTCGGCTAACCATGTAGTGTTAGACTGTCCAGAAAGACTCTATCTTTTCTTGAGCCTTCTAGTATAGTATTTGTTAATGAAGAAATATCTATGAGGGGTGATGATTCTCAACAGTTGTGATGTTTTTCTCAGTGGAACTAAGGAGACTCCGAGTATATATTCTATGACTATCGTGAGAGAGTTTCCAGAGGTTTTTCCTCTTGATGTTCCAGGACTGCCACTAGAGAGGGAAGTTAAGTTCACGATAGATCTCATACCAGGGACAGGACCTATATCCATAGCTCCTTATCGGATGTAACCCACAGAATTTGATGAGTTAAAGAAACAATTGGATGATATGGTGAAGAAGGAATTCATTAGACCCGATGTTTCGCCGTGGGGGGACTCCAGTGTTGTTTGTTAAGAAGAAGGATGGAAGTGCTAGGCTATGTACGGATTACATGCAATTAAACAAGGTGACGATTAAGAATAAGTATCTGTTGCTTAGGATAGATGATCTGATAGATCAATTTAAGGTTTCTAAGATTGACTTAAGATCAGGATACCATCAGATTAGGGTAAAGAAGGAGGATATACCTAAGACAGCTTTCAGGACGAGGAACGGACATTACAAATACTTAGTTATGCCTTTTGGTGTGACTAATGCTCCAGCAGTGTTCATGGATTACATGAACAGGATCTTTAGACCATTCCTCGACAAGTTTGTAGTGGTGTTCATTGAGAGTTGTGTTGTAGGTGTTGAAAGATAGACAGTTATATGCTAAGTTGTCTAAGTGTGAATTTTGGTTAGAGGAGGTTCAATTTTTAGGTCATATAATCAATAAGGAAGGAATAGCGGTTGATCCATCTAAAGTGGAAGCTGTGATTAAGTGGGAGAGACCTAAGTCAGTAAGTGATGTGAGAAGTTTTCTAGGTTTAGCTGGTTATTATCAGAGGTTTATAGAAGGTTAATCGAAGATTGCGATACCTATGACGCATCTAGCGAGAACAGGTACGATGTTTGTTTGGACAGAGAAGTGTGAAGAGAGTTTTCAGAAGTAAAAGGAGAAGTTGACTACATCTCCAGTACTAACATTACTAGATCCTTTAGGATAGTTTGATGCGTATTGTGATGCGTCATATTAAGGGTTGGGTTGTGTTTTGATGCAAGAAGGAAGGGTGGTAGCTTATGCTTCCCGACAATTGAGGATTCATGAGAGCAATTATCTGACCCATGATCTGGAGTTGGCAGCTATCACTACAAAAAGGGGCATTTCCGACGGACAAAAACCATCGGAAAAGAAGGCAAACCGTCGGAAAACGGCATTACCGACGGAATTTCCGACGTGCCCAATTCCATCGATAATAGGCGTGTAGGAAAGGCTTTTCGACGGATCTGGGTTGTCCGTCGAAAATTTCTGACAGCTTTGTCCGTCGAAAAACACGTCATACAGAGCCCTAATTACCGATGGAATTGTCCATCGGTAACTGTCTGTAGAAGTTACAGACGGAACTTTCCGTCAGAAAATCTAAACAGTTTCCGACGGAACTGTCCGTCGGAAACAAGGTTTTTTTTATTTTTTAAATTGATTTCTTTATTTTATTTTGTTTTATATTAATATTTAATTTTTAATTTTTTATTTAAATTTATATTTTGAATATTAATTATTATTATTATATTTTATTTATTAATTATTATTATATTTTATTTTAATTAATTATTTTTTAATTATTATTATATTATATTTTAATTAATTATTATTATATTATTAATTAAAAAACAAAATTGAAATTACAAATAAAATTTAAAAAGTAATTAAATTAAATTGATTTAAAATAAAAACAAACTCAACATATAATCCATAAATAAAATATTAGTCTAGCTACAAAACTCCACTACATCTATAACTATCCTAATACCCATCACCATAATATATGTCATCGTCTTCCTGGCGGAGGGAGTCTGCCGGCATCAGATGACCATCCGGTTGCGGCTTAGAAGACAGTATGGCATCATGTGGCGCCTGCGGTGGTGGATCGGTGGTAGTGGAGGGCTGGGGCTGGGTGTGGGTGGCATGGAGGACCCCTGCAGAGCGTTGTGCCTGTTTGGTGGAAGGAAATCAAGCACAGCGGTCATGACCGTAGAGAATGTCTCCATCTGCTGCATCATGCGCTAGTTCGCCTACCTCTGCTGCTGCACCTCCTGCCTTAGCCGCTGCACCTCCTCCGTGTCCTTTGAGCCGGATGATGTAGGCTCCCGAATGGTCAAGCTCTGCGTCGACCCCCGATGAATCGACTTGGCTAGGGTCGTGGTACCGTAAATCCACCCCTTCTTCTTCCCACCCGCCACATCCATCAAGACCCGGGTCTGTAGTAGCTCAACCTCGACGCGGTCCAGCTGAGAAGGATCCGAGGCACCAGAGCAGGAGGCAGCCTCAGATGCTACCTGACTAAACCTGGCATTGTACTCCGTCAGCGATCAATACATTACAATCAATATTTATTAAACTATATATATATATATATACATACATATGTGTGTGTGTGTATATATATATATATATATATAACTACCTATACTTTAAATATAAAAAAAAAAACTTTAGCTCTCCACTGTCTGCCTCGACTTCTCATCAACAAACTCATCGGTGTCCGAGCGAATATATGCCTGGTCAAAGACCGTAGGGACATTAACGGACCGAGCAAGCGCTCCTACCTGCAACCGACGCACCAATAAAATCAATTAGTTATAAAATAATTTTTTAATAAAAATTTACAGTTTATAAATAAAATTATTTATATATGCATACCATGTAAATGGCATGTTGCGTGTGGCTAATAATAGAACCACCAGTGGCATGCTTCCACCCTTCTCGGAAGCCCGATTTCTCTTTGCCTACTAACACTTCAGCTTGTAAGCTGGAGTGTCCCAGTATGCACACCGTTGGGCCCAGATGTAGGGCTCGATGTAATTCGGACGTATCCGGGTATCCCTACGCTCCCGGAACATGTCCCTCAGTCGAGCAGCTGCTCGGTCGTCAAAGATAGCACGTATCTCTGAGGCATGCTCCGGTAACCAACGCACAGGCTCCTATTAACAAAGAAAAAATATTAATAACATTATACAAAAAATATATATATAATGCATGAAAAATAAAGCGAAAATTACTTGAATTAATAAACAACAACTTACTTCCAACCGTCTGAAGATACGATCCTGATCGTCCCCGGGGATCACCCCCGATGATGGCCAGAAGCGAAAATACTGCGTCTTGATAGCGTAGGTAACGTGCTTCGATCCCATTTTCGATGGGATGAAGCTGAAAAATTTATAATTTTATTAATTCAACAATATGACAACCAACAAATATATACTTATTGAATATTAACTATTTTTAAACAACATTAAATTAAATTAAACTTATGAGCCAGAAACAGGCTGGATATAATGGTCGATCCTCAGGTGCGGGAACCCTGGCCCACTCAGGCAGGTCCTTCGCCGCGGCTGACTGCTACACAGACGATGATGATGGAATGGTCGTGTCGTGACCGTATGCATGTTAGGAATTTGCGTATAAAAAAAAATAACGCAGCGGAAAAAATTCCCATCGAAGGATCCTTGCGAATGGTCATGATTCATGGTTAGGAGATTTACCTCTTGAAGCGATGACAGTTGATTAAAATTGTCTATCACGAATACCGCACGAACGATGTCTCTAAGGTATCCACACGAGCAGATTCCATGAACGTCCAACGTCACGAACCCGAAGCGTCTCTGTCTCACAGTGCTAGCTTCGAAAACCGAGAACTACTGCTCACTATCACTCTCTATGTGCGGCTAGGGTAAAAAAAACCGTATAGGCACAATAGCTTAAGTGGTCTACTTATAGCAGCGCCTCCTTAAGTGAGTTAGTGAGCAGCGTTTGACCTAAGCCCCATGTACTATGTGCTAGGCCTAATAGAAAAGTCCAACTCTCCTTTTAATGCTTCTTTTAATCCGCTCTTATGTGTGTGACCCTATAGGTTCCCAAAACGTTAGTAGTAATATTAAATCCCATTTAATATTACAAACAGTGAGCGGTATCTAGCAATACATCACTGCTACCTAAGTAGTGAGAAAGTCAGTGATTTGACGAAACCTTTCTGTGACAAATATTCATGTGCATTATTATCCCTTTGTCCATATATCTATATTGAACACAAGACATGGAATGTGTCACCCTTGTATGGGTCAATATCATGTTCCCTGATACCCGAGTAGACTTAACAACAAATGAGGTCAATATCTCATATTGACTCATTTCAGCACGGCCATGCATTTTACAGTCTCACTCTATCAGGGGGCCCACAGATATTACTCCTGTTATGTAGGAGGGACAAATTCCATCTAGGTCACTCACATCCCTCTGCATGGCTCGTGGTATGCCCAATGTCCGTCTTTATAATCATCCTATTACAGATGACGTTTGACGATATTAAAGCACACAACTCCTCATGTAGGGATCATAGCGATTTTAGGTCGAAGGATTGCATACACCACTGTCACTATGAGAACTACTTATGACACTCACACAACGCTCCATGTAGTGTTCTCATGGTGGGTCAATCTAGTACATCATTACTCTAATGTGTACCTATGTGGCGACTAGATATCTCATATCCATGACCCGTGAGATATGGTCATCAGTCTGCACACATAATAGTCTCAATGTATTATTATTGTCCTTATTAATAAAATACTTGACTACGGATATTTAAGAATAGGATTTCATTGTTCAATAGTGTCTCACGATCAAGTCATATACTTGATATTCTATTAAACTGAAATTTCTATTCTAAGGACTTTATTATGTTTAAACAAGTAACACAATAAACTGGAATGCCTCATATCATATATAGCAAGATACAAATGTAAGTCTAAGAAATACACTGGCCTCTAAGGCTTACACCAACAATGCGGGCATGGATGATGAATGGCCATGTCCGACTGTGGCACCATCCCAAGAGTCGGCATAAATGATAATCCTGTTGGCTGTGTGGTCGGCGCAGTCGATGATGATGGTGGTGCTGGGTGTGGGTGTGGTGTTGGTCCTGTAGGGGCGGCAATTAGCTGGCTAGTGTGCGTTGTGGCACAAAGCGAGTGGAGGTCTGGACATGGGTGGCGGATAGGGTAGTGTGGGTCGGGGATAGTGTAGTATAGGTAGGGGATGGTGTAGTAGGGGTCGGTAAGAGTGTAGAATGGGTGGGGGATGGTGTAGAATGGGTGGGGGAGGCTCATGTAGGTGTCGATGGGGTTAGTGCGGTAGGGATGGGGGTGGGTGTAGTGGGTGCTAAGGGACTTCCAGGAATGCGAGCAAGCACCGGGGACTTGACGATGTATCGTCCCCACCTAGCCTTCCCCTTCCCCTTATCACCGCTAGGCGGTGGGGGCGGGGCGGTTGTCATCCTGATGCTGACATATATATTTTTATAGCATAATTATAAATCAATGTAAAAACAGTAAGTAATCGAGATCTAACAGCCTAATCTAAGCAAATATTTAAAATACAACAATATTTGTCAAGTCTTACATTTAATTACATAAGAAAATATTTAAAATACAATAAAATTAACTTAATGGTAAACTTCCTATTTAGACTCGGTATCGTCATTTGATTGTAAGTCCGACTCTTCTTCTTCTTGCATTGAGTCATCACTTTGGATTTCTTCCTCTGATGATGCATGCATCGATGACTGATTACCAATGACCACTTCTTCCCCTTCATTTCCAGATCCCAACATGCCAGTAATATGCTCGACCACAATTACTTCATTGACATGTGACGATCCATCTGCCTTGAAGGGCGTCTCATCCTGTACATCATCGTTTTCTATGCGACCCCTAGTCTTGGTAGTGACAGCAACACACCAACCTTATTTGTCCATTTGCATTGCTGGATAAGGAACATAATAAAGTTGTTTTACATTATGAGCAATTATAAACGGATCAAACTGTTGATATCTTCTATCCATGCGAATGTCCACAGCTCCATACTTGGGATCCACCTTTGTGCCTGTCCTTGATGGATCAAACCAGTTATAATAAAATAAGACTACTTTTTTAGGATAAGTAGTAGTATTGTATTGTAACTCGTATATGTGTTTTATGACCCCATAAAAATCACCAGTACCTTCACCCTGTACAACAACCCCACTATTAATTGTCTTTTTGCCCACGTTCCATTCATCTGTGTGGAATTTGTACCCATTAACAAAGTTTGTATGCCATGATCTAACACAGCTATAGGGCTCGTACGCTAAATCACTCAAGTGTTGATTAATCATGCTTAATGGTTGCTGATACACCTACGAATAGGTAAATCATATTAAATAATTGCTTTTTCAAGAGGAAAAATTAAGCTTAATATATTGTTTGCTAAGTTATATGACACTTACTTGTTGCTTGAACCATTCAGGAAAATCTGCATGTGTACGAGCAGAAGCATCTTGTTCACTTAATTGATTAATTTGCAGGAACACACTGACAAATAAAATGTGTACTATGTGTCAAAGGAGAAATTTTAATAACATGTGATACATTATTTCAGAAATAGGTCATTGAAACTTAGTCATGGTATGGTTTCACCTCTGTACAATTTATCAAGACATGAACATGGGCCGATGCATACTCCTCATCGCTTAACCAGTAAGTAAGGTCCTTGCCAGCATCACGGCCAGGAAGGTTAAATACGGATAGCATATAAGGATACCCTACATTATCAGCATCTACCTCGTTCCTAACATGTCTTGGTGCCAACATAAAGTTGTTGAAATAGTGGGAACATAAATGGGTTGTCTCACGGTGTAAGTAAGACGCACAGATTGATCCTTCCATCCTAGCCTTGTTTTTAATTCATCGTTTAGAGTCGCCCATGAATCTAAGTAATAATAAACATTAGTGACAATGCATTATTCAAGGGATGCTAATTATTTAAATGTCAAAATATAATAAAATTACCTTTCAAATGGATACATCCACCTATACTATACGGGTCCACCAAGCCTACCTTCATATGCAAGATGGACAGGGAGATGTTCCATTGAGTCAAAGGAAAGAATGGCTTATTTTTGAATCTGACACCCTTCAAACAATGGCTTATTTGTCTCTAACAATGGGTTGTAAAATCTCTGTGTCGATTCATTAGGAGGCTCTTCCATGTCATCAAGCTCATTCGCCTCAAAATTCTGATGTTGCCAAGACAATCATCCACCATCATATGCATTGACTGGAGTTGTTAGACATATTCGTCGTGTAAGCCACTGCTTGATGCATCCATGTCAAGATCGTCACCACCTACCTCATTTAGATCAATATACGATAACTCATCGCCATGATCAGTCCATATCCAATAATTAAGCTTGAAACCATGTCGGTACATGTGTAACTTCACGTCATCATCACTCAAAACCATCATACAATTGCACTTTGTACAGGGACATCTAATCCCCCCTCTTTGGCATAATGACAATGTTGCTTGGTTTTCGATATAAACTCCTCAACTCCATCAACAAATGATTGTTTCAGAAGTCATCTCCCAGACTCGTTCCTATCATACACCCAACTGCGGCACAATGGATAATATTTCATCCTTCTGCATTTTCAGATAAATTGACGTACTTTTAAACATGATACTATGACCCTGAATCGCTCCCTTTCCTTTAAAGGTGTGGCCCTATACCATTCGAGGAAAAGCTTTTTCACCATTGTATTATACTAGTTACTCATTACTTCTCATGTGCTATAGCTGACAAAATTTCGGCAGCATTTCCCATTGGTCTCCAAGTACACCACTTGATCTCGGTAAGATACCACAATCAAGTATGGTCCCAGAGAACAAAAGGAAATGCTTCGATATGAAGTTTAATCAACTATTTAACAAATGAAAATCAACAAGTAATTAGTATATCAATGGACAAAAAGTTTCTTCCCAAACTGTCCTAATTGGACGATTCAAGATTCAATAAAATAAGCAATACCATGACCACCAGTACACATGCTCCATAATATTGAATCTTGAACGGAAAACTAAGGTTTTTCTCGATTACGTATTAATTATATAAACTCTAAGATAAAATAAAACTTTAAGTAAACAAGACTGAAAAATTGACAAATAAACACATAAGCAACTATTATAAAAACATGCTATACGCTAGTGTTATTAAATTTTAAAATTTTATTGATTATTAAATTATTGTTTATAATATTGTCTCAAGTCTTATGAAACTTAACACATGTCATAGCTGTTAAGCAAAATTCGCATGACAAGGCTTATGGTCTTGTAAATTTTAATTTTAATTTTTTTTATTGCTAATAATTAATTAATTGTTTATTTATTAATTAATTTTAATTACTTAAATAATTTATTTAACTAATAAGATATTAATATTACACTAGTGATATTAATGAGATATTAATAATTTATTCTGATTTCATTCGCACTTCAGCAAAGCACTACGAGATCCACGAGATATTATCACATCAAATGCATCGCCATTGTGAGCAACTGTTGCTCCATTATTCGTTTGTCGCTTCCTCTCATCACTAAGACTCAACTTATTCCTTAATTCATTATTCTACTATCTCAATATTTTAATTCTATTTATTATAATTTAATTGGATCATTTTATTTTTTATATACAAAAAAATAACCTACAACAAACAAGAATCAAATCCAGTTATCAACAAAAATCATACCATTAAGTACACAACAATCATAACACAGCTAAAAACTTTACACAATTTCAGTTTAATTTACACACTTTACAAAATAAATAAATAAAACTCAAAAAACCTGGGTGGCGGTGGCTCTTAGTGGTGTGGTTAAATGATGAATCTCGCACTGATGAATACAAAAAAATAGTACAATATTGTGGTGGTAACACAACAGTACCAAAAAACACACCAAAATAAAGACTCCCCAAATATCTTCAACAAACCAAAAAACAAAAAAAAAAACAAAAAAAAAACTATTATTAGTTTTTTATATTGGTAAATAAAAGGAAATACATCATTAGCTTATAGAAAAAAGACAAACAAAACAAATTAGAAACCTAGTAACATACAAATATTATCATATCCCTTAATTAATAATAACAAAAGGAAAAAAAAATAAAACACCCATGAACCAATGTTTCAGTTGCCCTATTTTTAATTCAAGGATATTTACCATCACAACAGTCCACATAAAAATTATTGCTAATAATGGGGTTAAAAATGAAGGATAGCACTTACATAAACATCAAAGGAAATATTTCACAAAAAAAGACTAAAAATTCACTGACATTCTTTTCCAAGAAATAATAATTCTCAGCCTTGAATAATTCACTTTTAATGTGGAGAAGGCTAAAAATATCAAATAATAAAATTACAATAGGAAACGCTTACCCAAAGGGTGATTGATGTCGTGCGAATGCACGTGCGATTCCGGCAAGTGTACCGGATCGTCGCCAAGTAATAAAAGATATCGAACCCACAGAGACTGTGTTCCCGAATCACAATGAATTTCGAATCGATTAAGTTCTGGACTTTTTAGAGAGGGTTTTGAAATTGGTTTTTGAATTGAAAGATAGATGAGCAGAGAACAATTAAAACAGAAAACAATTGTTTATGGGGTTTTTATCTAAAACGGATTCCTAGGGATTTGGGTTACCTTTGAGGCTGTTTATGTTGCTAACAGATTTACCTTTGTTGATTACCGAAATTGCCTTGAAGGCGAGTTTATCCTCTGATAGCTTAAGCTCCCTCTCGGGTTACAAAAGCCGTGCCCAATTGACCCGACCCCTACTCTCGTGGTAGTCGATCCCAAATTGGACCCTTTGCGTTCAGTGACAACTCGTTGCTCCTCGAGGGACGGCTTCTAACTCTCGTGATTTCAGTCCCAAGTCTGACTTCTATAGGTCCGACACCCAAGTTCACCGCTAGGTTCCTCCTTGAAATGTCTCGGTCATGCAAATAACCTAAGTTCACCGCTAGGTTCCTCCTTGGATCATTCACATCTCAAAAACCAGTGGCTGCCGGGCTTTACGAGTGAATCACCCTAGAGATCCTAAGTTCACCGTTAGGTTCCTCCTTAGAACGTCTATGTCACGTAAATAAACGGTTGCCGAAATTTATGAGTGATTAACACACTAGAAATCAGATCTAAAGCAAATCGTAATTAACAAAGAGTTTACATCAAATTTACATCATAAACAAACTTGGGCAGAGCCCTAATCCCTAGAAACTATGCTACTACTCCAGTCTTGCCATGGAGATGACAAGCTGGGTTGACAACATAATAAAAATCAGAAAAGAGAAGAGAGGAGAAGAAGAGGAGAGATCTATGCCTAGAGTAGTAGCCCCCAATGTGTTGATAATCCTCAGATCTGATGCCCTGGTCCATATTTATAGAAATGGGGAAGTTAGAGTCCCAAACCAACTCAAAATCTGATCTATTTCGGTTTCTTCAGGTCCAAGTAAAGCGCGTCAGGACCGTGATGGCCATCACGGCCAGGCCGTGACGGTCTCTGCCTCTGGCTGCTTTGCAAAATTCAAATTCTCGCGACGCGAGATATGACTCGCGACGCGAGTCCTCAGCTTCATGGCCCGTGAAGAATATCACGGCTATGCCGTGATGTGCTCTGACTTGTGGTGGTTTTGGGTCACGGCCGTGATGGTTATCACGGCCAGGCCGTGATGCACTCGACTTCAGCCTTTCTTCTTTTTCAGTTTTGCTCGATCATGGCCGTGATGAGCATCACGGCTAGGCCGTGATGGGCTCTGTTTGGCTCATTTTCTTCAGTTTTAAAGCTCCATCTTCATCCAAACTTCATCATGGTTGATCTTGAGCAATTTACCCTTGATATCTGCAAAACAACACACGAAAACCGCCTTACCCGTTCCAAAGGAAAATTAACCTAAAATCTAATAAAAATATGCCTAAACTACATGAAAATGCATGCAAAATGATGGACAAAGATGAGGTGGAATCACACTCATCAAATCACCCCAAGCTTGAAACTTTGCTTGTCCTCAAGCAATTACTCAGGCCATAAGATATAAATCTTTCAAAGCATGGATAGTGAACTAAGAACCCTAGAAGCTAATCCAAGTAATAGGCATTTTTAATAAGCATTCAAGAGATAATCAAGTTCCAGTCCAATTAGAAGCTAAGGTTTTTCAAGTTTATGTCCTCACTGATTTGGGCACTCATCTCACCTCACTCAAGTGTTTTAGGGTTTATTGCAATTCACTCCATTTCCTCAAGGAAAGTATTTTACCATAGGCTTGACTATTAATCAAATCTCCACTTTATTAATGAAAACACTTAAGAATTAAGAGGTCTTTTCCTTTGGTTGTAATGTGGCCATGGGATTTATTGTAAGGTGGGAAAATCAAGGAAAGGGAATTTCAAGAAGGCTAGACAGATTATCAAACATTACAAGGTATGACACCTTCTAAAATACCTTTTAAGGGCTTTGATTTACTTTTTCCACCTTTCTTCTTTTTCTTTTTTTTTTCTCACTTTCTTTGTCATCCCCTTCTCCATTTTTTTTTTCTGTTTATTTCATTTTTATTTGTTTGGAGAAGGGGAGATTTATAGCTCAAGAGAAATATTTTCATCCCATTCTTTTTCCAACTACCAATTACCCTTTTTGTAATACTTTAAAAGGTGCCATACCAAGCATTATTTATCAAATTAATTCATGGTATCAAGAAAAGTATTTTTTTCTTTAGGCTCAAAATTGGGCAACTAAGGGGTAGCATTTAACATTCAAAGCCCGGGAGGCCAGAAAAATACCTAGTGCCTCAATCATTTCCAAAAATGTTTTCAGAAATTTTTAAGTTTTGAAATGGTTTCAAGTCAAGTTCTAGAAAATAAAGTCCAAGAGGAATTACAACACTCTAGCACAAGAAATGGAAATCTTACATTTAGTAGTTCAAAAATCAGTGAGGTACACAAGTTTAAGGAACCACATGCTAATTATCAACTATCAAATGATTATCTCAAGAATTTTTATTTTTAGCCATATCACAAGAATAATGAAAAATTGGGTTCAAAATTCACTATCTCAATTCATTTGGCTCCAAGTTCTCACAATCGGATGCATGTTCTAAGTGAGGGGAAATCTAGAGAATGTGATCATACCAATCTATGCCTATGTGAATGCAATATGAATGCAACAATGCAAATGCAAAAATAAATACCCCTACCCCAAGCTTGATTACTTACATTGTCTCCAATGTAAATAATCAAGTCGGAGAGAGGAGAAAAATGGAACAACTTACCGAGTCGGTAGCGGGTGTTGGCTTCACATTCCAGTCAAAACTTGGGTAGAAATTGTATCACGGCCGTGAGGCTTATCACGGGAAGGCCGTGATCGTTTCTGATCCTCAGGAGTTGCCCTGTCACGGCCGTGATCTACATCACGGCTAGGCCGTGATGCTCTCTGATCTTGGCATCCTACTCATCACGCCCATGATGGTTGTCACGGCTAGGCCGCGATGCTCTCTGTGCTCTTGTTTAGTTCATCACGGCCGTGACCACTGTCACGGCCAAGGCGTGATGGCCTCTGACTTTATTTTTTTATGCTCTTCTTCTCTTTCTCAACCTGAAAACACTAGACAAACTTATTAATGATATTTTTGCCTCTTGATCTTCTCAAATTATTCAAGAGGTTAAATCAAAAATAAAAGGAAAAAGGGAAAGAAAACTTGGGTTGCCTCCCAAGAAGCGCTTATTTATGGTCTTAAGCTTGACCAAACTTCCTTCAGTCAACCGGGGTCGGCTGGGCGTAGAAGTGCAGGAACACTTCTTTTCCAGGGAGCTCCTTCAAATAGTCGTTTCTGCTCATACGGCCAGTAACGCTTCCGCTTTGCTCTTTTCTCTCGGAGCTTCCTAGCCTTCCTTTCTTCCGGCGGAAGTTTTATTTCCGCATGGACAGCAACTCCAACTTCACCACTGGGTGCATCTCCAACCATGCATATCTTTGGGGTTGCTTCCATGCTAAGTTCTTTCTCTACCGCTGGAGACGTTACATCAATTCTGCACACATGGCTATCAAAAGGAGGGTTGTTACAAGAGTTAATCAACTGAAAATTTACCCTACCTTCCTCTACATTTAGAGAGAGTTTGCCATTCCTTACGTCTATTAATGCTCCAGCGGTTGCCAAGAATGGCCTTCCTAAAATGATGGGGAATTTAGAATTCCCTTTCATGTCCAATACCAGGAAGTCGGTAGGGATGAGAATTTTCCCTACCTTTACAGGAACATTCTCTAGTATGCCTAGAGGAGTCCTAGTTGAGCCATCCGCAATTTGTAAGGGGAATTTGAATGGTCTCAACTCTTTGCTTCCCAACCTTTCCATGATAACGAGGGACATCAAGCTCGTGCTAGCCCCTAAGTCACACAAGGCTTGGTCTATTTGCACTTGTTCAATTGAGCAAGCGATGGAGAAACTACCTGGGTCTTTCAGTTTAGTAGGCATTTTAGTCTCTACATCTACTTGCTTTTTCCTAACCAACCTTTGTGGGAAAGGTATCGGGGGTTGGTACGGTGGTGGAGGGACGTATTTCGGTTCTGGTTCTTCTTTTTCGCTCATGTCTTCCTCCGGTTCCACCTCCATTTCAGCTACCCCCACCCCAAGCTTATCATCCCTCAAGTGTATGACATTGCAATGCTCATTGGGATTTGCTTCGGGTTGCCCCGGGAATGCACCCTTAGGTCTCGAGTACGTACTGGCTTGTTGGGCAATCTGGGTTTCTAGCATCTTGTTATGAGTTGCTAAGTTGTCTACCTTAGATGCTAGATCCTTTATTGCCTCACTCACTGCTCTTCCTTGTTGTCTAAACTCCTCATTCTGTTTTGTCTGAGTTTCGACAAAACTTTCAAATAAAGTCTCGAGTTTAGATCTTTGTACCTGAGGGTACCCGGTGCTACTTTCTTATTACCTTGACCCTCTTGGAACTCATGGTTGAGCGTGTTGCTTGTAGTTGCCGTAAGAGAGGTAAGGGTTGTTTCTTCTTTGGTTGTAGGGATTTGGGGGAGCATAGTTGGGCAGCTTCGGGTTCGTATCATAGTAGTTGTTACAAGAGTTCACTTGCTCACCCGGCGCCGGATCCATGTGGGCATCCCATCATGTCATGTCCCCGCATACCACAAATCTCACAAACAAGGTTAGTAGCACCTAATGCACTCACATTAGCTCTTTCAAGCCGATCAAAACGTTTATTAAGTGAGTCTATCTTTGACATAATAAGATCTGTGCTATTTACCTCAAACTTACCCCCCGAAATCTTGTTCGGGTTATTACCTCTTTCGGATCCCCATTGGTGGTAGTTGGTGGCGACATTCTCGATGATGTTGAATGCCTCAGTGAGAGGCCTATTCATAAACGCTCCACCGGCTGCAGAATCTAGTGACACCTTCGAAGAGTAGTCCAATCCGTTATAGAAGGTGTACACTATTAACCACCTCTCGAGTCCGTGATGTGGGCACGACTCCAGCAGTCCCTTGTATCGATCCCAAGCTTCCGATAATGATTCTCCGTCTTTCTGGAAGAAGCCGGTGATCTGGGTTCTTATGTAGGCCGTCTTGGATGGAGGGAAGAATTTTTCCAAGAACGCCTGCTCCAGTTGGTCCCAAGTAGTCAAGGTGTTAGCGGGAATTTGCTTTAGCCAGGCCTTTGCCTTTCCAGTGAGAGACGAGGGGAACAATCTCAAACGCACAACATCGACTGAGGCTCCATGAATCCGGATTGCATCGGTGAACTCTAAAAATGTCTCTATGTGATCGGTCGGGTCCTCCGAAGGCAATCCTCCGAATTGATGTTGCCTAATCATGTTGATTAGCATGGACGGTATGGTGTAGTTCTCCGCCTCAATCTCTGGCCTTGCAATCCCAGTTCGCAAGCCTCTCGCATTTGGGGCTGCGTAGTCCTTCAAAGGCTTTGTATCCGGTTGATTCGCCATGAGTGGAACGGGACTCAACCTTTCTCCCTCTCTTTGTAGTCTTCTACGTCTGTGGAAGGTCCTCTCGATCTCCGGATCAATCTCACTAAGGCTCCCAAGACTTAGAGATCTTTGCATATAACACACAGAGAGATGGATACAATAGAAGGAAAAGAATGTTTTTGATTTTTTGTTTTTTTTTTAATTTCAGAAACAAAAATCAAACAAAAAGAAAAAGTCCAGAAAAATCAATTCAAAATTTGAATTGAGATTCGAAAAGGCACAGTCCCCGGCAACGGCGCCAAAAACTTGATGTCGTGCGAATGCACGTGCGATTCCGGCAAGTGTACCGGATCGTCGCCAAGTAATAAAAGATATCGAACCCACAGAGACTGTGTTCCCGAATCACAATGAATTTCGAATCGATTAAGTTCTGGACTTTTTAGAGAGGGTTTTGAAATTGGTTTTTGAATTGAAAGATAGATGAGCAGAGAACAATTAAAACAGAAAACAATTGTTTATGGGGTTTTTATCTAAAACGGATTCCTAGGGATTTGGGTTACCTTTGAGGCTGTTTATGTTGCTAACAGATTTACCTTTGTTGATTACCGAAATTGCCTTGAAGGCGAGTTTATCCTCTGATAGCTTAAGCTCCTCTCTCGGTTACAAAAGCCGTGCCCAATTGACCCGACCCCTACTCTCGTGGTAGTCGATCCCAGATTGGACCCTTTGCATTCAGTGACAACTCGTTGCTCCTCGAGGGACGGCTTCTAACTCTCGTGATTTCAGTCCCAAGTCTGACTTCTATAGGTCCGACACCCAAGTTCACCGCTAGGTTCCTCCTTGAAATGTCTCGGTCATGCAAATAACCTAAGTTCACCGCTAGGTTCCTCCTTGGATCATTCACATCTCACAAACCAAAGGGCTCAGGGCTTTACGAGTGAATCACCCTAGAGATCCTAAGTTCACCGTTAGGTTCCTCCTTAGAACGTCTATGTCACGTAAATAAACGGTTGCGAAATTTATGAGTGATTAACACACTAGAAATCAGATCTAAAGCAAATCGTAATTAACAAAGAGTTTACATCAAATTTACATCATAAACAAACTTGGGCAGAGCCCTAATCCCTAGAAACTATGCTACTACTCCAGTCTTGCCATGGAGATGACAAGCTGGGTTGACAACATAATAAAAATCAGAAAAGAGAAGAGAGGAGAAGAAGAGGAGAGATCTATGCCTAGAGTAGTAGCCCCCAATGTGTTGATAATCCTCAGATCTGATGCCCTGGTCCATATTTATAGAAATGGGGAAGTTAGAGTCCCAAACCAACTCAAAATCTGATCTATTTCGGTTTCTTCAGGTCCAAGTAAAGCGCGTCACGGCCGTGATGGCCATCACGGCCAGGCCGTGACGGTCTCTGCCTCTGGCTGCTTTGCAAAATTCAAATTCTCGCGACGCGAGATATGACTCGCGACGCGAGTCCTCAGCTTCATGGCCCGTGAAGAATATCACGGCTATGCCGTGATGTGCTCGACTTGTGGTGGTTTTGGGTCACGGCCGTGATGGTTATCACGGCCAGCCGTGACGACTCGACTTCAGCCTTTCTTCTTTTTCAGTTTTCCTCGATCATGGCCGTGATGAGCATCACGGCTAGGCCGTGATGGGCTCTGTTTGGCTCATTTTCTTCAGTTTTAAAGCTCCATCTTCATCCAAACTTCATCATGGTTGATCTTGAGCAATTTACCCTTGATATCTGCAAAACAACACACGAAAACCGCCTTACCCGTTCCAAAGGAAAATTAACCTAAAATCTAATAAAAATATGCCTAAACTACATGAAAATGCATGCAAAATGATGGACAAAGATGAGGTGGAATCACACTCATCAGTGATCCACCCAAATCACTCCAGAGAGTACTGCAAAGAAACAAAGAAAAGAAGAGGTGAGCTACATGATTTGAGTTTCCCAACCAGATAATAAATCAAATAAAGAGAATTGAGTACAGGTTACAATAACAAGAGTTGGTAACTTCATTTGTTTGCTTTCATTATGAAACAGGTGAGGAATTCTGAAGTGCTATCAGAATTTTAAGATTTTTAGTCTCATTGTATGCATAATCAACCCATATGTTACCGAGCCATTTACTTTTAGATTCTCACAATAAAAGATTAAATAGCATCAAATATTTAAAATGTAACAAATAAAAAGTGTAATAGAAAAGCAATTCAAGTATGGTAATGGAAGTTAACAATGGGTTAGAACCATTCATACCGGTCAGGGGTGGTGGCACGTGGTGGATGGTGGCGGTAGCACACGATGGACGTACGGTGGTGGCGGCACGCGATGGTTCTGGACAGAGACGCGTTAGCACACAGAACAGAAATATAGAGAGAGGGGGGAGAGAGAGAGAGATCAGCGACGGTGGTGGTGGGGGGCGGTGGTGGTGGGGGCGGCGGTTCGTGCAACTGAGAGAAGAGAGAGTAGAGAGAGAAGAGAAAAAGGAAAGTGAGGGGGGAAAGGGTTTTCGGTGTTAATTATTAAACATTTTCCGACGGATTACCGAAGGCTTTTCCGTCGGTAATTCAAAAAAATGATTATCGACGGACAGAGTCGTCGATAACTTTAACAAGATTTTCAACGGCCTAGCCGTCGGTAAGTGCTACCCATATACCGATGGAAAATTCCGTTGGTAAACTCTGCGCCAGGTTTTTTTTTATTCCCACCAGCTTTTTCGATGGACGTACCGATGGATATTTCGTCGGTAATGTTACCGACGGCCATTTCTGTCAGAAATTGATGAAACTGTTGATCTTCGCGTGTACCGACGGAAATATCCATCAGTAATCCCTTAATTACCGATGGAAAAAATGTCCGTCGGTAAATCACCTCTTTCTGGTAGTGTATAGTCTTTGCATTGAAGATATGGTGACACTATCTCTATGGATCTAAGTTTAATGTGTTCAGTGATCATAAGAGTTTAAAGTATTTGTTTGATCAAAAAGAGTTAAATATGAGACAGTGTAGATGGATGGAGTTTATTAAGGATTATGATTTTGATTTACAATACCATCCGGGAAAGGCAAATGTAGTGGCGGATGCATTAAATAGGAAATCTTTACATGTGTTCGCAATGATGGTAAAAGAAATGGAATTAATGAAACAATTTAGAGATATGAACCTAGGCATGGAATTGGCTAAGGATAGAATATGCGTAGGTATGATAACCATTAGTAGTGAGTTTCTGAAAGATCTTAAGGTTAAACAGGTTCAGGATCTGTATCTGCAAGTGGTGATCAGAAGTATAGATGAGGGTAAGATTTCTGATTTCAGTAAAGGTATAGATGGTGTGCTGAGGTTTAGAAATCAGATAAGTATGCCAGAGGATTTAGAGCTTAGGAAGATGATATTGGAAGAGGCACATAAGGGTAAGCTAAGTTTTCACCCCAGGAGCCACCAAGATGTATCAAGGCTTGAAAAATATGTTTAGGTGGCCAAAGATGAAGAAGGAAGTGACGGAATATGTTCTATCTTGTTTAGTTTGTTAGAAAGCTAAGATAGAGCATCAGAAGCCTGATGGTTTATTACAAGTATTGGATATCCCAGAGTGGAAGTGGGATAGTATAGCTACGGACTTTGTGGTTGGATTACCACGAATTCCAAAGAGGTATGATGCGATTTTGGTTATCATTGATAGGTCAATGAAGTGCGCTCACTTCTTACCTATTAGGGAAAGTTACAGTTTAGAGAAGTTGACCCAGATCTATATCAAGGAAGTTGTTAGGTTGCACGGAGTGCCATCAAGCATTGTCGCCGATCGGGATCCTATATTCACATCTAGATTTTGGAGACAGTTACACAAGGCTTTGGGAACCAAGTTGAGGAAGATTTCTTCTTATCATCCTCAAATGAATGGATAGTCGGAGAGGACGATTCAATCACTGAAGGATCTCTTGAGAGCCTGTGTGTTGGAACATGTTGGCAATTGAGATGAGTTCCTCCTTTGATTGAGTTCACTTATAATAATAGTTTCCACAGCAGTATCAGGATGGCACGGTATGAGGCTTTATATGGCAGAAAGTGTAGGACTCCGATATGTTGGTATGAGACTGGTGAGAGCCAAGTGTTGGGTCCTAATGTGGTACAGCAGAAAACAGAACAAGTCAGGAAGATAAGAGAGAAAATGAAGGAAGCACAAGATAGGCAGGGGAGCTATAGTAACAAGAGGAGGTGATGCTTAGAGTTCCAGGAAGGTGATCACGTGTTTTTCAGAGTCACTCCAAAGACTGGAATTGGCAGAGCTATAAAGTCTAGAAAGCTTACTCCTCGATTCATTGGACATTTTCAAATTCTTCGAAGGATTGATCCAGTAACTTACCATATAACCTTACCACCTAACCTTTCTAATCTACATGACATCTTTCACATCTCTTAGTTGAGGAAATATTATCCAAATCCTTATCATGTAATTGAGCCTGAGTCCATACAACTATGAGAGAATCTAGAATATGAGGCTGTACCGGTTAAGATTGCAGATAGAATGATTAAAGAACTCCGTGGTAAACAGATTCCTTTGGTTAAGATCATATGGGATGTTATTACCAGAGATACTACTTGGGAGTGTGAGGCAGACATGCAGCAACAGTATCCACACTTATTTTCAGGTACGTAAATTCCGAGGACGGAATTTCTTTTAAGGGGGTTAGAAATGTAACAGACGTACTTTTATGATTTTGTTTTACGTATGATGATTAGGTTTAAAACCTGGATTAGGTGTGTAATAGGTTGGTTGAGGTCTAGGAATCTTTACATGGAAAGTACGCAACCGACCGGGACGAAATCAGACGTAAATATAACCTAGGGTTTTCAAGTATCGCTCGAAAGTGTATGATAAATAACTTATGATTAAGAAATAGGTTAAGAATTTTTTAGGGTTTAAGCTTGTTCTTTAGGTATAGAAGAGCCTATATCCCAAATTTGAGATCAATCAGACATCGAACGGAAATGTGGAAGTAGGTTTCCTGGTCAACAGTCAACGCTCAAGCGTGACCTACTCCACTCTAAAGCGTGGAGATCAACCAGACCAGCTCTGGCGTTGACTCCATGAGGCATGTAACACCCTTCTCGAGTGCTACATCGTAAGTGACATTTTAAGGCCGAAAAGTAGGTTAATTAAAATTGACTATAAAGAATGGGGTATTTTTTTTCTTTTTCGTGAGTCGTAAATATAACTAATTTGATTTAGATGAATGAACAATAAAATTTTCTATTATCACAATTAGAACCATCAGTTCGAAAATCATTTACATAATACCCAACCCGACTTATAAACATAAATCATAACAGTGTACAGATCCAGTATAAAGATATGGAGACGTTCCTAAAATATAAAATACTTGGAGTCGCAGCTCCATAACAGTAATATTAACTCCCAAACATACCCAGGTGGACAAACTAAAATAGAAAAGACCATCCTTTCTCAAACACCGTGAGAAGGACAAACCCAAATGATGAAATCTAGTGGAAACTCTATTTGAGTCCACTATCGACGTCGCCACAAAAGATACTACTAGAGCTACTACAATAGTAACTCTCGAACTAAGCCCTTTCCTCTTCCAAGAGGAAAACAGGATCTACGAACCATCGATAGTCTGGAAGATGTACACTAGAAAATCTAACATATCGTTCGCATGCTTGAACCTCGACCTCTATGATGCATCAGCCAAGTGACATCTTGATGTCTCAATCTTCTTAAAAGAATACAGAAGGCACATAGCCAGCCGACATAGGTAATATAAAAATAAAGAGGTGAGATTTCTATTTATAATACACATAAGGCAGACATGCAGTGGCACGACTCTCAGGTACGTACAATTAGTAATATTCAATCAAATCTACATTCAATCAAATCTACATCCATAACAGAATAATAATGTTTCACAGAAACATGACCACAGCATCGCGCTTTCCTCTATAGAAGACATCTAAGACTTGAGGAATGACCTCTGAATTCCTATACCATGGTTTTACGAATAGTCAGAGAGAGTGGTTCGGAGGATTGCTCCGGAGGTACCAGCCTTGGGCAATAAAGAATGCGTCAATAGAGAGGGTGTGCACGTCATAGGCTTTTTCGAGAACATCCTACACTACCGGAAAACACGTAGAATCTAGTCGAGTATGTCGGTGCATTGCAAGATCACGACATCACAGAGAAGCTACCAACTGGGCCTATGTGAGTATTTCATACCCCGACACCCCCTAAAATAAGCAAGATTCACCACTACGGAATTCGCACCCGCATTAAAGTGTTAGTTCCTTCTCCTAGGTACAACGGCCTTACAGAACATAGTTTCACTATGTGTTTAGGTAAAATTTTCAAAAAATGCGTTCTTCTTGTCTATCCGTCGGATGACATCTGGATTCCATCGGAATTCTTTCATCTTGCTTTCTCATATGCTAGATGTTCTTAAGTTCGAATTACAATACTTAACATCAAGCTGAAGTTCTCAAGTAACCTTTCTTCTTTGTGTAAAGATGTCTTAAAACACTTGATTAAAAGTCCTAACGCATTATGAGATTGGAACACAAGTCCAATTATTTATTTCTCTGTACTTTTCTAATTGAGCCTTTATCTTTGGCTTCCAAGAAAACAAATCAATCTGCATCCATTAAATTTTATGGAATATGGATAATGAATTATCCATACTTTACGACATAAGGTCTTTTTCCACCTTACGTCATAAATTATTACGTTAATATTTTCACTAAGTCGTTCTTGAATTAGGTTTTTACATTTTACTGTAAAAGCTCGTCTTTGAAGACTAAAATTCTTTTGACTTAAAACCAAAACCTTTAGATAACATCAAATCAATTTTCAAGAATAATTTCCATAAAAAATACATAGGTATCAATTTCTCAAAACATTTTCTCGAAAATCCTTAAAAACGTTTAACGACGGTTTCGCCGCTTTTTACTGAATTTAAACCCAAAAGTCCTAATTTTGAAAATATGGTTCTTTACCTCAAATATATTACTTTCCTAGGTTATAATACTCATATGAAAATGTTTAAACACAGATTTTATATCTTTCTTTCCATTTATACGAAATTCTTAAAAATTTGACCGAACGTCGTTAAGTTATAAATCGCGTAAATCATTTTTCAACGATTTTACACTCTAATAGTCCAAAACTCCTTTTGGAGTTTTAGAACAGTTATATAAGTATGAAAAACAGTTTCTAACTGTCCAATTACATAAATTTTCGAAAATTTCAGTTTAGTCCCTAAACTTTCATTAATTACAAAAAGGTCATTATTCACTGAAAACCTTGTAATTTTTTATTTATAAATTCAAATCACACCAAACCAACTTCTTTAGAAATAATTTTCAGTTGTCCTCAATTTTCCAGAAATTATATTTCTTCCCAAATATTTTACAATAATTGCAAAAATGTCCTTGTTTACTAAAAAGCTTGTATCATTTTATGTATTAATCCAAATAACTTCAAACCAATTTCTATAGTTTTATATCATTAAGGACTACAATCAGAGTACATAAAAATATAATTTGCAGAACAGCCCCTTAAATTCTCAGTATTTGCATATTAGACCATATATCTTTAAAAATTCATAACTTTTCAATATAATCAACCAATTCAATTCAAACCAATTTTGGATCATTTAAAATAAGATAAGGCAGTCCTTAAAAATAGAACAAACAGTTTATACTGCCCTAAAGGCAGTGTTGCTAACTTAGTGATTTTTCTTGGTTTTGTCATTCTTTGAAAACTTGAAATAATCATAAGATTCAATGATTTTAATCCTTAAGATTTGCATAACCTTTTTGTTCCACAACATGGCCGAACCATGAACAACACAAATGAAGATTTTCTCTTCATCAATCAATCTCCCAACATCATACATATTCATGTATTCAAACACTAAATCATGGCTTGATTATTTAACATATTATCTTTCAATGATCAAGTAAGCATATTAACCATTTTCTTTTAACTATCATGCATCAAATAATCATATATATCATTTATCATGCTCACAACACAGTCACAACACAATCATGATACAAAGTCCTCTTAGAGGATCACAAACACACAAAGACATAACCCTAACTTTTAGGGTTTCAAGACAACATAAAAACAATATAAACCACATACATATCTACATTAAGGTACGATAGTGGTAATCTCCCCGATACCTCTTGTAGACCACTTGAAGATCAAACAAACACAAGGTAGGCCACGGTTTTGTCCACCAAAACCTAGCCATGAACAACCAACATGAAAACAAGTTAAAGAATGAAGAAAATCATCCTATCCCATTTGAAGCATAGGTTCGGTCAACACCAAAAGAAATAGCTAGGGATCTCTAAATTTTTCAAACTCTTGGATGATGAAAGTAGAGATCATAACTAGATCATAGAAATTGGTTTCACATTTTTATGATTTTTCTACAATTTTCTAGAATTATTTAAAGTTCTAGATCTAGAAATGTAAAACTCATGAAATAGGAAGAAAACGAATTCAAGAAGAGAGGAGATGATCATGTTACCTAAAGTGTGTGAAGGAATGAAGAAATGATGATGATCTTGGCAAGTTCTTCAATAGAAGCGCTTAGAGCTTTTGAAGATGATAACGGAGTTTGTGAAGAAAATGAAGAAGAAAATGCAAAAGATGAAGAGAGCAAAAATGGGGAGGGGGTTGCGGCCTTGGGGGGTTTTGTAGGGGAAATCTTAGGCCTTTTTTGGTTCTTAGATTTTAGATTAATGTGTTTTGATTTTATTTAATTAATATATGATTAACTATGGTTAATAATTAATTTAACTAGGGTTGCTTTGCCAACTGTGGTTAATAAACTAGTGGCTCAAATTTAAAGGAGCGTGTGGCTGCTTCTTGTCCACACAAATTAACCTTGGTTCCTTAACCATGGTTAAAATTTAACTCAACATTGGTTAGGTTACACTTAGGGGTATTTTGGTCATTTCACTTGAAAATTCAAGATTACTAGCATTTAATGCTTGACTCCATGTCCTCTCTGCTACATTAATTTTTCCTAATACCTCAGTTCCATAATCGACTTCGTAGTTTACCCGGCTTATCCCCCGATTTCCATTTATCTTATAGATAAGGCAGACATGCAGTGGCACGACTCTCAGGTACGTACAATTAGTAATATTCAATCAAATCTACATTCAATCAAATCTACATTCATAATAGAACGATAATGTTTCACAGAAACATGACCACATCATCGCGCTTTCCTAGATAGAAGACATCTAAGACTTGAGGAATGACCTCTGAATTCCTATACCATGGTTTTACGAACAGTCGGAGAGAGTGGTTCGGAGGATTGTTCCTGAGGTACCAGCCTTGGGTAATAAAGAATGCGTCAATAGTAGAGGGCATGCATGTCATAGGCTTTTTTGAGAACATCCTACACTACCAGAAAACACGTAGAGTCTAGTCGAGTATATCGGTGCATTGTAAGACACAACGCAGACCGGTTTCCGTCTGAATTCTAAACCTAAAATTTCACCGTAAATTCCTTCGCTATAGAAGGTCTCAACTATGATTTTGTTTTCTTCAAAATCATTTTCTAAATCCCCGGTAATAATATAAAATATAATTACCGATCAAGACGCGAGAAAACGGGGTGTTACATGGCATAAGCTGACCCACGCGGCACAATCTGATTAGTCGCATGCGCGATGGCGGTACCTACCTTCAACGCTCAAGCGTGAAGGACTCAACTCTCAAGCGTTGTAATGCTCAAGCGTGGACTTTCCAATGCTCAAGCGTTGGCGCGTGACTGGGCAAAAATAAAAGGACTTAAGTGAACCGAATTTCACTTAAGCCAAAACGTGAAAACAGAAGCAGGGAGCAAAAAGGAGAGTTAGAGAGGGATAGGGAGATAGAGTTAGAGAGGGATATAGTCTCGGCTCATTTTCCAACTCGATCGATCGTCCCGACGAAATTTCAAGTACGTCGTTGTGATCGTGGCAACGACGTCTTCACATTTCTAACTTCCTTTTATTCTCTAAGTTAAGATAATCCATACCCTTTTATGTCGAAATGTCGTCGGTGACAGTATTAGACTTATCTTTCAATTCTGATATTGATTTTCAATTTCAACTTCAAATTAGGGTTACCTGTAACATATGCTTCGTAATATGGTATTCTGGTGAATTTTTGGAGGCCCGGAGATCTTGGTGGCTTGTGTGGCAGAATCTAGGAGAGTAGATGAGGGCCTGTTTCGTTACTAGGGTATAGTACAACATCTCAGGTGGGAGAAAGAAGCCATCTAACGTCGCGGAAATGGCTAAGTGACATTTATTTCAATAATGGCATAGGGCCTGTTTCGTTAAGAAAGATGTTTTCTTGAATCATTGTTTTAATGACATGCATGAAAATAGAAAGTTGAAAATCAATTTTTTAGCCCATTTTTATGAGAAGGCCGAAACCTACTCTTTGTAGAGTAGATGGATTAAGTTTTTATTCTTGGGGATTAAACCTTGATTGTGTCTCTATGATGCTTAAGGATCATTGATCCAAAAGCTTGTGAAAATCCAAAATTTTTATCATCAAATTCATAGTAGGGCCGAATGCATGCATGAGAAATGGGATGATTTAATTTTGTGAATTTTTAACTTATATTTCATACATAATTTTGTTTAGATTTGAAAGCGTAACGCAAAACCAAAGTTCGTTCTTTAAAACGCGGGAAAAAGACCATATTTGTACTCGTCAAATTAAGGTAAGGGGGAAATCCTGAGGGATCATTATTTATGATGACTATATGGCAAGTGTAACACCCCGATTTACTGCTTATCTGTAAATTGTGATTATATGAATATTTAAGATTTTATTTTCATAAATGGTGATGAATTATTTTGATAGACCAAATTAAGTCATCTTTATTTTATATTAGAAATGTACAGTTGAATTTTCGGTAGAAAATTCCCGACGTTTACGGTTTGAGTTTTCGCTGTCAGTTAAACCCTATGACCCGAAAATAATTTAAAAATAAATAAATAAATTCGAAAATTCAAAATTTTATTTTTCTAACCCAGTTATATTTATTTTTATGATTTTAGAAATTATTTATTTTTATATGAATTTTTCGGGTGAAATTTTACGAATAAAAATACGATCGGTTTTACCGTTACATAACAATCGGTACCGGAATGAACCCAAAATAATTAAGTCTGATTTTTTCCAGATTTGGAATTGATTTTTGATGCGAATAGTGGCCCTTGTCACTATTCAATACTATTCATGTCATTGTAATTATTATTTTTCATTTCCTAGAAAACTAATACATTTAATATAAATATTTGAATAAAAATTGGGGAAAAATATAAAATTTTTGTGTTGGGGCAACCCCACCCCCCCCCCCCCCCCCCCACCACACACACCCAAATTCACTCACCACTTTGTCAAAATCATACCCAAACTCTTTCAAAAATCCCCCCCCCCCCCCCCCCGCCCCCCAAATAAATATCACTCCTCTCTTCTTCATTCACTCATCACTCAGCCAAAATCATACCCAAACTCTTGCAAAAAACTTTCTTGAGTTTTTCATCTTCAACCTTAAGCTTTGAACTTGGAAGGTACTTATCCTTCATACACTCATCTCATGCTCACCATCATTTTCAGTTAGAGGGTATTGATTCTTAACTTTTGCTCTCTTCTTTTAAGTTTTGGTTGAAAGTTGGTTTTTCTTTTAATGCATGTTCATTTGTTTAAGCTTATTAACATCTTTACAATTTTCTTCAACCTTTGCATGTTGAAAAAGAACTTCCTATGATCATTTTAATGGGTGGCTGAAACCCTAATGGAGGAAGGATGATGATTTTTTTCAAAGAGTTTAACATGCATGTTGGTTATTTAGTGCTTATACTATATAGTCCATGATTTCAACTTATGATTTTCAAAGAAATCCTTTTCACATACAGTTGAATTTTTATCAAAACTATACTCATTTTCATTTTAAGTTTATGTATTGCATGTGAAGAGAAATTCATCCAATCCAATTGCCATAGTGTTGGCTAAAAACACCAGGAGGAAAAAGGATGAACCTTGATGGAAATCTCACATGCATGGTTTAAGAACTTTGATTTAAGTTTTTTTTTAATTCATGGATTTTATTAAAAATATATGTTTTCCTTCATTGATAAGATTTTGTGGCTAAGACTCTAAAATAAAAGAGTTGATAAAGCCTCACTTAAATCTTTAAGAAGGATGCATGTATGACAATTTTAGTCCATTGCATGAATGATTCAATGTGGAGTTCGAAAATTTAAAATCGCTAGTCTTTTATGATCATAAGGCCGAAACTCATTAGTAGAGTTGATGATGTCTTATTCAAATTTTTGTTAACTAAATGATGTTTAAAAACATAGCATTAGTACATGCAAGGAAGTAAGTTTATTGAAATACAATATTTTCCCACTATTTTATGTAAAACCTATGGTTAATGAGGCTAAGGGTTCCAAATTTTATTTCCAAGTTTTGAACTTATATTTTGTTCCTTTAATGCTTGAAGAATTGGAACCCAAAGGCTTGTAAAGATTGAAAATTTTTAGCTTGGTTTTCTTAGCATGGGTGAAACATACATGAAAATTTTGGGTTAGATTGTAAATATTTTTAACTTAGGTTAAATATGTAATTATGTTTAGATTTGAAATCGTGACAAGCGACAAGTCGTTCCTTCTAAAATACCCAATCGGAGCTTTTTATCGTCGGAATTAAGGTAAGGGGGGAAAGCCTGAGGGATATTAAAATTATGGTAACTATGTACTTGTATGTTTGGATTGTTTGATTTTATTGATGTTGTTGTTTAATATGTGAAAGGTTGATTTGCTATATATATGTATATGTGTGTGTGTGTGTGTGTGTGTGTGTGTGTGTGTGTGTGTGTGTGTGTGTGTGTGTGTGAAGTAGTTGTTAATATGGATGTTTTAGAATTAGATGAATTTATATGATGATGTGTTGAATTTAAATATGTGCTTAAATGAACTATGTTATTTATGTTGTAAGTGCTTGAAGTTGTGTTGATTGTTGCATAGTAGCCTAACCATTGGTTAGAGCCCAACCCTTAAGGAAACATAAAAGCCTTAAGAAAACTTTACACAAGTTGAAAAATAAATGTTTTTAAGTTGAAACGTATTTTTAGAGAAGGCAAATATTTCTTTAGGTGAAAAATTCAAGAGATTGAAGATAAAGATTTTATTCACAGAAGGTGAAAAGAGATCATTTTAGAAGATTTGAAGGATATTTTCTATAAAAGTCTTAAATTTTTGGAGACTATTTATGGTAAAGAAATTATTTAAAAACAAATTAAATTCTTGGTTCTTTACCAACAAGATTTTAATTCTCATATATTGCACTAAGTTTCTTCTAAAAAATCTCTATTTTTTTTAAAGAAGACTTACTTTCTAAAGATGGACTTTTGGAGTTTTATGATAAGGTTTTTAAAATAAATTTCAAAAAGAAACTTTTTCAAAATAAGGTTTTATTAAAATAAAGTATCCTATAACTTGGATGAGTTACGGAAGTTTTGTTTTTGGGTTTTTTATTTTCACCGAGCGAAAAAGAAGAAAAGTTGAAAAGTTGAACCTAGTAACTGAGACGTCGGGTAACTAGTGTTTTAAAACAGGTTGATCCATGATCTGTGTTACGTTGTTATGGACTATGTTCCAATGTACGTTCCCATGGACTGTTGCTCCATATACGTTGAGTTGAAACATGGTGAAAATAATAAAAATGTGAAAATTGTTTTCTACGACCACGAAGTCCGAGGATTGATGCATAAGTCTAGGACTATTGTGATCAGACACTCGGACGTAAAAGTCCTGTGTTGATAATAAAAGTTGCAAGATATTAAAAACATTGAAAATTCGTGAGCTCTGAGCCTCGACGAAAGGAAAATATCAAGCACAAAGAAAAGCTGAAAATAAAATGATTTTCTCATGCATTTATTTTGGCAGACGTGCCCACGTTGTTTTGTATGAATATCTAAAAGGACCAGGTATTTCATGCTACGATGTTTCATTGTGCCTTGATGGACAATGAAGTCCATTAGCCGGAACTATTGTGCCTCGTGTTGGACAGCATGCTATGGACATTCCACACACGTTGCACACTGTGCCAGGAGTTTGGACAGTGTAGTGGAAATTCACGTTGTGCCTTTATGGCACCCGAGCCTGATCAGCTTATTTTTAAAGAAAGTGAAAACTCCAGAGTCTTGCATCAAACTTGATTTTTTCATGAACATCATTGTTTTTCAAAGTTGATTGATGAATTTGTGTGATATTATATTTAGTTTATTATTTCACATGCTGTAAATTTGATGATATCTGTTGTGTATGCTGTTTATGTTGCAAGTATGTAGTTTATCATAATTATCCACATATTGGTATCTCACCCTTGCATTTTTGTTTATTTTATTTGGCATATATTATTTGTATCGGAAAATAGATGAACCCAGACGCACCACTGCCTCATTCCAGGGTGCGAGCCCTAATCTTTGAGAACCACTTTGACCCGGAAGCGCGGGAGTTCTGACTGGGGGCCCATGTAGCTCACTACACTGGTCCCGTTACTACAGTAGAGGGCAGCGTTTTGAACGGACCCATGGGGAGGGTTCAGACTATTATGACAGTACGGATCACACTGCCACCCGTAGATATCTGTATCCAGCACTGGGCTGCACATGGTTTGGTGATCTTAGGTCAGCGGCCACCCCAGGACTTACCGCATCAGGAGGCACCTGTTGTACCTATCTAGGAGGACCCGCTGGAGCTCATGGAGGAGGACCCTCAGGAGGAATTAGAGGAGGACCCCATGGACGAGATAGACGAGGTCCCTCGGTATCACCCCCTTGAAGACGATGAGGATGATGATCCTGAAGAGGGAGGTGAGGTGGAGGACCCTTCACCAGTTATGTCCCCACAGGGTGGAGAAAACCGTAGTGGTCTCCCGAACGGATACCACTAGGAATAGACTGGCCATAGAGTTGTCTTTTGTGGTAGTAGTGTCCAAAGTTGTCGTTCTATCTTGTATCTTACTATGTCCCTCTAATCTAGTTTAACTTTTTGCAAGTCTGTTAATAATTAACTTAGTTGCTATGAAGAACTATGTTGTATTCACTCTATGTACTTCTGTCAAGTGGCTTGTCACCAAGAATGCTTTTTTTATTTATTTATATAAGAACGTGTTATGTGTATTCATGGTACTATTTTACTAGTTATTTACATCAAAGATGTTTATGATAAAAGTTTTATGATATCCTAGATGGGAAACATCCATATTGAATATTTTTTTCTCCGAAAGAAAATCGACATATTGTTAATAATATGATTAATAGTAACACAAAGTATGTGATACTCGGGGAAAGGGTGTAACATTAAGGGTGGTATCTGAGCTGGTCGAGCTTTTCGGGAATTTTTGGGAATAGGCATGTTGTGTTTGTGTTGTGTGATCTCTGACTAGGCTTGTTTAAATTACTTCTTAGAAGTAATGATTGTTGGAAAGTGATTAAATAGCTCTTATCTAGTTGTCATTTAACTGATTTTATCTTGTTGATCAGTTATGGAACTAGACGCAGGACGTGGACGTGGCTGTAGAGGTGGTTTCGTTGGTGGGTGGGGACCAAATAGTGGGGGAGCGGATTTTTTAGCGCAAGCTATAGCAGACGTTGCTGCTGCCATTGCCCAGCAAACCGCTACTATGGCTGTACAACACCAACAAGAGCAAGCTCGTGCTGAGCAAGCCGCAGAAGGTCGTGCTCTGACAGCATTTCGACGTCAGAACCCACTATGGGGATGTTGATCCGGTTAAAGCGATGATAGAAAAATGGATGGCTTGAGTATGTGGAAAGAAGCATATTCAAATCCATATTAGTGCACTATTATTAGTGAGCTTATTAGATAACAATTAAGTCCAATTTTTATCCTTTTATTTTTAATTTTCGTAATATTTTTAGGATGAATTTTTTGATTGAACCCGTATACTTGATTTGGTCATATATTGAGTTACGGATCTCCGATTGATGCATTCTTTGGTGCCTTGGAAAGCTTATGAAATTATCTACAAATAAAATCGGAGGCCTCTTGACTAGATTCGGCTTCTAACATGGTGAAAAATGGGTTGGAAGTTTAATACGAATATTTGGACGAGTTTGAGCTTCAAAGGAGGGTGACTTTTGGATTGCATGCCTAAGTAACTCCTTTTTATAAGCTATGGATCATTTTTATTATTTTCTTAAGTAGGATAGTTATGTTCTTTTAATAACCACTTAGTGGAGAGTTATGTCTAGTTATTAGGAGTTTATGTCATCTTATGATGACCTTTGGTTTTTCTTTCCCTATGCTATATGTACACACCTATTACATGATGAATACAACTTTGATGTTCAATTTGGTTTTTACCAATTGTGAGAGTGTTCTCTCTTGGTTTCTTCATTGAGCCAACCCCTTTGATCTTAGCAAGTGTCCAAGACCCTTGTGGCGATCCTCACCTTGGCTTATCAAATCCCCTTGAATTTGTGGCGCCTACCTTCCATTCCTTACCTTCATCCATTTTTGTATTTCTTCTTCTTCATATTTTGGTAGTCACTCAAGGATAGATCCAAAAATTTACATGTTACTTTTTAGGATCATATCATTTGGTATTAGAGCCATCCTTCCTAGAGTGACTTTTGATTTTGTTTTTCGATTTTTCCGGAAGTTTGAATTTTTCTTAGTGGGTTCTTCATGGAGTCACTAATAAAGAAAAATGATGCCAAGCAAAGGGAGGATCTTTTCTATTCTAGATGCTATGTGAAGGACAAGATATGTAGCTTGGTCATTGATAGAAGGGGTTACGTTAACCTAGCTAGTACCACTATGGTGCAAAAGTTGGGACTTCCTGTTCAAGAGCATCCAAAACCGTATGTCATTTGGAGCATCCGGAGTTTAGTGATATCGGTGACGTGATGGTGAAAAAACAAGTATGAGTGTCATTTCGGATTGGGAGATATGAAGATGACGTGTTATGTGAAGTGGTGCCCATGGAAACGATGCACTTGTTACTTGGGCGTCCTTAGAGGATCGAACGACAAGCGAGATATGATGCAGACAACAACAAGTACTCATTTGTATTTTAATAATCGCAAAATTACTCTTGGACCATTGTCACCAAAACAAGTGTATGAAGATCAAATGTACTTGAAAGGAGAGAGTGAAAAAAGAAGAATGAGAGAGAAGAAAATAAAAGAAGAGGGTTCGGTGGATGAGGAAAAAGAAGAAGTAAAGAAAAGGAAAACCCATAAGAGAAAGGAAGAGGGAAGGGAGAGTGATGAAAGAAAAATAGAGAAAATAGAAAATCATGGTATAAAAGTTGAAGGAAAAGAAAGCAACGTGGGATATCTCATGAAAAATGATAGCTTTAAGAGAAAAAGAAATGGAAGAGCCAATTTTTAAGTAAAAGGTAGAAAGAACAAAAGAAATATGTTATTAGATAATCCACTAACTTTTGATGCAGGTTTGGATTTGAGGACAAATCACTTTCAAGAGGAGGGGAATGATAGAAGCATGGATGGCTTGAGTATGTGGAAAGAAGCATATTCAGATCCATATTAGTGCACTATTATTAGTGGGCTTATTAGATAACAATTAAGTCCAATTTTTATCCTTTTATTTTTAATTTTCGTAACATTTTTAGGATGAATTTGCTGATTGAACCCATATACTTGATTTGGTCATATCTTGAGTTACGGATCTCCGATTGATGCATTCTTTGATGAGTTGGAAAGGTTAGACAATTATCTACAAAAATTATATGAGGCCTATTAAATAGATTCGGCTAGATCATGGTAAAAAACGGTCTGGAAGTTTAATATGAATATTTGGACGAGTTTGAGCTTCAAAGGAGGGTGACTTTTGGCTTGCATGCCTAAGTAACTCCTTTTTAGAAGTTATGGATCATTTTTATTATTTTTTAAGTAGGATAGTTATTTTCTTTTAATAACCACTTGGTGGAGAGTTATGTCTAGTTATTAGGAGTTTATGTCATCTTATGATGACCTTTGGTTTTTCTTTCCTTATGCTATATGTACACACATATTACATGATGAATACAAATTTGATGTTCAATTTGGTTTTTACCAATTGTGAGAGTGTTCTCTCTTGGGTTCTTCATTGAGTCAACCCCTTTGATCTTATCAAGAGTCCAAGACCCTTGTGGCTATCCTCACCTTGGCTTATCAAATCCCCTTGAATTTGTGGTGCCCACCTTCCATTCCTTACCTTCATCCATTTTTGTATTTCTTCTTCTTCATATTTTGGTAGTCACTCAAGGATAGATCCGAAAATTTGCATGTTCCTTTTTAGGATCATATCAACCGGACTTGTGGATAGATTTTTCGCAATGCATTCCTGAACAAATACTTCCCCACAGAGTGCTCGAGGGGAGAAGGAACTCGAATTTCTGCGCCTTCGTCAAGGAGACATGACTGTTAGAGAGTATGCAGCCAAGTTCGAATCACTGTCCAGATATTTTCGTTTTTTCCAGGACAATCCAGAAGAGAGCTGGAAGTGTGAAATATTCGAGGGAGGATTGAGGTATGAGATCAAGGGGTCAGTGCTGCCATTGGAGATCAGGAATTTTCAAGCTCTGGTGGAGAAATGTAGGAAAGTTAAACAAATGCTGAAAGGAAGAGAGAATAAAAGGAATGTCGGTGGACCCTCACGCTCGAGAAACCAATTCCAAGGCCAGAGCCAGAGGGGTAAGCAAGCTCAGAAGAAGCCATACTCTAGACCAGCTGGAAACAACCGGAGTCAACAACAGTACCGTCCCGTGGCCTCGACCTTTGGAAGTGTTAACCAGAGCAGTCAAGGACCAAGCCAAGGAAGGAGATGCTTCAAGTGTGAGACCTGAACCACTTGGTTGTTATATGCCCCACGAGAGGGATGAAATGTTTCAACTGTGACCGAGTAGGACATCTGGCAAAAGACTGCAGGACACCAAAGCGGGAAACCACCGTTAATAGTGCCAGAATTTTTAAACCGGCAGCTAAGGGAAGAGTTTTTACCCTGAGTGGTGCTGAAGCCTCTAACTCCAAGGACCTCCTAAAAGGTAGCTGTGACATTGCCGGTAATATTTTAATTGTGCTTTTCGATTCTGGTGTGACGCACTCATTTATCTCAAATGATTGTGTGAGACTCTTAGCATTTCCTATTACTTGTTTGCCGTATGATTTGATTGTCTCAACTCCTACCGCTGAACCTATCACTCTTAACTCAATGTGTTTGAACTGTCCGATTATCATTCAGGATCGACATTTTCTTGTTGATCTGATTTGCTTGCCTTTAGTGTAATTAGATGTGATTTTGGGTATGGATTGGTTGTCTTTCAATCACGTTCACTTAGATTTTTCTAGTAGAACATTGATTTTTCTGAACCCCGAGATTTCTGGATTTCTCTCTACCCATCAAGTGAAATCTTTTTCGAAGGAAAAGGATCAGAGGTGCTTGCATTTAACAAACTTAGAAATTGAAGAAGAAGTTATTCTGAATACGATACCGGTTGTAAGAGACTTTCCAGAGGTGTTTCCTCCCGATGTACTCGGATTACCCCCGGTGAGAGATATCGAATTCTCCAGTGATCTTGTGCTAGGAACCGGTCCGATATCGATTGCTCCGTATCGGATGTCGCCAATAGAACTCGTGGAATTAAAAGCTCAGTTGGAAGACCTGTTGTCAAAACAGTTTATAAGGCCGAGTGTTTCCCCGTGGGGAGCACCTGTTCTTTTAGTACGAAAGAAGGACAGAGGATCGAGACTTTGTGTGGATTATAGGCAACTCAACAAAGTGGCGATTAAGAACAAGTATCTGTTGCCATGTATAGATGATTTGATGGACCAATTGCAAGGAGTTGTCGTTTTCTCAAAAATTGACTTGAGGACGAGCTACCACCAGATAAGAGTGAAGACTGAAGACATTCCAAAGACTGCTTTTTGAACACGTTATGGCCATTATGAGTATCTTGTTATGCCTGTTGGAGTGACAAACGCACCTGCTGTTTTCATGGATTACATGAATCGGGTTTTTCATCTCTTCTTGGACAAGTTCGTTGTCGTGTTCATCGATGATATCCTCTTTTATTCCAGGAGTCATGAGGAACATGGAATCCATATGCAACAAGTCTTATAGATCTTATGCGAAAAGGAATGCAAAACTCTCTAAATGTGAGTTTTGGCTTGAAGAGGTGAAATTCTTAGGACATGTGATTTCCAAAGGAGGAATTATTGTTGACCCTGCTAAAGTAGAAGATGTACTCTCTTGGGAAAGACCAAAGACGGTAACAGAGATTCGAAGCTTTGTCGGCTTGGCTGGATACTACCGAAGATTTATTGAAGGATTCTCCAAAATCGTAGTGCCATTGACTCAGCTTACACTAAAGGATCAACCTTTTGTGCGGACCGATAAATGCAAAGAGAGTTTTCGAAAGATAAAAGAACGATTGACAACTGCACCAGTGTTAATCCTTCCTGAACCCAATGAACCCTATGAAGTGTACTGTGACACTTCGTATCAAGGCTTAGGCTGTGTATTGATGCAATACCGAAAGGTTGTGGCTTATGTGTCACGTCAGTTAAAGACTCGTGAGAAGAAATATCCGACTCATGATCTGGAACTAGATGTCGTGGTTTTTGCACTGAAGATATGGAGACATTATCTGTATGGAGCCAAGTTCGATGTTTTCAGCGACCACGAAATCCTGAAGTATTTATTTGATTAGAAAGAGCTCAACATGAGACAAAGGCGGTGGATGGAATTTTTGAAAGATTATGACTTCACGTTGCAGTACCATCCCGGAAAAACAAACATAGTGGCAGATGCTTTAAGCCGGAAGGCAATTCATGTCTCAGCAATGATGGTGAAGGAGCTAGAATTGATCGAGAAATTTCACGACCTCGATTTAATGATGGAGATCAACCTAGAAAAGATTAGTGTGGGAATGATTAAAATCTCAAGCGGATTACTGGAAGAAATCCGAGAACAACAAGCTACTGATGCGTATCTCCAAGAAAAGAAAGAACTCATGGAACAAGGAAAAGCACTGGAATTCAGTTTGGGACCAGACAACATTCTGAGGTGTAATGGACGTGTTTATGTATCTGAAAATCCCAGAGATGAGAAAGATGATTCTTGAGGAATCACACAAGAGTAAATTGAGCATTCACCCAGGAACAACCAAGATGTACCACGATTTGAAGCAGAACTTTTGGTGTCCAGGCATGAAGAAACAAGTGGCAGAATACGTGGCATCTTGTTTAACTTGTCAGAAGGCGAAAGTAGAACATCAACGACCTGGTGAAATGTTGCAATCTCTTGACATACCTGAGTGGAAGTGGGAAAGCATATCCATGGATTTTGTGGTAGGACTACCAAAGACTTCGAAAGGTTTTGATTCTATTTGGGTAATAATGGACAGGCTGACAAAGTCGGCACACTTCTTACCCGTTAGGTCGAGTTACAAGGTAAAGAAACTAACTAATATATATTAGCAAAGTGATCAGACTCCATGGTGTACCCTCTAGTATCGTTTCAGATCGAGACCCAAAGTTTACTTCACGTTTTTGTGGAAGTTTACAGAAATCGTTGGGAACTAAGTTGAGACTCAGTTCAGCCTATCACCCCCAAACTGACGGGCAAACGGAAAGGACAATTTAGTTATTGGAGGACTTGTTGAGGGCGTGTGTTCTAGACAATCTTGGAAGTTGGTACAACCTTTTGCCACTAATAGAGTTCACATACAACAACAGCTTTCACTCAAGTATTAGAATGGCACCCTATGAGGCTTTATATGGAAGAAAGTGCCAAACACCACTGTGTTGGTACCAGGATGGGAAAAGCACAATGTTAGGACCCGAGATTGTGCAACAGACAATAGAGAAGGTGAAGCAAATCCGCGAAAGAATGAAGGCTTCCCAAAGCAGATAGAAGAGTTACGCCGATCGAAGAAGAAGGCCTTTAGAATTCCAAGAAGGCGAGCATGTGTTTCTGAGAGTAACTCCCACAACAGGAGTAGGTAGAGTTATAAAATCCAGAAAGCTCACTCCTAAGTTTATTGGACCATACCAGATTCTTCATCGTATAGGTCCAGTAGCTTATCAGATTTCTCTGTCACCTTTCCTTTCAAATATCCATGATGTTTTTCATGTCTCTCAGCTGAGAAAATATATCCCTGTCCCATCACATGTAATTGAACCTGATGTTGTTCAGTTAAAGGAAAATCTATCCTATGAGACTTCACCCCTACAAATCGAAGATAAGAGGATCAAACAACTCAGGGGCAAACAGATTCCCTTAGTTAAGGTTGTTTGGGATCAAACAACTAGAGAAGCAACTTGGGAAGTACAGGACAAGATGAAATTACAGTATCCTAATTTATTTTCAGAAACTTAATTTCGAGGAAGAAATTTCTTTTTAGAGGGGTAGTAATGTAACACCCCGATTTTTCTACTTGTCTGTAAATTGTGATTATATGAATATTTAAGATTTTATTTTCATAAATGGTGATGAATTATTTTGATAGACCAAATTAAGTCATCTTTATTTTATATTAGAAATGTACAGTTGAATTTTTGGTAGAAAATTCCCGACGTTTACGGTTTGAGTTTTCGCTGTCAGTTAAGCCCTACTGACCAGAAAATAATTTAAAAAAAAAATCAAAAATTCAAAATTTTATTTTTCTAACCCAGTTATATTTATTTTTATGATTTTAGAAATTGTTTATTTTTATATGAATTTTTCGGGTGAAATTTTACGAATAAATCGGTTTTTATCGTTACGTAACAATCGGTACCGGAACGAACCCAAAATAATTAAGTCTCATTTTTTCCAAATTTGGAAATGATTTTCCTTGATGTGATTGTCACTATTCAATACTATTCATGTCATTGTAATTATTATTTTTCATTTCCTAGAAAACCAATAGATTTAATATAAATATTTGAATAAAATTTGATAAAAATTTGGAAAAATCTCTGATTTTTCTGTTGCCCCCCCCCCCCCGACACACACACACAAAATAAATACCACTCCTCTCTTCGTCATTCACTCATCACTTTGTCTAAAATAAAAGAGTTGATGAAGCCTCACTTAAATCTTTAAGAAGGATGCATTTATGACAATTTTAGTCCATTGCATGAATGATTCAATGTGGAGTTTGAAAATTTAAAATCCCTAGTCTTTTATGATCATAAGGCCGAAACTCATTAGCAGAGTTGATGAGGTCTTATTCAAATTTTTGTTAACCAAATGAGGTTTAAAAACATAGCATTAGTACATGCAAGGAAGTAAGTTTATTGAAATACAATATTTTCCCACTATTTTATGTAAAACCTATGGTTAATGAGGCTAAGGGTTCCAAATTTTATTGCCAAGTTTTGAACTTATATTTTGTTCCTTTAATGCTTGAAGAATTGGAACCCAAAGGCTTGTAAAGATTGAAAATTTCTAGCTTGGTTTTCTTAGCATGGCTGAAACATACATGAAAATTTGGGTGTAGATTGTAATATTTTTAACTTAGGTTAAATATGTATTTTTGTTTAGATTTGAAATCATGACAAGCGACAAGTCATTCCTTCTAAAATACCCAATCAGAGCTTTTTATCGTCGGAATTAAGGTAAGGGGGGAAAGCCTAAGGGATATTAAAATTATGGTAACTATGTACTTGTATGTTTGGATTGTTTGATTTTATTGATGTTGTTGTTTAATATGTGAAAGGTTTATATATATGTGTGTGTGTGTGTGTGTGTGTGCGCGCGCGCTTGTTTATGAATTAGTTGTTAAATCTTTACACAAGTTGAAAAATAAATGGTTTTAAGTTGAAACGTATTTTTAGAGAAGGCAAATATTTCTTTAGGTGAAAAATTCAAGAGATTGAAGATAAAGATTTTATTCGCAGAAGGTGAAAAGAGATCATTTTAGAAGATTTGAAGGATATTTTCTATAAAAGTCTTAAATTTTTGGAAACTATTTATGGTAAAGAAATTATTTTAAAACAAATTAAATTCTTGGTTCTTTACCAACAAGATTTTAGTTCTCATATATTGCACTAAGTTTCTTCTTAAAAATCTCTATTTTTTTTAACAAGACTTTCTTTCTAAATATGGACTTTTGGAGTTTTATGATAAGTTTTTTAAAATAAATTTCAAAATAAAAACGTTTTTCAAAAGAAGGTTTTATTGAAATAAAGTATCAGATAACTTGGATGAGTTACGGAAGTTTTGTTTTTGGGTTTTGTATTTTCACCAAGCGAAAAAGAAGAAAAGGTGAAAAGTTGAACCTAGTAACCGAGACGTCGGGTAACTAGTGTTTTAAAAGCACGTTGATCCATGATCGATGTTACGTTGTTATGGACTATGTTCCAATTTACGTTGCTCTGGACTGCTGCTCCATATACGCTGAGTTGAAACATGGTGAAAATAATAAAAAGGTGAAAAAACTTTTCTACGACCACAAAGTCCAAGGATTGATGCATAAGTTCGGGACTGTTGTGATTATACACTCGGACGTAAAAGTCCTGTGTTGATAATAAAAGTTGCAAGATATTAAAAACATTGAAAAGTCATGAGCTTTGAGCCTCAACGAAAGGAAAATATCAAGCCAAAGAAAAGCTGGAATTAAAATGATTTTCTCATGCATTTATTTTGGCAGACGTGCCCATGTTGTTTTGTATGAATATCTAGAAGGAACGGGTATTTCATGCTACGGTGTTTCATTGTGCCTTGATGGACAATGAAGTCCATTAGCCGAAACTACTGTGCCTTATGTTGGACAGTATGCTGTGGACATTCCATGCACGTTGCACACTGTGCCAAGAGTTTGGACAGTGTAGTGGAAATTCACGTTGTGCCTTTATGGCAACCGAGCCTGATCAGCTCATTTTTAAAGAAAGTTGAAAACTCTGGAGTCTTGCATCAAAGTTGAATTTTTCATGAACATCATTGTTTTTCAAAGTTAACTGATGAATTGGTGTGATATTATATTTAGTTTATTATTTCACATGCTGTAAATATGAGGATATATGTTGTATATGCTGTTTGTGTTGCAAGTATGTAGTTTATCATAATTATCCATATATTGGTATCTCACCCTTGCATTTTTGTTTGTTTTATTTGGCATATATTATTTGTATCGGAAAATAGATGAAACCAGAGGCACCACTGCCTCATTCCCGGGCACGAACCCTAATCTTTGAGAACCACTTTGACTCGGAGGCACGGGAGTTCGGACCGGGGGCCCACATAGCTCACTACACCGGTCCCGTTACTACAGTAGAGGGCAATGTTTTGAACGGACCCATGCGGAGGGTTCAGACTATTAAGACAATATGTATCACACTGCCACCCGTGGATATCTGTATCCAGTACTGGGATGCACAAGGTTTGGTGGTCTTAGGTCAGCAGCCACCCCAGGACTTACCGCATCAGGAGGCACCTATTGCACCTATCGAGGAGGACCCGCTGGAGCTCATGGAGGAGGACCCTCAGGAGGAATTAGAGGAGGACCCCATGGACGAGATAGACGAGGTCCCTCGGTATCACCCCCTTGACGACGATGAGGACGATGATCCTGACGAGGGAGGTGAGGTGGAGGACCCTTCACCAGTTATGTCTCCACAGGGTGGAGATAACCGTAGTGGTCTCCCGAACGGATACCACTAGGACTAGACCAGCCTTAGAGTTGTCTTTTGTGGTAGTAGTGTTAAAGTTGTCGTTCTATTTTGTATCTGACTATGTCCCTCTAATCTAGTTTAACTTTTTGCAAGTCTGTTAATAATTAACTTAGATGCTATGAAGAACTATGTTGTATTCACTCTATGTACTTCTATCAAGTGGCCTGTCACCAAGAATGGTTTTTTATTATTTTATATAAGAAGGTGTTATGTGTATTCATGGTACTATTTTACTAGTTATTTACATCAAAGATGTTTATGATAAAAGTTTTATGATATCCCAAGATGGGAAACATCCATAATGAATGAGGAAAGGGTGTCACACCATGTGTGTTTGCTTTGATGCATTTAATTGATGTTGTTGTTGTTGTGGCTGTTTTGGTTGAATTTTGAGTTCATGATGTGATGATGATGTATTTGATGCTTGCTATGCCTTAGTTATCATTTATAAAAATATGAAAGTTGATTATATATGGTTAAATTGTTGTGTATGTGATGTGGTTGTTGTATGGAAGCCTAACCATTGGTTAGAGCTCAATTATAAGGATAAAAGCTTTAAGAAAATATGCACAAGGAAAATCACAAGTAAAGATTTCTTTTTAACAAAGTTTTGATAAAAAGGAAAAGTGAAATAAATTTAATGATTTGTAAAAATGTTAGAAACTAAAAACGGTTTTTATAAAGAAAATTCAATTGAAGATTTAAATGATTTTACAAACACAAAAAAAAAATATTTCTTTGAAAATGTTTGAGGAAAACAAAAAATTATTTTGGGACTTGAAAAGAATTTCACTTGGAAGTTTGAAATGTTTTTAGGAAAAAGAAGATTTTAAAATAGATTGGTTTTATGGAAGTAGAAATGAATTTTTTTCAAAACTTAAGGTTTTAAGCTAAAGAATTTCAAAAGAAAAGTCTGTTTATTTTAAAATAATTTCATTCAAAAAGAAATGTCCGATAACTTGGATAAGTTACGGAAAAATTTTGGTTTTAGATTTGTTTTTCACTGAATGAAAAATAACATTGAAAATGTGAACCTAGTAACCCAGACGTCAGGATACTAGAGTTAAAGCATGAGGACCCATGATCCTTATCAAAACGTTGTGGACTGTGTGTCCTTTATATATGATGTTGTGGACTGTGTGTCCTATATACGTTTTTGTGGATTGTGCATCCTATATGCGCTGTTGTGGCCTGTGTGTCCCACAAACGTTGTGATAAAATGTGGAAGACGGACTAAAAAGGGTAAAGACTGTTTTTCTACTACCACAAAGTTCTAGACTAGTGCACAGATCCAGAACTATTGTGATTGGACACTCGGACTTTAACGTCCTGTGTTGACAATAAAAGTTTTAAGACACTGAAAAATTACTAGACGGTCGTGATCCTTGAGCCTCGACAAGGAAAGAATTAGGCACAAAGAGAAGCCGCAAAAATAAAAGGTTTTACATGCATTATTTTTTGTAAAACGTGCATGTTATTACGGATATCTTGGTAAACGAGGTATTCGAGACGTTGTTATTCTGGATATCTTGGTAAACGAGGTATTCGAGATGGTGTTATTCCGAATATCTTAGTGCGCGAGGTATTCGAGACGTTGTTATTCTAGATATCTTAATGAATAACGTATTCATGACGTTGTGCCTTTGTGGCAATATAGAAGTGCCATATTTTCAAAAACGGCGATGATTATTGATTAATATTCTTATTTGCAAGAATTTTTATTGTGGAACATGAACATCTATCTGTATCTGTTACTATGTGTTTGAGGCATTTGGTCATCATAATTCATCCATATATCGGTATCTCACCCTTGAATTTTTGTTGTTTTTCTTTTCTTGTGATATGTGTATATACATTATATACTTGAGAATAGATGGACCCGGCCAGGATTCAGTTGGCGCCTTCCCGGTCTCGGGCCCTATTGTTTGAGAATGGGGATGACCCTGCTGCGTGGACGTTTGCTCCAGGATCTCGTGCAATGACTTATACGGGACACGTCTATACAATAGAGGGTTTAGAGGCAGCAGCTATGAGACGTGTTCATACCTTTGAGACCGTTCATATCAGACTACCACCCATGGATCTTTACTTGCAGCATCTGACAGGTCAGGGTCTTCTGGATATTGAGTTTCCCAAGGGCCAACCTGAGCCGGAGGAAGCTCCAGTTGAGCCGATAGAGGAGGATCCTGAGGAGATTGTGGAGGAGGACCCTATAGAGTTGATGGAGGAGGAGCCACAGTATCATCCACTTGGAGATGACGACGATGATGACGCTAAGGGGGTAGAGATGGAGGGGGTTGCACCTGCTACACCTCCCAGAGGCGGGGATGATTATCAGGGACTCCCTAACGAGTATCTTTAGGTTGGGCCAGCTCTTAGGAAGTTTTCTTTTGGGGTAATTTGATATGGATGGTATCTTTAACTTCTGAAAACTGATATTTAGTTATAACTCTTAAATCTTATCTTTAACTTTAATCTGGAAGTGTGTAGTGTATCTCACAAATTATCACTTTGTAAATTTCTGTTAAGGAGCCTGTCAGAATGAAGGCACAAGAATCAATGAACATGATGAATTTCAGAAATTTGTCTTAATTTTTGTGTATGTTGTTTGATAGTGTGATTTTACATCATATTTTTTGTACACTTTTGCATGCATATTTCATATAGATTAGGCATTATTTATTTGATTTTAGTTAGTTTTTCCCTTGGAACGGGTGAAGCGGTTTCTTGGTGTTATTTTGCAGGAACTTAAGGAAAACTGTGCAGATTTGGCCGTAATGAAGCTTGGATGATTTTATAGCTTGAAGAGAGTAGAAATTGAGCCAAGCAGAATTCTGAAGCTTCGCCCCGCGAATAACAATTCGCCTCGCGACCCTGAAAGCTGACTGTGCCAGAAAATGCAACCTTTCGGTCTCGCCACGCGAACAGTGTCTCACCTCGCGAGAGTTCAAATCCTGAAGACTAGATTTTTAATATTCGCCTCGCGAGAAGACATTCGCCTCGCGAGCGCGCGCAGAACTGATTGTTATAAGTTGCTGTTTTAGGGCAGAATTGGGAGAGTTTTAGTTTTTTTTGGAGTTCTTGGAGGAGGCATTTGGAGCTGCGGCTGGGCTAGGGTTCCAACCCTAGAAGGGAGCTGAGTTAGGGGGTTGCTGTGACGACAGTGGGAAGCTTCAATGGAGTTCTCCCTTTCCTCCTTTCTCTACTGCTTTTCTGGTTTGGCTTTCTCTGTAAATATGAGTAACTAAACCCTGTTTGTTGGGATTATATGTAATCAAACTTATTATTATGTATTTATCTTGACTGATTATTCTATGTTCATGTCTTCATATTAGTGATTAATTTTCCATGCTTAATGCTTGTTGTGTCTAGCACCCCCATGACTCGATTTGTGTTTTGGTATGCAATTGGGAAATTCGTATCAGAACCGGAACTAAATTTAATCACCTAGTAACCCTTTCATCTAGGAATGGAGTTAGGTTTACTAGTAATCACATGATCCCTAATCTTAATGCAAATTCATTAATCTAGGCCACCTAAGGAATTAGGGTCTATTAGTAGATTTAGGCTCTTGCCATCCGAGGAATCGGGGTTTGAGTAATTTAGTGGATTGATTTTAATATCTGAAGCATGAATGGGAGGTATCTAGTCCTGATAGTACATGAGTTAAAGGTTTGGTGAAGTCTAGTCCCAACATATCCTTTCTGCACTCCAAGTGTTTGTTAAAAGTCCCCAAAAAGACAAAAAGATTTTATTTCTTTTCTTTTGTTTGTTCTGACTTCTCTTCTTAGTCTAGATAGTTGCTGAGTTTGTGAATTGGTACTTGACATCCAATCCCCGTGGATACGATAACCGGTCTTACCACCGTATTACTTGCACGATTGGGTATACTTGCCCAGATCCGTCAACAAGTTTTTGGCGCCGTTGCCAGGGATTGGTTTTGCCAATATCATTAGTAACAAGGGAGGCAACTAATTTAGACATTTTTATTCTTTACTTTTCTGTATATATTTGATCTTTTTTCTTTTGAGTTGTGTTTGTGCAAGGTGGATGCAGTTCATGGACAATCACTATTATCCACCTGATGAGGAAGCCTCAAGTCACGCTTTGAAGGACAACTGGTGTTTGGGATATTGCATGGATTTGATGGATCATGTTACTCCCGCACAAGTTGATTATATGACGGGAAGGCTTATATATAACTTCTTCGAGGAGGATTGGGAAACCTTTTGTTCATATTTACAACCTCCACCACCATGTATGATTCCCATAGAGCCACATGAAGCAGAATTTGAGAAAAATCTGGTTGTGGGAATGGATCAAATTGAAGATGAAGTGGTGATGGTGGATAAGTCACAAGAAGAGGAAGTACCTTTCACAAGTCCTTGGGAAGTTGAAGAATGGGAATGGAAGGAGCAAACACCGTTGAAAGCTGCTCTAGAACAATATTCCCAAGAGCTATCCACCTCCGAGGCCAAGGCAAGAGCCAATTGTGAGAGTATCGAAGCTGTGAAGCAAAACTTCAAAACGAAAGTTGAGGAGATCTGCAAACAGTTAGTACAAGAGTCACGTGCAGCACAATTTGAGGAAAATCTGGTTTGGGGGATAGTTCAAGATGAAGACGAAGTGGTAGTGGATTCCACCATGCTTGCTAAGGAATCTGAATTTTCTGCATTGGACAAATATGTCGGCTTACATGCATGTGTGGACGCTGCAAAGATAGCCCCTTCCACTTGTCTGTCAAATTTCCTCCTGAAGACACCATTTGACCCGGAGGAAAGTGAATCCATTACTACAGTTACAAAGGTCAATGGGGTTTTCACACACTGGCTGGGTGGGATTGTGGCCAGAGTTATATTCCTACTGCAATCACCACTCCATAAATCATGGGATCCGGGTGGAGGATGCCCTTATACTGTGAACTGGTCTTTATACCACAGGTTATGGGATCCAGGTGGATGCTTTTCAATAAGTCGAGCTAGTGTCGTTAAAGAAGCGCTTATTGGGAGGCAACCCAACTTTTCTTAACCCTTCTCTTTAGTTAGATTTTGTTTTTGATTTTAACTCTTGAATAATTTGAGAAGATCAAGAGTTTCCTTTTGCTAATAAAATTGCCAAGTGATTTCAGGGAAAAGAAGGAAGGGAGAGCAAGAAGACAAGGAGAAGAGCAAAAGTGGCAGAGACAACAAAGCCAATACCCGCTACCGCCTCGGTAAGCCGTTCCATTTTTATTTTATTTTATTTTATTTTATTTTTACTCTTTCCAACTTGATTGTTTACATTGGGGACAATGTAAATTTTTAAGCTTGGGGTAGGGGTATTTTTCATTTGCATTTTTCATGTTGCATTCATATAGTCTTGCATGATAGTTTTGCATGATCACACAATTAGATTTCCCTTGTTTAGATTTTGCATCCGATTGTGAGAACTAAGTGCCAAATAATTTGAGATAGTGAATTTTTTGAACCCATTTTTTTATTCTTGTGATATGGCTGCAAATGAAAATGTTTGAGATAATCTAGGATGGTTGATAATTAGCATATGGTTTCGTAAATTTGTGTTTTTCATTGATTCTTGAACTACTAAAATGTGAGATTTTGAGCCAAAGGGGTATTCACTAAATTTTACCCCATTCTTTGTGTTAGAGTGTTATTCCTCTTGGATTGTTTTCTCTAGAACTTGACTTGAAACCGTTTCAAAGCTTAAAAATTTTTGAAGACATTTTTGAAAATGATTGAGGCAATAGGTATTTTTCTGGCCTTCTGAGCTTTGAATGATGAAATGCTACCCCTTAGTTGCCCAATTTTGAGCCTGAAAGAATAAAATACTTTTCTTGGTACCTTGAAATATATTGTTGAATGATGTTTGATAGGACCTTCTAAAGTATTACAAAAGGGTAAAAATGTAGTTAAAAAAAGTTTAGGATAAAAGAATCAGAAAAAAATAATTATCTTGAGTTGAAAAATCTCCCCTTCTCCAAGCAAAAGAAAAACTAAAGAAAAAGAAAAATCTATAGAGAAGGGGATGACAAAAAGAAATGAGAAATAAAAGAAAAAGAAAGAAAAGAAAGGTGGAAAAAGGAATCAAAACCCATAAGGGTATTTTAGAAGGTCATGTGTGCAATGCTATATTTTGTTAGCCCTTTTGGAAATATCCTTGATTTCCCCACCTAACGATTAATCACATGGCCACGTTACAACCAAGTGAAAGACCTCTTGATTCTAAATTGTTTTCATTAATAAAGTAGAGATTTGGTTGATAGTCAAGCCTATGGTAGAATTCTTTCCTTGAGGAAAATGGAGCGAAATGTTATATACCCCTAACACTTGAGTGAGGTGAGAAAGAGAGCCAAGTAAAAGAACAAGCTTGGAGTGAGCTTCAGGTGAGAAAGAGTGCCTAAATCAGTGAGAACATGAGTCTAAGGAACCTAAGCCTCTAATTGGACTTGAATTGATTGTCTCTTGCTGAATTGTTTAAATTGCATATTACTTGGATCATTTACTCGGGTTCTTGGTTCACTATTCATGTTCTGTTTTCTTCTACTGGCCTTGGTGATTGCTTGAGGACAAGCAATTGAATAAGCTTGGGGTGATTTGATAGTGTGATTTTACATCATATTTTCTGTACACTTTTGCATGCATATTTCATATAGATTAGGCATTCTTTATTTGATTTTAGTTAGTTTTTCCCTTGGAATGGGTGAAGCGGTTTCTTGGTGTTCTTTTGCAGGAACTTAAGGAAAACTGTGAAGATTTGGCCGTAATGAAGCTTGGATGATTTTAGAGCTTGAAAAGAGTAGAAATTGAGCCAAGCAGAATTCTGAAGCTTCGCCCCGCGAATAACAATTCGCCTCGCGACCCTGAAAGCTGACTGTGCCAGAAAATACAACCTTTCGGTCTCGCCACGCGAACAGTGTCTCGCCTCACGAGAGTTCAAATCCTGAAGACTAGATTTTTAATATTCGCCTCGTGAGAAGACATTCGCCTCGCGAGCACGCGCAGAACTGATTGGTATAAGTTGCTGTTTTAGGGCAGAATTGGGAGAGTTTTAGTTTTTTTGGAGTTCTTGGAGGAGGCATTTGGAGCTGCGGCTGGGCTAGGGTTCCAACCCTAGAAGGGAGCTGAGTTAGGGGATTGCTGTGACGACAGTGGGAAGCTTCAATGGAGTTCTCCCTTTCCTCCTTTCTATACTGCTTTTCTGGTTTGGCTTTCTCTGTAAATATGAGTAACTAAACCCTATTTGTTGGGATTAGATGTAATCAAACTTATTATTATGTATTTATCTTGACTGATTATTCTATGTTCATGTCTTCATATTAGTGATTAATTTTCCATGCTTAATGCTTGTTGTGGCTAGCACCCCCATGACTCGATTTGTGTTTTGGTATGCAATTGGGAAATTCGTATCAGAACCGGAACTGAATTTAATCACCTAGTAACCCTTTCATCTAGGAATGGAGTTAGGTTTACTAGTAATCGCATGATCCCTAATCTTAATGCAAATTCATTAATCTAGGCCACCTAAGGAATTAGGGTCTATTAGTAGATTTAGGCTCTTGCCATCCGAGGAATCGGGGTTTGAGTAATTTAGTGGATTGATTTTAATATCTGAAGCATGAATGGGAGGTATCTAGTCCTGATAGTACATGAGTTAGAGGTTTGGTGAAGTCTAGTCCCAACATATCCTTTCTGCACTCCAAGTGTTTGTTAAAAGTCCCCAAAAAGACAAAAAGATTTTATTTCTTTTCTTTTGTTTGTTCTGACTTCTCTTCTTAGTCTAGATAGTTGCTGAGTTTGTGAATTGGTACTTGACATCCAATCCCCGTGGATACGATAACCGGTCTTACCACCGTATTACTTGCACGACTGGGTATACTTGCCCAAATCCGTCAACATTGTTTAAAAAGTAAACATTTTTATTCGAAAAGAGTTTTAAAAATCTTCAGTGTTCCGAAAGAAGATTGACAACTCACTAAAAGTAATTATTTAATTTTAAGTAAAGTTTTTAATGTGATGCCCGGGTTAAAGGTGTCACATTAAGGTAGTATCAGAGCTGGTCGAGTTTTTCGGGAATCTTTGGGAAATAGGCCTGGTGTGTTCTTGTTGTGTGATCTCTGGTTAGGCTTGCTTGAATTACTTCCTTGGAAGTAATGAGTGATGGACAGAAGCCAAGTGTTTCTTATCTGGTTACCATATAACTTATTCCATCTTGTAGGTCAGTTATGGAACTAGATGCTGGACGTGGGTGTGGCCGTGGAAGAGGCCTTAGAGGTGGTTTTGCTGGTGGCCGTGGACATGACGGTTGTGGAATGGACTTCGCAGCTCAAGCTATGGCAGATGTTGCAGCTGCCATTGCTCAACAGACTGCTACTATGGCTACTCAACATCAACAGGAACAAGCCCGTGCTGAACAAGCTGCCGAAAGTCGCGGTCTGACTGCTTTTCGATGTCAGAATCCACCACAGTTTTATGGGGATGCTAATCCTACAAAGGTTGACTTGTGGATTCAAGAGCTGGAGAAGATTTTCGAGTTAATTCACAGCCCTGAGGCAGTTAGAGTGCCCTATGCTACTGATCAGCCTCTGGCTCATCTAGTTTCCAGCTAGAAAAAGGGTAGATTTTGTGCCTAATCGGGCGAGTCAACCTCGCTAATCTCCCAAATTGGCCTTGTTTTGTTCCTAAGTTAGAATTTGATTCGTTTAATGCATTTTTAGTAGTTTTTAGTTTATTTTGAGTAGAATTACGCTTTTCATTTCCTTTTATTGTTTCAGGTTAAAAGTGAAGCTCTTAGAGTCAAGAAAAATGAAGAAAACAGTGGAAAAGCAATTCTGGAAGTTTTGCCTCACAAGACAGGATCTCGCCTCGCGAGCCGGAAGACCAGCCTGAACAGCAACAGTCACCCTTTCTGTCTCGCCTCGCGAATCACCATCTCGCCTCGCGAGTCTGAAGACCTGACTGTGCCAGAGATGTCACCCTTTCTGTCTCGCCTCGCGAATCACCATCTCGCCTCGCGAGAAAACCAATCTCTGAAGATCTGATTCATAAGATTCGCCTCGCGAACCAGGTCTCGCCCCGTGAGCGGGCGAGACCCCGAACCTCTATTTATAGGCTGTTTTAGGGCAGATTAGAGGGACCTTTTGTTCACCACTTGTTTTAGATCGTTTGGAGACAAATCCTTATTCTCTGGAGCTGCGTCTACCTATGTTCTTTTCCTATTTTACAATTATGATGAACTCCAATTGTTTGTGCGTTGTTACAAATATGAGGAACTAATTCCCTTGTCTAAGGGATCAATGAAACCACCCATGACGGTGTAGCGTTCAATGTGATGTATGTTTCCCTCCTTTACCTCAATTCATGTTTTCCAATTCTGAATTTATTGCGTTGATCATAAGCATGCATGATTGGCTAGTTAACGTGATAAGGCTTGATAGGTAATTCTCGTTTAGAACTTGAATTGGGATCACTGATTGAATATTGCACGAGAGTGAGTAGGAGATCAGTGCAACCTTATAGGGAACAAGATTTAATAGAGTTTGAGGATTGGGTTATGAGACCGTAGCAAGTAATTAACTCAATCGTTGAATACGTCCTATTGAGCACGATAGTGTCATTAGGAGAATTTGGGGGTCCTGGTTGACATTGCAATTGAACTTAGGGAGGGGATCATCATCACTTGGGTGTTATGCATGATTGGGTAGGTGGATTTGTGACCTTAGATGTTTAATCCAGATTTTAATTCTTATCTTATCTTATCGCTACCTACTTTATCTCTAATTGATTTGTTGATTGAAATTGCTATCCTATTTCCTCTCTCTTCTCAACCACTTGCTTTTACTTGGTCAAACGTATCGAATTTATTGAAAATTGGTAGAATTGGTAGCCCAATCCCTGTGTCCGACCTCGGTAATTACTTACCGTGCTTATTACTTACGACGACCCGGTACACTTGTCGGTGACTCAACAAGTTTTTGGCGTCGTTGCCGGGGATTGGCACAACCAATTTTCCTAATTTTTGGGAATTTTGATTATTTAGTTAAGCTATTTTTATTTTTATTCTCTGTTATTTATTTACTATTATTTCTCTCTACTTCTTTTATTCCACTTGGTCTTGCCTAGTTTTTGTATGCGAGGTACCCTTTCACAAGAGGACTTGCTATTTGATTCGGAGATCACCTAGACCGAGAAACGATTAAGGAAAGAAGTCAGAGAGCGAAAGAGGCTTGAAGCAATTAATTTTGAGGGGATGGCCGAAGTAAACCCTCCTCCTCCTCCTCCTTACAAGCCTCTCTTCGAGTACAATCTACCCAATTTGGATGATTGTGCTTCTTCTATCGTGAGGGGCAACCTCAATACAGATTCCTTCAAAGTGGAAGGATGTGTCACAGTCCATATCCGTGAGAATCAATTTGATGCGGGTGGCAAACAAGACCCTCATAGACACATCACTCGCTTCCTTGAAGCTTGTGACATGCAGAAGACAAGAGGAGTTTCTCAAGATGAGTTTCGCTTGCGGCTATTCCCTCTCTCTCTTAGGGATACCGCTCGCGATTGGTTTGACAGCTTGGATCGCAACAGTATCACAACATGGGAGCAAATGGCCTAAAAGTTCCTCACTAAATATTTTCCTCCTCAGAAAGCGGCAAAGCATGAGTAGTCGTCACATCTTTCAGGCAGACAGAAGATGAATCTTATAATGAAGCTTGGGAGAGGTATAATGTGCTCTTGAGAAGATGTCCTTCGGCCTTCTTTGACCCGGTTTCCAAGGTTCAACATTTCTTTAACGGGTTAAGGGGGCGCTACCAGATGAATTGTGATGCCGCAGCGGGCGGTTCTTTTTCTTATTTATCAGCTGAGGATGGATGGGCGTTATTGGAGAAGTTGTCGAACAATGATTACAACCGTGGTAGGGAAACCTCAAATGGAGTCAGTTCTGCAACAATAGAAGCCATTCTAGAGCAAAATAAATTGTTGAATATGCAAAATACGGTATTGTCTGGGAACAAAAAGGTTAATGTGATACACGAAGGAATGCCTCCGGGTTGTGAGAATTGTAATGGAGATCATGACATTCAGAGTTGTCCGTTCAACTTCTCTCAAGAACATGTGGACTCATGCCACAATTTCTATGACAGCGTGCCCCAGAACAACTATCAGAGGAACATACAGAATGATTACAGTCAGAATCAGAATAGGGGTTATATGAGGAGAGACCATCCGGGTTTCGCTTGGAGTAATGCTAGTGGTGGCCTAGCCTGGCAACAACAACCTCAATAGAATCAGAGGCCAAACTATGGAATCCATCAACGCAATACTCAGCAGGCTCTTCCAGGGCCTAATCAATTGCAAACAACAGATGGTGGAAGGCAACCTTGGGAGTTGGCTATAGAAAAGACGAATGCGGCAATTGAGAAGTTATCAATCAATACAAGCACAGCCATTGACAAGTTGGCAACTCATACAGGGTCGGCAATTCAGAATCTAGAGATGCATATGGCTCAGCTCGCAAAGCAACCAAATGAGCGTCTCCCAGGCACTTTCCCAGGTGATACCGAGAACAATCCTAAGAACCAATGCAATGTCGTAGCAACTAGAAGCGGTAGGGTGTTGGGATCTAACAAGGGTGCAACTAGTTCTCAGGAAGCTGAGGCCTCGGAACAACCACATGTTGAGGAAGAGCAACCTAAGAAAGAGGAGTTGGCAAGTGACAAGGCACCGGAGCAAGGGGGAAGGTTAAAACTTGTAGATGAAGAGTTCCGAAGAAAGAAGTGGGTTGAACCCAAAGACCTCCCGCCCTTCATGAAGGTACCATATCCTGAAAGATTGAAAAAGCCTCTACAAGATAAACAGTTCAATAAATTCCTTGATGTCTTCCGCAAACTTCAAATTAACATTCCATTTGCGAAAGCCTTGGAACAAATGTCATCTTATGCCAGGTTTATGAAGGAGCTTCTCTCCAAGAAGCGGAAAATAGTGGATGAGGAAACGGTTGCTTTGAGCGAGGAGTGTAGTGCCATTCTTCAAAGAAAACTAACTCCAAAGTTGAAGGATCCCGGTTCTTTTTCTATACCATGCACCATTGGGGAGATGACTCTAGGAAAGGCGTTGTGTGATCTAGGGGCAAGCATCAACTTGATTTCCCTCTCTATGATGAAGAAGTTGGGGATCAAAGAAGCCAAAGATACACGGATGTCACTCCAACTAGTCGATCGTTCTATAAAATATCCTTATGGGGTGGTCGAAGATTTGTTAGTGAAGGTGGACAAGTTCATATTTTCGACGGATTTTGTGGTGCTTGATATGGATGAAGACGCCGAGATCCCTCTCATATTGGGTAGGCCCTTCTTGGCCACTGGGCGTGCTTTGATAGATGTACAACAAGGGAAACTCACCCTAAGGGTGCAAGATGAGAATGTAGTCTTCAATGTCTTTGAAGCAATGAAGCACCCCGCTGAGAGGTCGGATGTGTATCGAGTGGACATGGTTGACTCATTTGTCAAGGCAAAGGTCACTAGAGAAGCCCATGGTTCTTCACTTGCACAAGTGTTGGTAGAATCCCATGACGATGATAGTGAGGAGAAGACCCTTTGGGGGATGAGGACTATCTTGAGTGCTTAAAAAACATGGAAGCCTTACCGAGTCTCCCAAAGGATGAATGTGCAAAGGAAAAGCTCAACAACGAAGGAATGGAAGAAGATAACAAAGCACCGGAGTTGAAGCAACTCCCAACCCACTTAAGGTATGCATTCTTGGGGGAGAAGGGACAACATCCGGTAATCATTAGCAATGCCTTGAAAAAGGATGAAGAAGAAAAGCTATTGAGAGTTCTTAGGGAACACAAATCCGCCATTGGGTGGAAGATTTCGGACCTAAAAGGTATAAGCCCTTCCCTATGCATGCATAAGATTTTGATGGAGGATGATTATAAGCCGGTGGTTCAACCACAAAGACGGTTAAATCCCATCATGAAAGAAGCTGTGCGTAAGGAAGTGGTTAAATTTTTAGATGCCATAATCATCTATCCAATCTCGGATAGCAATTGGGTTAGTCCAATTCATGTGGTCCCAAAGAAAGGTGGCACAACCGTGGTGGTCAATGAAAGCAATGAATTGATCCCAACAAGGACCATCACGAGGTGGAGAGTATGTATCGATTATAGAAGGCTAAATGAGGCAACAAGGAAAGATCACTTCCCTCTTCCCTTCATTGATCAAATGCTTGAAAGGTTAGCCGGATATGAGTACTATTGTTTCTTAGATGGTTACTCCGGCTATAATCAAATTGTGGTGGATCCTCAAGACTAAGAGAAGACGGCCTTCACTTGTCCCTATGGAGTCTTTGCCTATAGGAGGATGCCCTTTGGATTGTGCAACGCTCCTGCTACTTTCCAAAGGTGCATGCTTTCTATTTTCTCGGACATGGTGGAGAAATGCATTGACGTGTTCAGGGATGACTTCTCGGTCTTTGGGACCTCATATGACAATTTCTTGAAGAACTTGACTATGGTGCTTAAAAGGTGCCAAGAGACTAACCTTGTGCTCAATTGGGAGAAATGCCACTTCATGGTCAAGGAAGGTATAGTATTGGGGCACAAAATCTCCCAAAGGGGGACTGAGGTTGATAAAGCCAAAATTGAGTTGATTGAGAAGCTTCCCCCACCAACCAATGTAAAGGGGGTGAGGAGTTTCTTGGGTCATGTTGGGTTCTACCGGAGATTCATCAAGGACTTCTCCAAAATCGCAAAGCCGATTTGTGACCTTCTTGCGAAGGATGTATCCTTTGAGTTTAATGCTTCTTGTTTGAATGCTTTCACTATTTTGAAAAATATGCTTGTCACCGCACCTATAATCACTGCACCTAATTGGAATTTACCATTTGAAATCATGTGTGATGCTAGTGATTATGCGGTGGGGGCTGTTTTGGGACAAAGGGTGGAAAAGTTAGCTCATGTCATTTATTACGCAAGTAAAGTTTTGAATGAGGCACAAGATAATTATTCCACCACTGAAAAGGAACTACTTGCTGTGGTTTTTGCTTTAGATAAGTTTAGATCCTATATTGTGGGGTCTAAGATTGTTGTTTTCACCGATCATGCGGCCATAAAACACTTGATGACAAAACAAGAGGCCAAACCTAGATTAATCCGGTGGATTCTTCTTTTGCAGGAATTTGATCTTGAGATTAAGGACAGGAAGGGATCCGACAATGGTGTGGCGGACCACTTATCTAGGTTGGTCAATCCCGACACCGAGGAGGAATTGTTAGACATCAAGGAAGAATTTCCTGATGAAAAACTATTTGCACTCATTGAAAATTTCTCTCCTTGGTTCGTGACATGGCCAACTTCAAATCTTCAAATGTGGTTCCGCAAGGATGGACTAATCAACAAAGGAAGAAGTTCTTCTCGGATGCAAAGTATTATGTGTGGGAGGACCCCCTATCTTTTCAAGCAATGCTCGGTTAGGATCCTAAGAAGGTGCATTCCCCATGACCAAATCGGAAACGTGCTGTGGCATTGTCATAGCTTGGATTATGGTGGGCATTATGGGGGAAAGAAGACCGCAGAAAAAATCCTCCAAAGTGAGTTTTATTGGCCAACGCTCTTCAAGGATGCCCACACCTTTGTTGAGAACTGTGATCGTTGCCAAAGAGTTGGCAACATCTCTAAGCGGCATGAACTCCCCTTGAATTGCATGCTTGAAGTGGAGCTCTTTGATGTGTGGGGGATAGATTTCATGGGACCATTCCCACCATCTTTCTCCTATCAATACATTTTGGTGGCGGTGCACTACGTGTCAAAGTGGGTAGAAGCAATCCCAACAACTACGGATGATGCGCGGGTAGTCATGGAATTCCTAAGGCGCAATATCTTCTCGAGGTTTGGGGTCCCTAGAGTGTTGATTAGTGATGGGGGATCCCACTTTTGCAACAATCAAATGCACAAGCTTCTTGAGAAGTATGGGGTCAAGCATAGGGTCTCTACTCCTTATCATCCCTAAACAAATGGGCAAACGGAGGTATCCAACCGTGAGTTGAAGCGTATTCTTGAGAAAACCGTCAACTCCTCACGGAAGGATTGGTCAAAAAGGTAAGATGATGCTTTATGGGTTTATAAGACCGCCTTCAAGACTCCAATTGGAAGGTCTCCTTACAATTTGGTGTTTGGAAAGGCATGCCACTTGCCGGTGGAATTGGAGGAAAAGTCTTATTGGGCAATTCGAGAACTCAACTTTGATTTGACGAAGGCCGGTGAAAAAAAGGCTTTTGGACTTAAATGAGTTGTCCGAGATCCGCATGCAAGCATATGAAAATGCAAGAATCTACAAAGAGCGGACTAAGGCATGGCATGACAAGCACATCTTGCCTAGGAGGTTTGAGCCCGGACAAACGGTACTTATTTATAATTCAAGGTTGAGACTCTTTCCTGGAAAGCTAAAATCAAGGTGGTCCGGACCATTCAAGGTCCTCCAAGTTTTTCCACACGGAGTAGTAGAATTAGAAGGGGCCTTTGGCAACTTCAAGGTAAATGGGCAAAGGCTAAAGCATTACCATGGGGAATCAATCCCAAATGGCAAGCAAGTTCTTCTTCTGGATTAACCCTTAGGGGTGACTTGAGTCAGGCTCGGGACGTTAAACAAGCGCTACTTGGGAGGCAACCCAAGCTAGATATCCTTTATTTTTATTTTTTTTAAGTTTTTGTCATTTTCTCTTCTGAAAAAAAAACCAGATTCACCCCGTGAATCCACAGTGGCCTCGCGAGACAAAAGCCCTGAATCTCAGAGGCTTGCTCACGCTTCTGTCTCGCGTCGCGAGAGCCACTTTCGCCTCGCGAATCTGGGCATCGTCAGCTGTTGGAATTCCATATTCGCCTCGCGCGCTATTACTAGCCTCGCGATTCTGGAAAGTGTGAAGAACAATTTTTCCAAATTCGCCTCGCGAGTGATGCATCGACTCGTGAATCTGAAATTAGGGTTTTCAATTTGGGGGAAAATTTAAAATTCGCGTCACAAGGAGTCTCTCGCCTCACGAAAGCTGAAAAGTTTATCAACCCCGTGAGCGGATCACGAAGAACTTTCGCGACCCTTCACTGTTCATTCCCTCTCTCGCGTGGGTTCAACTTCATTCCCACTCATTTCATTGCCTCACTCACTCTCACACTCTCACCCTCACGCATTCGCATTCCTTCATCTCTACAAGGTAAGTAACATCTCACTTGACTTCACTCTTCGCTTGTTTATGCTTTGTGGAATTCAAACAATCACGACCACACACTGTGCACTAACTTCCTAATGATTGATTTGAGTATTATGGTTAGTTATGTTAGGAATATAGTTGGGATGTTGTCCGGGTATTCGTTGCATATTTGCATGTTAGTGGGACAGTGGGGTGAGCAATTGGGATGTTTAGCAGGATAGAATTACACTGAACTTGTGCCTCTGTTATACATATTCTGCAATACTGATTATGAACTGTACTGGGATTTTTCTGATTTTCATGTTATGGCCCCGCCTAAGAACACCGCTGCCGAAAAGCAGTCGGTTAAGCGCAAGAAGCGCGCATCTGCTCAGGGAGACAACATAGAGTTACCTTCAGGGTCAGGCGCCTCCTCTGGGGCCACCTCCTACTCTCCCAGGTTCCGCTCTCCTGATCACAGGAAGCGTTAGGACCTGGTGGTGAGAAAGGAGATGGTCTTAGAGCGGCGTGTGTCCCTAGTGGGCAACAACTGCGTCAGCGTCTCCGAGCAGATACGCAACCGAGGTTGGGAGGTGTTGGCTGATCTTCCTCACCTGTATGATATCAAACTGGTGCAGGAATTTTATGCCAACGCTCTCAAACTCGAGGTTTCAGACCCGAGTTGTGTGACGGAGGTTCAGGGGGTCCCCATTACATTCACTGCATCGGATATTAACTCATGCTTGGGGATCCCCATCGGAGAGGAGGCCTGCGAGTACGAGCAGCTCCCCGCAGTGCAGGCCCTAGCTCAGGCCATCGTCGACACCTACTGTGTCCAAGGAGCTGCCTGGGAAATGGGAATGTCGGGGAACCTCTTAGAGTTGAGGAGGCAGGACCTTACCCCGAATGCCAAGGTCTGGTCGGCGTTCTTACACGCCAACCTTCGAGTGAGCTCTCATGAGTCCACAGTCACCGCCGCCAGAGCCCATCTCCTCTACGGCATACTAACGGGCCGCACGATCAACGTTGGGGGAGTCATCGCCACAGATATCCAGATGAAGGCGAACTCCCGTGTCTAAGGAGAGCCTGGGGCATGGGCTGCTGATCACCGAGCTCATTCGTCGGGTGGGGATGCCGGTGAGTACAGTGATCGAGAAGGTCCCGCGGTAGCCCATCGACCGGGAGTACATTCGATGTTTCCGTTACTTAGCCCCAGCCCCACCTAGGAGGCCGCCACCCCTACCCACTCAGAGGCCACTATCAGCGGACATGGCTCTGCTCTTGCAGAACCAGCAGGCGATGAGGCGGGATCAGGAGGTACTGCGGGAGTTCTTCTGGGAGATGTCATTGGCCCAGTAGGAGGGTCGGGTGCCCGTATACCCCTTCGAGGAGGAGCTGTCCCCTCGGCTTGGGTGGCAGGACTACCCTGGGGACCAGGGTGCTATGCCACAGGGGGGTGCCCGAGGGACCAGAGGATGAGGAGGCACCGGAGAACTAGGGTGACCCGGCAGACGACATTGATTTTGATCAGTGATCCGGGCCCCTGCATTACTTTATTTAGAGTTCTAGCTAGTAGTTTCGATATGGTTGTACACTGATAGCTAGCTAGAAACTCTGTCTACTGACCTTTTACTAACAAACTTGGATAGCTGTATATATTTACTTTTTTTTTATGTTATTGCTTTAACTTTCGTGTTTGCTTGTGAATGGATCAATATGGAGAGCCCGGAATATCATAGGCCAACCAATTGGATGAGGATGAGGATGAGGATGAAACTAGCCGTGCTGTGAAGCGGGGTAGTAGAGAGATGAAAAGAGGAAAGGCAATCAACTGAAAGCATGGGGTCTGCTCGGACCCCCTTGAGATAAAAATTTCTTATCCTTTCTCTTTTTCTATTCCTTCTCCTTCTAATCTTATTAGTAATTTCACTTGTGAATGCATGTTAATAAAAAAAAATGGATTTAATTGAGGAAACTCTCAAGTTGAATGCATGAACTAACCAAAAATAGAAATTCAATGAACCCCTCTCGATGCTTTGAATGTTGAAAAGCCCCTAGTGAAAATAAAGAGGTTGAACTTAGTTTGATTATTATGAATGCATGATGTACAATAAGTTTGGGGTTGAGGGGTGCATGCTTGGGAATTGTATCTCGGTCAAATAATTTGCAAAATAACCCAGTGAGGAATTTGAGCCTCCAACATTGTTTTAATTGTGTGAATCACTTTTAAGTTGCACATTCTCAGATTTGCTTGAATCTGTGCATGGTTTGCATATTTATATGTTGCATCAAATGATCTAGGCAATTTTTCTTTGAAACAACTACTTGGCCATAAATTGAACCAACCTTGATGAATGATCCCTAGTTAGTCACATTGAGCCTTAAAGCCTATTGTTCTTGATGACCTTACATTGCAAGCCATGAACTCAGAAAAACCATGATTTTCCCCTATCCTAGGATTTAGGAGAGCATGGAATTTTAGCTTTGTGAGTGTTGTTGTGGAACTAAGTTTGGGGTGGCTACAAAGTTTATGAATCATAGTTGAGAAAAAGAAAAGCAAAATTAAAGGCCGAAGGCTTGAAAAAAAATGTGATGAAAAGTATTGAATATATGCCAAAAAGGGCAAAGTGAAAAAGTATAAAAAGGAAGAGGTTTGTAGCCATCCAACGCAAGGAATAGAATAATAATATGAGAGTAAATTCAATTGTTGCAATTCTAGTTTCATGCTCTCATTGATCCTAGGGACTAAGCCTCTATCCTTTGCATATCTTACCTTGAGCCAGGGTTCATTACAACCTATGAAAGACCTTTTGATGATGCATACATATTTTTGTGGGAACTTTGTTTAGATGAAAATCAAATCCATGGAAAGTGCTCTTGAATTGTGAAATAGAGTGAATGTTGCTAACGTAGACAAATTGAGCGCAAGAGTGTTTACTAAATACCCTTAGAGAGGAAGGCAATTATTTGAATTTGGTGATCTTCCTTTGCACACTAATGGATCCCTAGCTTAGTCGTATTGACTGCATTCATGACTGATCTCTCTTTGTTCACTTGATGAGTGGGGTAGCTACAAAGAATAAGGGGAGGTGACATTGAATTTGCAAGATAGAAATTGTGAATAACTGCAGGAAGCTCGGTTAACTCAGTTAAATCCATATGATTGTATTGTTTGTTTAACTTGCTTGGGGACAAGAAGGGTTTAAGTTTGGGGTGTTTTGATGAGCCTCTGGCTCATCTAGTTTCCAGCTAGAAAAGGGGTAGATTTTGTGCCTAATCGGGTGAGTCAACCTCGCTAATCTCCCAAATTGGACTTGTTTTGTTCCTAAGTTAGAATTTGATTCGTTTAATGCATTTTTAGTAGTTTTTAGTTTATTTTGAGTAGAATTATGCTTTTCGTTTCCTTTTATTGTTTCAGGTTAAAAGTGAAGCTCTTAGAGTCAAGGAAAATGAAGAAAACAGTGGAAAAGCAATTCTGGAAGTTTCGCCTCGCGAGACAGGATCTCGCCTCGCGAGCCTGAAGACCAGCCTGAACAGCAACAGTCACCCTTTCTGTCTCGCCTCGCGAATCACCATCTCGCCTCGCGAGCCTGAAGACCTGACTGTGCCAGAGATGTCACCCTTTCTGTCTCGCCTCGCGAATCACCATCTCGCCTCGCGAGAAAACCAATCTCTGAAGATCTGATTCATAAGATTCGCCTCACGAACCAGGTCTCGCCCCGCGAGCGGACGAGACCCAGAACCTCTATTTATAGGCTGTTTTAGGGCAGATTAGAGGGACCTTTTGTTCACCACTTGTTTTAGATCATTTTTGAGACAAATCCTTATTCTCTGGAGCTGCGTCTCCCTATGTTCTTTTCCTATTTTACAATTATGATGAACTCCAATTGTTTGTGCGTTGTTACAAACATGAGGAACTAATTCCCTTGTCTGAGGGATCAATGAAACCACCCATGACGGTGTAGCGTTCAATGTGATGTATGTTTCCCTCCTTAACCACAATTCATGTTTTCCAATTCTGAATTTATTGCGTTGATCATAAGCATGCATGATTGACTAGTTAACGTGATGAGGCTTGATAGGTAATTCGCGTTTAGAACTTGAATTGGGATCACTGATTGAATATTGCACGAGAGTGAGCAGGAGATCAGTGCAACCTTATAGGGAACAAGATTTAATAGAGTTTGATGATTGGGTTATGAGACCGTAGCAAGTAATTAACTCAATCGTTGAATACGTCCTATTGAGCACGATAGTGTCATTAGGAGAATTTGGGGGTCCTGGTTGACATTGCAATTGAACTTAGGGAGGGGATCATCATCACTTGGGTGCTATGCATGATTGGGTTGGTGGATTTGTGACCTTAGATGTTTAATCCAGATTTTAATTCTTATCTTATCTTATCTTATCGCTACCTACTTTATCTCTAATTGATTTGTTGATTTAAATTGCTATCATATTTCCTCTCTCTTCTCAACCACTTGCTTTTACTTGGTCAAACGTATCGAATTTCTTGAAATTTGGTAGAATTGGTAGCCCAACCCCTGTGTCCGACCTACTTACCGTGTTTATTACTTACGACGACCCGGTACACTTGCCGGTGACTCAACAGCTACTTTCTTGTTGAAGGGAGATGCTGAGTATTGGTGGAGAGGCACCAGGCAACTACTAGAGGCAAATCAACAAGAAATTACATGGTAAGTTTTCCGTACTGCATTTATGGACAAATACTTTCCCTATAGTGCTCGTGCTGAAAACGAGCAGGAATTTTTGAGTCTGCGACAAGGGGATATGACAGTTGGAGAATACGCGGCAAAGTTTGAATCACTTGCCAGGTATTTTTGCTTTTTCAAGATAACCCGGATGAGGGTTGGAAATGTGAAAGGTTCGAAGGAGGATTGAGGTACGACATTAAGGAATCGGTACTACCACTAGAGATTAGGGATTTTCAAGCTCTGGTAGAAAAATGCAGAAAAGTGGAACAAATGAGGAAAGGAAGAGACAACCGAGGGAATGTTGGAGGACCCTCCAGGTCTAGGAGCCAGAACTGGAAAGGGAGACAAGATCAAAAAAAGCCATACAGTCGACCCGTTGGAAGCAATCAGAGCCAACGATCTTGTCATCCCATTGCTTCAGCAACTGGAAGCGGGAATCAGAGGAGCCAAGGCCAAGGAAAGAAGTGCTATAAATGTGGAGACCCAAATCATTTCTCTGATGTGTGCCCTGTGAGAGGAATGAAGTGTTTCAATTGTAATAGACTGGGACACTTGGCAAGGGATTGCAAGGTACCGAAGCGGGAACCTACCGTCAACAGTGTCAGAGTTGATAAACCAACGGCTAGAGGGAGAGTTTTTACCATGAATGGAGCTGAAGCCTCGAACTCCAAAGATCTCATAAAAGGTAGTTGCAACATAGCCGGTAACCTCTTAACTGTGCTTTTCGATTTAGGTGCAACACATTCAATTATATCAGTGGATTGTGTGAAACTGCTAGAGTTGCCTGTTTCTTCTTTGCCGTATAATTTGATTGTTTCAACCCCTATGGATGACCCCCGTTATTGTCAATACGGTGTGCCTAAACTGTCCTATTGTCATTCAGGATCGACACTTCCTTGTTGACCTGATCTGTTTACCCTTAGTACATCTAGATGTGATTTTAGGCATAGATTGGTTATCTTCCAATCATGTTCTTCTAGATTGTGCTCACAAAACCTTAACTTATCCTGACCCCGAGATTTCTGGATTTTTTTCCACCAACCAAGTGAGGACTCTTTCGAAAGAACATGAAGTACATCTGCGACGAGTCCTACAGATCTTACGCGAGAAGGAACTCTATGCAAAACTTCCTAAGTGTGAGTTTTGGCTTGAAGAAGTGATGTTCTTGGGCACATGATTTCTAAAGATGGGATTGTCGTAGATCCTGCCAAGGTGAAAGCAGTACTTTCTTGGGAAAGACTAAAGATCGTGATTGAGATTCGAAGTTTTGCCGGTTTGGCCAGATACTACCGAAGATTTATAGAAGGTTTTTCCAAGATTGTTGCACCATTGACTCATCTTACACGAAAGGATCAACCTTTTGTATGGACGACGGAATGTGAAGAAAGCTTTCAGATGACAAAGGAACGTTTGACAACTTCACCAGTGTTAATACTTCCTAAACCCCATGAACCTTACGAGGTGTACTGCGATGCTTCATATCAAGGTCTAGGTTGTGTATTGATGCAACACCGAAAGGTCGTAGCATAAGCATCCCGTCAACTAAAGACTCATGAGAAGAATTATCCAATGCACGATATTGAGCTAGCTGTGGTGGTCTTTGCATTAAAGATATGGAGACATCATTTGTACGGAGCTAAGTTCGATGTTTTCAGCGATCACAAAAGCCTAAAGTATCTTTTTCACCAGAAAGAACTCAACATGAGGCAGAGATGGTGGATGGAATTTTTGAAATACTATGACTTCACATTACAGTATCATCCTGGAAAGGTGAACGTTGTAGCCGATGCCTTGAGTCGGAAGGCCATACATGTCTCAGCGATGATGGTGAAAGAATTAGAGTTGATCGAGAAGTTTCGCGATCTCAATTTGATGATAGAGGTAAGTCCGAAGAGGATCAGTGTTGGAATGATTAAGATCTCAAGCAGATTAATGGAAGAAATCAGAGAACAACAGACTACCGATGTGTTTCTTCAAGAAAAGAAAGAACTCATGGAGCAAGGAAAGGCCCCATAATTTAGTTAGGGATCAGACCATATCCTAAGGTACAATGGACAAGTTTGTGTACCTGATAATCCTGAGATGAGGAAGATGATCCTCGAGGAATCACACAAGAGTAAATTGAGTATTCATCCCGGATCAACCAAGATGTATCAAGATCTGAAGCAGAGATTTTGGTGGCCAGGCATGAAGAAGCAAGTAGTAGAATATGTGGCGCCTTGCCTAACTTATTAGAAGGCAAAGGTGGAACATCAATGATTCGGTGGAATGTTACAATCTCTGGATGTATCTGAATGGAAGTCAGAGAGTATATCCATGGATTTTGTGGTAGGTTTACCAAGGACTTCCAAAGGTTTCGACTCGATTTGGGTGATCATTGACAGATTGACGAAGTCGGCACACTTCTTACCCATCAAGGCTAATTATACGGTGGAAAGACTAACTGAGGTATATATCAGAGAGGTGGTTAGACTACACGAAGTATCTTCTAGCATTCTTTCGGATCGAGACCCGAAGTTTACTTCGCGTTTCTGGGGAAGCTTGCAAAAAGCACTGGCAACCAGGCTAAGGCTAAGTTCGGCTTATCATCCACAAATCGATGGATAAACGGAAAGGACGATCCAGTCATTAGAAGACTTGTTGAGGGTGAGTATCCTAGATGACCGTGGAAGTTAGGATGATCTTTTACTGCTTATTGAGTTCACGTATAACAACAGTTTTCATTCGAGTATAGGGATGTCACCATGCGAGGCACTATATGGAAGGAAATGTCAAACACCGATGTGTTGGTATCAAGATGGAGAAAGAGCAATTTTAGGGCCTGAAATTGTGCAACAAACAAAGGAAAAGGTGAAACAAATCTGTGAGAAAATGAAGGCCTCCTTGAGTAGACAAAAGAGCTACGCCAATCGGAGAAGACGGCCTCTTGAATTTCAAGAAGGCAAGCACGTATTTCTGAGAGTCACACCCACGACTGGGGTAGGGAGGGTTATAAAATCCAGAAAGCTCACACCAAAATTCATTGGATCTTACCAGATTCTTCATCGTATCGGTCTAGTAGCCTATCAAATCTCTTTGCCACCTTTTCTTTCAAACATCCATGAAGTCTTTTATGTCTTGCAACTGAGAAAGTACGTCCCCAACCCGTCACATGTGATTGAACCTGACGTCATACAGTTAAGAGAAAACCTGTCGTTTGAGACTTTACCTGTACGGATCAAGGATAGGAGGATTAAACAACTCAGGGGAAAATAGATTCCTTTGGTTAAGGTTATATGGGACAAGACAAATGGAGAAGCAACCTAGGAAGTAGAAGATAAGATGAGATTACAGTACCCTGATTTATTTTCAGGTACGTAATTTCGAGGACGAAATTTTTTTTTAGTGGGGAAGTAATGTAACGCCCCGATTTTTCTGTTTTCTATAATCTGTGTTTATTTATGTGTATGAGTGTTTAACATTCTAATTTTGATAAATTATTTTAATGAATCTAAATTATTTTCATAATTTATAGTAGGAAACTACTATTAAATTTCCGGTAGAAATTTCAGACGATCCCGGTCAGAGTTTTCACAGTCAGTTAAGCTTTACTGACCCGAAAAACGAATTTCGATTTGTAAAATAAATTTTTTATCGTTCCCAACTCAATTATAATCATTTCCATAATTTTTGAAATTATCTTTCAATATAAAATATTTTCGAGTGGAAAATTAATGAAAGAAAATACGATCGGTTTTTACCGACGGGAAACAAATGGAACCGGAACGAACAAGAATTATTACAATCAAATTTTATACAGATTTGAGGAGATTTGATGTGATTTTGAATAGTGTCTGCATTCAATTATCACCATCATGACGTTACACCTAATTATTTCTTTCAAATTTACAAGAAACCATTATATTATTATGAAAACTCATTTATATTTTAACAAAAATTTTAAAAACATAAATAAATCACTCACTTCCTCGCCAAGGCAACAGCGCCCCCTCCCCCCAGTTCATCAACAAAAATCTAGTTTTACTTGCATGCATGTCATTTAAATTTTGTTGCATGTTTATCTTCTAGTTGATTTTGCAAAAAAGGTTCTCAGAAAATTTTCAAGAGTATAGCATCTTCTTCTCTACTCCTCTTTCCTTCAAAAAAAATGAATTTTTACTTACATGCATGTTGATTATTTCATGTTGCATGTTTATAGATTCAACTTAAAAATTTGTACAAAAATATTTTGAGCATGAAATGAATTTATATGAACTCATATTCATTCCTACTACCATCTTGTACAATTGCATATCACAAAAAGAATTTCCCAAGCCTATTTTTTAGGGTGGCCGAAACCCTATAGAGAAGAAAAGCTAGTGTTTTGTAATATTTTCAACTTGCATGGTTTGAAATCCTTAGGAAAAGTATTTTAATATCATGATTTGTGTAAACATTTGAATTTTCTACCCATTTTAACTTGATAGGGCAGAAACCCCAACTATGAGGGTTAAGGAAGCTTGATTTTGATTTTTAAAGAAAAGACATTGTTTTGATCATTTTCTTTTAAACATGCATGTGAATCAAAAGTTGAAATGACTTTGTTTTAAAATTTTGAAAGGAAAATGCTTTCATCATTTTTTTGGGTCGCATGCATGTGTTTATAAAGTTGAAAAATCAAATTTTCTTGGCCATTTTATGTGGAGGCCGAGACTCTAACATTGGAGTTGAGGAAGCCTTGTTTCATTTCATAAGAAAGATGTTTGCTTGAATCATTGTTTTAGTGACATGCATGAAAATAGAAAGTTGAAAATCAATTTTTTAGCCCATTTTTATTAGAAGGCCGAAACCTACTCTTTGTAGAGTAGATGGATTAAGTTTTTATTCTTGGGGATTAAACCTTGATTGTGTCTCTATGATGCTTAAGGATCATTGATCCAAAATGTAACATCCCGTTTTTCATAAATAAGCTTAATGCATTTATATATGTTATATATATGTTTGCATATGCTTGTTAAGTTTGTTTTTTATGTATAAGTTCATGTTGGGAAGGTTTAGCCTTAGGAAGGTTCATTTGTCTTAGAAGTCCTGGTAACCTGTTTCACCGTTTTGGTCATATCTTGAGTTCTAGATGTCCGATCGAGGTAATCTTGGGGGCGTTGGAAATCTAAGAGAATTATCTACAAATCTTATTGCATGTGTTTTGGCCAAATTCGACTGTTTCGGCCTCGCCTCGTGAGCCTTTGTTCGCCTCGTAAAAAACTAAAATTCACCTTTGCGCTTTCGGGTTCGCCTCGCGAATCCAACTGACAGAAATTGGTTCTCTAGCTCATCCCGCGAATGGGAGTTCGCCCTGCGAATACGTGAAGAACCAGAAAACATGATTTAGGTTCTTTTTAAGCCCAAAACTCATTCCAACCCGTTTTTAACCCCTAAAACACGATCTAAACCCTAGTCTATCACGTCCCAACACTCAGAGCTGCCTCCCTTCTCTTTTTCTCTCAATTTCCATTAACCGTCTCTTGAAAACTCTCTCTAGGGAACCCGTTCTTGCACCGTTCTTCACTGTTTCTTGATAGGAGAACATCGCTACGAATAGGGGTTCGCTGTGCTTGATGTTTGGAACTTTAGAACAAGTAAAATTCGTGCATCTTGTCCCTTGTGTTCTTTCTTTCAAGTTCTTGATCTTTTCCTTTTAATTTATTGATCTTAGAGTTGAAGCAAGGTGTCTCTTTGTCGTTCTTGAGGTTGTAGACAAGCACTAGTGAGATAGGACCCAAGTGGATCTTCTTTCTCTCTTTTGAATCGTGATCTCTATTCCAGGTATGGGGAGAAGGGTAGTGTATATCATAGGCATTGGGGGTAGTGTAAGGTAAAGGGGTTCCCATAACCCCGGTTTGCTATGTTTGATGATATGATTAACTTGTTGGTTTAATTTGTTATGATAACATGTTTGATTATTGTTTTACTTGCCTATGTTCATAGTATGTTCTTGATGGTTACGTTGTTACTGCTAATATGAACATGATGTTATGATGATGATTGTTGGCTTTGGCTATGTTATATGATAACATGTTGGTTGTTGGAATACCATGATTATATGTTTATAATTATGAGTGATTGTTTTATGTGGGATATAATGATATATGTATCGTTGTTGTTGTTGAACACGTTGGCTGAGTTGGTTGATATTATACCATGAATATGTTGGTTGATGTTGTGGATACCATGACTGTTTGGCTGATCTATGTTGATTGAGGTAACACGTTGATAAAGGCCCTAATTGGTTAATTTAGGACCCCTAATTGATATAGTAACTAAGGATTAATTACTTAAGGTTGTTAACTAATTATGAATTGTTAGTGGAAGGTGAGTTTTGATGCCAATGGATTAGTCCAAGGACCCTAGGTTCTGATTTGAGAGTGTTTAGAGAGCTTTTGCCCAAGAACTAAGCTCTCCGTTTTCCTGCCCAGATTAGTATTGTCGTGCATTGAGCACGGTCGTGCTGAACAGGGAGCACGCTCATGCTCCCAGTTTGAATTCTGGAAAATGGTCGTGCAGTTAGCACGGCCGTGCAGTAGAGAGGAGCACGACCGTGCTGCATGAGCACGACTGTAACAACCTGATTTTAATTATGATGTTCAACCGGTTAAAATATAATTAATTATATTTTAATTTGAGAGTTAGAAAGTGTTTTTGATTAAAATAAAATCATATTCATAGTCTACTTTATGGTAGAGGGTTACGGTAAAATTTTCGATTGAAGTAATAGCTAAGGTACTATGTGGACTTCAAAGAAATTGTTGAAGTAATAGCTAAGGTACTATAATATTATTTGATTTTTTTACCTTCCAACCTTTTTCTCTAATTTGGTCTTTCTATTCACACTTTATTCATAACTTGGCCAAGTCCCCTTTCACTTCTATTTATTTTTCTTTTAATTGTTTGGATTGATTTTGACTACCAAATTGTTGCTTTTTTTCTTTTTTCTCTTATCTCTTTATTTACTAGCTTGATTATATGAAGGATAAGTCTATTGTGCTTCAAGCTCTTGCTTCTTTAAGATGGGGTTCCTATATTTTGTTTTATTTTCAGTTAGTTTTTTTTTTCCTTTTTGAGTGTACTTAAGTTGTTTATGTGATTTTGGTTGATATATTTCTATGCTAACCGCACTTAATGAAAAACGTACATGAGTTGTTTGACAAAAGGTCATTTTTGTGCCAGATTTTTTCAAAATACGTATGCCATAGGTTTAGTTGGTTTAAGATCCTTATAGGAATGAAGTGTAAAGTGTGTGGAAGTGTATTTGGAATACATCTTTTGGAATAAGTTGTCTTATATTTTAGCTGGTTTATGCTATCATTTCTTTCACGAGGATACTTCTTTTGGAATAAACTTTGTCTTATATTTTGCTGCTTTGGATTTCCAACTATAATGCTAAAAGTAGTATTGTTGCAATTCAAATGTGTATCAGTTTTTATGCAATCAAATTGTGAAGATATTAAAAAGGAACAACCTGCGATTCAAAAGAGCAATGTGATTATTTTCTTTTAGGTGATTGAATTTGCCACTTCATTGAAGTTTTACATGTGCTCGGCTCCTAAGGTGAGAAACATAATCTAAAATTTTCATATATCTTGGCTTACTTCCCTGTGTCCCTTATACCACCTTCATGATTATGTTGGTTGGTTAACTCATGACTCTTAAATTCTGATTGGATCATAGCAGGATGTGCATATTAATATTTAAATTCAAATTTGTGTTTTTACAATAATTAGACTGGACTCTTCTTTAGCATTGTTAATCCAATTACTGAAACCTGTATAATTGCTAAAGACAAATAGCTTGGGAATAAATTTCCATTACGTGCTGAGATATATATAACCAGCCTTATACAAGAAAATGTTAATATCATATACAACTCAAATTAATTAGTCATAAATATGCAAGTTGATGTTTGTTGGGATTGGTAATTATCCATCACTCCATTTGAGATTCATTGTTCTTATCTCTCTTTTTTTTTTTTTTTTGTGAAATTTCTGTATAATACTTCTGTATAACATTGATTGAATGAATTGTGAATTACATCTCTATACTGCCTTGATTATATAGCAGTGATTAACAGAAACAGTTATGCACTCTAACTGTTTAACAGAAAGACTAGCTTAGCTTACAATCACAGCAACACTAACTACCTATAACTAACTTAACAGACTCATGCTAACAGACTTAGGTAGGCTAGATAAGTTGGGATAAAAAGGACTATTTCTTCACTCCCCTTAAAATTGGTGCATGCAAATTCATAATACCCAACTTGCCAAGAAGTTGTTCATATTTATCCTTTCCCAAAGGTTTTGTGAAAATGTCTGCTATTTGATCCTTAGTCCCAATCTTCATAGGTTCAATATCCTTTGACTGTACTCTCTCTCGAACAAAGTAGCAATCCATTTCTACATGCTTTGTTCTTTCATGAAAAACAGGATTCATTGCTATGTGCAATGCAGCCTGATTGTCACAAAAGAGTTGTGTTGCCTCACTGTGTAGCTTGCAATTCTGTCATCAGCCATCTTGACCAAATCCGCTCACTTACAGTTGCTGCCATGGACCTATACTCTGCCTAAGCAGAGGATTTTACAACAACTGTTTGTCTCTTTTTCTTCCAAGATATTGGAGCACCACCTAGGAGGATTATATAGCCAGTGCATGACCTACGGGTGAGAGGACTTCCTCCCCAATCAGCATCCCAGTAGGCCTGCAACTTCAGATTTCCTTCTCTTGATATGAAGATCCCTTGTCCTGGTGTCATCTTTAAGTACCTCAGAATTCTCTCTACTGCATCCATGTGCTTCTGCTTTGGAGTTGTCATGAACTGGTACAGGGTGTTCACAGCATAAGTGATGTCTGGTCTTGTGACAGCCAAGTACAAAAGTCTTCCCATCAGTCTCCTGAACCTGGCAGAATCAGCATCTGGTTCTTTGTCATTAACCCGAAGGTTGCAATTCTGTTCCATTGGGAATTTGCTTGGCGTGCAATCCTCCATCTTTGTTTCTTTTAGAATGTCCAAAGTATATTTTCTCTGACTGAGTACCAATCCTGTTCTGGTTCTGGTTACCTCAATCCCTAGAAAATACTTCAATGGCCCCAAGTCTCTTATACTGAACTTTCTATCCAGATATTGCTTCACTTTCTCCATTTGCTCCAAGCTATCTCCTGCTAGAATCACATCATCCACATATATTAAGGCTGTAAGAAACACTCCTTTCTCTTTTTAGATGAAGAGAGAGTGATCAGCTCTAGATTGCTTGAAACCAATGGCGTTCAAGGCACTAGTGAACTTTTGGTACCAATTTCTGGAAGCTTGCTTCAGACCATATATGGATTTCTTTAATTTGCAAACTCTTTCATCTCCCTTGTTTGCAAAACCTTGAGGTATCCTCATGTATATCTCCTCAGTCAAATCCCCATGCAAGAATGCATTATTCACATCCAATTGGTGAATAAACCATCCTCTCTTTGCTGCTACAGTGAGTAAACACCTCATTGTTACATGTTTTACTACTAGAGCAAAGGTCTCATGGAAATCCTCCCCCTCAACTTGAGTGAAGCCTCTAGCAACCAACCTTGCCTTGAACCTCTCTATGTCACCATTTGGCTTGTACTTGATTTTGTAGATCCACTTTGAATCTACTGCATTTTTGCCTTGTGGTACAGGTTCCAATGTCCAAGTATCATTCTTTTCCAATGCCTCAATTTCTTTCCTCATTGCTTCCTCCATTCTTGATCATGTGCTGCAGCCTGTGAGAATTTCTTTGACTCATCTCTTGAAGAGATGGCTGCTAAAAAAGGCTAAATGAGAGTTTGAACATCTGTCATATGACAGATATCCTGACAAAGGATACAAATCTGTACAGTTTGTAGATGAATTGGACATAGAAGGTATTAAGGATGATGGTAATTGAACCTCATAATCTTTTAATTGTATTGGTAGTTGTCTAGTCCTTTCACTGTGTCTTAGCTGGTTTTGAGGCTCACTGTTGGTGATCAGTCCCTGTTGTTTCTCTGCAGTTTCATGACCTGCATCAATTCTGTCTGTCATCTGTTTCTGTTGTTTTTGTGCAGATCCATGTCCTGCATCATGCCTTGCAGGTTCAGCAGTTTGATCAACTCTTTGCATTCCCTGATTTGTGGATTGAAGTTGTTTTTCTTCATCTTCCCAATGAATGGATTGATTCATTCTCTGCATGACATGTGTTCCAATCTTTCTAAAAGGAAAGTTAGTTTCACAAAATATTACATCTCTTGATTCACTAATTTCCTTACTTGCAATATCATAGATTTGTATCCCTTTGTCCTCGGGGGTAGCCAACAAACACACAGGCTCTCCCCCTCTCATCAAACTTGCCTTCTTTTCTTGTTTTCAAAGCATACACTAAACAACCAAAAACTCTCAAGTACTCATAGTTAGGCTTTTTCTTGAACATGACTTCATAAGGAGTTTTGTTGTCTAGAATCCTAGTTGGTAACCTATTGATGATATGAATTGCTGTGAGAGCACATTCACCCCAAAACCTATCAGGCATATTAGCAAGGAATCTTAAGGCTCTAGCTATCTCTAAGATGTGCCTATGTTTCCTTTCCACTACCACATTCTGTTAGGGAGTGTAGGTACAAGTCAAACCCATTTTGCATATGTTTGGATGTGAATTCTAACCCATTATATGTTCTTACCCTCTTAATTCCCTTATTAAATTGTCTCTCTATCATGCAAATGAACATAGGTAAGTAGTGTTCTACCTCAGATTTGTATTTCATCAAATATATCCAAACACCTCTACTGTAATCATCTACAAGAATCACAAGGAGTTTTATTCCTAGTTGCATCAGTAATACAATCTATACTACTCAATTTAATATCATAGGCATGCCCTAATCTTTGGTGCCATAGGTTTGCACTTATAGGCCCTGCTACTTTCGTTGCCATTCCTTGCACTGGCTCAAGAAAGTATAGCCCATTGTGATGCTTACCCATCCTAATCAGGGTCTTGGAAGCTAAGTCCTTCACAACACAAGTGTTAGCCATAAAAGTGATAGCACAATTAAATTGTTTAGTTAGTTTATTCACAGATAAAAGATTACAATGGAAATCTGGAATGTATAAAACTTCATTTAGTTTCATGCCATTGAACAATTCTAACTTTCCTGATCCCTTTACTGGTACACTTGTACCATTAGGGATGTGCACCACTTGCTGTTTGGAAATGAGAAATTCCTTTAGCAAATCTTTGTTGCAAGTGATGTGTTCAGTGGCCCCTGAATCAATTATCCAGGGCCTGTCTATTAGAATGTTACCTGCCATGTTAGCTAGTGATTTGGATTGTTGGGATGCTGCCATTGGCTCATCATCAACCTTCATATGTTGCATCAATCTCTCATATTGCTTCATAGTCAATCCTGGAATAGGACTTTCTTCCATGCTCACTTCTGCTGCTTTATAGGATACCTTTCTTGTTGTTCCAATTCCCTGATCTTTCTTTTCTTTTCTTTCTCTATTTGACTTCCTCCAGTCTTGTGGATACCCGATGATTTCCCAACATTCTTGCTTTGTATGGCCAATCTTTTGGCAATGCTTGCAGTTTGGTCTCTCCTTCTTGGTATTCTTGCCTTCATATGCATCTTTGTATTTGTCACCTTGTGCTTGAAAGGCTGTTGACTCAGTGATTGGTTTGCGGGTTGAGGAAATCAATCATTGTTGCTCATCTTCTGCAACAAGATGATAAGCGTTTGGAGCCATACTCAATATTTGAGTTTTGACCGTGCTAAAAACATCATCCAAGCCCATGATAAAGTCATATAGTTGCTCTCTTTCCCGTATCTGCTTCAATTGCTTCTGCACGTCACATTTGCATTCTCCACTTACACACTCGGGCCAGGGTGAAATCGATTGAACTTCATCCCACAAACCCTTGAGTTTTGTGTAGTATGAAGCTACAGACATCTTTTCTTGTTTGAGACGAGTAATCGCCCTTCTTAGCTCATAAATTCTTGGTGCATTGCCCTTTGAAAATCGCTCTGCTAGCTCCACCCAAATTTCACCACCTGTGTTTGCATATCGAACCGTGCTCCTGACATCTTTGTCCATGCCATTCTTTAGCCAGCCCTTCACCATCACATTACATCTCATCCACTGGGCAAGATTGCAAGAATCAACCTCAGGCATTGGGATTGATCCATCGACGAACCCAATTTTATTTTTCGCATACAAGGCATTACTCATATCGGCACCCCACTCTCCATAGTTTCCAGTATTGAGGGGTTCACTCACAAAGATTTACCCTGGTTGATCTGAGGCATGAAGATAGTAAGGTGACATCGTATCTATGCATCCTTCATTGTTTGTTGCGACTTTATCAATCGGCTTCTTTTCTTTGATGGGTGATGAGTCTTTGGTAGATGACTCTGGTTCATTATCTTTGGGAAGATCTCCTTCTTTCGCCATGATGGAAGATGATTGAGAAAATTACACTCTCGGGATTTCGGCTCCAGATACCATGTGAAATTTCTGTATAATACTTATGTATAACATTGATTGAATGAATTGTGAATTACATCTCTATACTGCCTTGATTATATAGCAGTGATTAACAGAAACAGTTATGCACTCCAACTGTTTAACAGAAAGACTAGCTTAGCTAACAATCACACCAACACTAACTTTCTATAACTAACATAACAGACTCATGCTAACAGACTTAGGTAGGCTAGATAAGTTGGGATAAAAAGGACTATTTCTTCATGAGTAAATAGCCAAAATGGTCCCTGAAACTGTGAGGTCGTGTCAAGTTGGTCCCTCAAATTAACGAAATTTCAAAAAGGTCCCTGAAATTGTCAAACGTTGATCAAGTTAGTCCCTCCGTTAGTCAGGGTTCGTTGACGCCGTTAACGGCACTTATATGGCACGTTACACGCATATTTGAGGGACCAAATTGATACAGGGACCAAATTGACACTCATTTTTTTTCAAAATCCCTAACTTCATCTTCTTCCCCAATTTTTTTCAAAATCCCTAACTTCTTCTCTCCTTCTGATGAAGGTTGCAGTAGAGTACAGCAAGAGTGGAAGTGTTAGCAGAAGGAGAGTATCAGAACAGGCACGGAGAGGATCGGAAAAAATAGGACGACTGCAGTTGGGGCTATGCCCAATACTCGTTTTATGTGATGAATTGATGTTTTTCCCTTTCTTGAATTTCAATTTAATTTTTAAATTAATTTTTCTGAACATTTTTTTATTAATTTTTCTTTCTTTTTCTAGCGTATCTATCTCTCTCTTTGCAGGTATTTTTCTCTTTTAAGCGAAGATCCCAAAGTCTTTGAACTCTTATTGAAGTTGACCCCGAGATCGAAAGGACTTTTCATAGACGTAGGAGACTACAAAGGCAAAGAGCGAGAGAAAAGTTGATCATCATTCCACTCATGGCCGATCAACCGGATACCAAACCGTTGAAGGACTACACAGTCCAAATGCTAGGGGTTTGTAAACTGGGATTGCTAGGCCAGAAATTGAGGCGGAAAACTTCACTATACTGCCTCAGTTAACTGGCATGATTAGGCAACATCAGTTTGGAAGATTACCCTCAGAAGACCCAACTGATCATGTGGAGACATTCCTAGAATTTTTTTATACAACTAGGATTCAAAGAGCTCTAGTTGATTCTATCCGCTTGATGTTATTCCCCTCCTCTCTGACTGGAAAGGCAAAAGCTATGTTGAAGTCAGTGTCTGCTAATACTTTGTCAACATGGGACTAACTGGAGCAGGCATTCTTGGAAAAATTCTTTCCACCATCTAAGACTGCTTACCTACGAACTCATATCACTGGCTTCTTCTAAAAGGACAGAGAATGCTTATCCGAAGCTTGGGATCGTTACAAGGGATTGCTAGAATCTTGTCCACATCATGGGCTCGAGAAGTGGCTATTAGAGCATACCTTCTACAACGGATTGGACTATTCTTCAAAGGTGTCACTTGACTCCGCAGCTGGTGGAGCATTGATGAATAGATCACTGACTCAAGCGTTTGATATCATTGAAAATGTTTCCACCAACTATCACCAATGGGGTTCAGAAAGATGTAATAACCTGAAAAAGCTTTCAGGGGGTAAGTTTGAAATGGATGGTAATGATTTAATTATGTTTAAAGTTGACTCATTAAGTAAACGCTTTGATAAGCTTGAAAAAGCTAATGTGAGTTTAATAGGTGCTACTAATGTTGCTTGTGAGATTTGTGGAATGCAGGGACATGACTTCATGGAGTGCCCACATGGTAGTGCTCCTAGATCCGGTGCTTCGGGGAAACATGTGAATTCTTGTCACAATTTCTATGACACGAACCCAAAGTTTCCAAACTATGTTCCCCCAAATTCTTACAACCAAGGAAGGAAGAATAACCCTTATCTCTCCTACGGGAACTACAACAACACGTTGAACCACAAATTCCAAGAAAGCCAAGGTGACACGGACTCGGCAAGTGTACCGGTTCGTTGCAAGTAATAAAACGGTAAGACCGGATATCGTTCTCAGGGATCGTGGACAATTACCACTTCGCAAATTTGACTACTATCTAGGCGATCGAATTTTGGAGTGAAGGTTGTTCTAACATCTAACAAGCAAACAAGAAGAAAATGTTTTTGTTCTTTTTGGATTTTTTTTCAAACAGTTAATGTGAAAACAGAAAGATGAATAACAATGAGATAGAATTGCTAGGGTTAGACTAAGCTAATCCTCCCTTGATTGTTATGAAATGATAACTAACACAGTTCCTACTTCACTTATGACAATCGAATCTTTTCTAATATACTCAAGCCTAATGTCTTAGGTGCATTGAGCCTAAAATCCCAAATTAAACCCTAATGTCTTAGGTGGATTAATAAGAGAAATTGCATTAAGAATAAAGATTCATAAGATTGCAAGCAGCCAACACCTATGTCTAGATTCTTGGACTACTTGGCATATAATTCATGAGCATGCTTTAACATCAACCTTTCAATTGTCTATTAAAGCAACTAATCATTCCTAAGATGATCAAGCCTAGGAAAGCATTAAGCATAGAATTATACACTCATAAAGAAGAAGGAAACGTATTAAAATCAAGTCATTTTACAACCAAGTTCGATGACAATAATAGTCTAACCCCAACAAAGGGGAATTTAACTACACATAATTGAAGACAAAACAAAAGAGAGAGTTACAGAGATGAACAAAGGAGAGAGCTCCATGGAATGATGCACAAAGCAGCCACACAAGAAAGAGGATTTAATTCTAGGTTTTTTTCTAATGAATTTTCTTCTGTCGCTTTCGGTTCTTTTATTACTCGTGGCCGGTCACGGCCGTGATAGCCATCACGGCCAGGCCGTGACGGGTTCTGTCTCTTCCAGTTCTGGCCAACTTACTATCTCGCGAGGCGAGCCATTTCTTCGCGACGCGAGCCCACTTTTGATGCCCGTGATCTCTGTCACGGCCAGGCCGTGATCATCTCTGACTTTTGGAGGTTTCTGGGTCACGGCCGTGATATACATCACAGCCAGGCCGTGATCGTCTCTGACTTTTGGTGGTTTTGGCACAATCACTCTCTCGCGAGGCGAGCTATCATTCGCGTCGCGAACCAACTTTTCACGCCCTTGATCTCTATCACGGCCAAGCCGTGATCGTCTCTGACTTTTGGTGGTTTTGGGTCACGGCCGTGATAGCCATCACGGCCAGGTCGTGACAGATTCTGACTTTTGGCGCCCTTCTTCTTCAGTTTTCAGGCCTTCTCTTCATCTCAGCTTCCTCATGGCTAAAACTTGGGCATTTAATCAAAAATCCCTGCAAAACAACACACAATACCACCTTATCCGTTCCAAATGAAAAACTAAACAAAATCCAACTAAAATGGCCTAACTAAATGCAAATGCATGCAGAAATGTACATGGAAAATGAGGTGAAATCACACTCATCAAATCACCCCAAGCTTAAGATGTTGCTTGTCCTCAAGCAAAAACCAAGGCCATAAGATGAAAACAACCAGGACAATGATAGTGAACTAAGAACCCGAGTAAAATGATCCAAGCAACAGAAATCAATTATTTCAAGAAGAGACAATCAATTCAAGTCCAATTAGGGGCTTAGTTTCCCTAGACTCACATTCTCACTAATTCGGGCACTCTATCTCACTTGAAGCTCACCCCAAGCTTGTTCATTTGCTTGGCTCTCTTTCTTGCCTCACTCACTCAAGTGTTAAGGGAATATGACATTTCACTCCATTTTCCTCAAAGAATGATTCCTACCATAAGCTTGACTATCAACCAAATCTTCACTTTATTAATGAAAACATCTAAGAATCAAAAGGTCTTATTCTTTGGTTGTAATGGGACCATGGGATCAATTTTCAGGTGGGAATTTCAAGAACAGGAAATTTCAAAAGGCTATACAAACAATCAAGCATTGCAAGGCACGACCTTCTAAAATACCTTTCTTTGGGTTTCAGTTTACTCTTCCACCATTCTTTCATTTTATTTTTTTTCTTTTTACTTCTCATTCCTTTTTGTCATCCCCTTCCCCATTTTTATTTCTTTTTCTCTTCTTTTTTTTTTTCTTTTTGTTTGGAGAAGGGGAGATTTTGCAATTCAAGAGAAGTAAAATTTTTTCAGATTCATTTTTTTTTCTTTTCATCATCCCAAACTTTCAACTACATTTTCCAACCCATTTTTGCACAGTACTTTAGAAGGTCCCTCATAAGCATATTTAACACAACATTTCAGGGTACCAAGAAAAGCATGCTATTCATTCAGGCTCAAAATGGGGCAACTAAGGGTAGCATTATTCATTCAAAGTTCAGAAGGCCAGAAAAAACACCTATTGCCTCAATCCTTTTCAAAAATATTCTCAAAAATTTTCAAGTTTCGAAATGGTTTCAAGTCAAGTTCTAGAGAAAAACAATCCAAGAGGAACACACTCTACACAAAGAATGGGGGCAGATTTAGTGAGTACCCCCTAATGGCTCAAAAGCTCACATTTATCAGTTCAAGAACCAGTGAGAAACATAAATCCATAGAAACACATGCTAATCATCAACTATCCAAGACCATCTCAAGCATATTTAATGAAGCCATATCACAAGAATATAAAATCAGGGTCCAAAAATTCACTATCACAGCAAAATTGGCACTTAGCTCTCACAATCAGATGCTCAATCTAAGCAGGGGGCAATTAATTCATGTGATCATGCAAGACTAAAGCCTATATGAATGCAATATAAAAGATTACCCCTACCCCAAGCTTAAAGACTTACATTGTCCTCAATGTAAATAATTAAGTTTAGAGAGGGGAGAAAACTAGAACAACTCACAAGGTGGTAGTGGTGCTGAATCACATGCTTTCTGGTTTTGTTTCCTCCTGCCCTTTTTCTCCTTCTTCCTTCAAAATCTGAAACCACTCAACAAACTATTAGCAAACCTCTTGAGCTTCTCAAATTATTCAAGAGGAGAAATCAAAAACAAAAGAGAAGAGGAAAATAAAAATTGGGTTGCCTCCCAATAAGCGCTTCTTTAACGTCACTAGCTTGACGGATGATTTTTTTTTTTAAGAAGATGGTGCCTGAAGAGTGACGGAGACCGCCTGACGATCAAAGTTGCCTCCAAGGTAGTGCTTTAGTCTTTGTCCATTAACAGCGAAGGTATCACCGGATGATGGATCTTCCAATTTAATCTGAACCAAATGCGAGACAGAGACTTGACATAGAATGGGCCTAACCATCTTGATCTCAATTTGCCTGGAAAGAGCTTGAGTCTTGAGTTAAACAAAGAGAATCGATCGGCCTTCTTCAAATTTCTTGGGAAGAATGTACTTGTCATGCCAGAACTTTGTCCTTTCCTTGTATATCCTAGCACTCTCATAAGCCAAGAGTCGGAACCCATCCAACTCATTCAATTGAAGCATCCTCTTGTCCATGGCCAGCCTTGTATCAAAGTTCGTGGGCCTTCACTGCCCAAAAAGCACGGTGTTGTAGCTCTACCGGAAGGTGACATGATTTCCCGAACACTAATTGGTAAGGTGACATACCAATAGGTGTCTTATAAGCCGTCCGATAGGCCCAAAGTGCATCATCCAACTTCTTCGCCCAATCCTTCCTTGCATTGTTCACAGTTTTTTCCAAAATTCTCTTCAACTCCCGGTTGGACAATTCCACTTGCCCACTGGTTTGGGGATGGTATGGTGTGGTAACTTTGTGGTTCACCCCAAACTTGGCAAGCACTGCATTGAACTCATTATTGCAAAAGTGGGTACCCCCATCACTAATGATAGCCCTAGGGGTCCCAAACCGGGTAAAAATATTCTTCCTCACAAAACTGATCACGGTTCTTGCATCATCTTTCAAAGTTGGCACGGCTTCCACCCACTTGCTCACATAATCAACTGCCACCAGAATGTACTTGTTGTTGTAAGATGATGGGAAAGGACCCATGAAGTCGATCCCCCACACATCGAAGAGCTCCACCTCAAGTATACCCTTTAAGGGCATCTCATTTCTCTTGGAAATACTACCGGTCCTCTGACATTTATCACAATTCATCACCCAAGCTCGGGAGTCCTTGAAAATAGTGGGCCAAAATAGCCCGCTTTGCAAAATCTCCATGGCGGTCCTCTCACCACCAAAGTGTCCTCCATAGGGTGAGTTGTGGCAGTGGGTCAACACCCCATTAATTTCTTCTTCCGGTATGCACCTCCTCAGAATTCCATCTGAACCTCTTTTGAAAAGATACGGCTCATCCCAAATATAGAACTTGGCATCATGAATGAGCTTCTTCCTCTGTTGCGCATTGAAGTCCTTAGGAATCTTATTGGCTGCCTTGTAATTTGCAATATCCGCGAACCAGGGTGCCACTTGCACCACAAACAACTGTTCATCTGGGAATTCCTCTTGAATTGGCAACTTTGCTTCTGCTTGGACATCTGCTTGTGGAAGCCTGGACAAATGGTCGGCTACCACATTCTCCACTCCTTTCTTGTCCTTTATTTCCAAATCAAACTCTTGGAGTAGTAGTATCCACCTAATAAGCCTTGGCTTAGCATCCTGTTTAGTCATAAGATATCTCAAAGCAGAATGATCAGTGTAGACTGTAGTTTTACAACCAATCAAGTAGGATCTAAATTTATCAAAAGCAAATACCACAACAAGCAATTCTTTTTCAGTCGTAGTGTAATTCAATTGGGCATCATTAAGCACACGACTGGCGTAGTAAATGACATGCAACACTTTGTTTTTTCTTTGGCCCAAAATGGCTCCCACTGCATAGTCACTTGCATCACACATTAGCTCAAAAGGTAAACTCCAATCTGGAGGAGCAATGACCGGTGCGGTGGTGAGTTTTTCTTTCAAAATTTTGAAGGCACGCATGCAATCATCATCAAATATAAAAGGAGTATCAGCTACCAAAAGCTTGCATTAGGGTTTCACAATTTTTGAAAAATCTTTTATGAACCTTCTATAAAAACCCGCATGCCCTAGGAAGCTTCTAACTCCTTTCACATTTAAGGGAGGAGGAAGTTTTTCAATCACTTCAATTTTGGCTCTATCAACCTCCATCCCCCGTGATGAAATTTTATGCCCAAGAACTATACCCTCCCTAACCATGAAATGGCATTTTTCCCAATTTAAAACGAGGTTAGTTTCTTGGCATCTTTTTAGGACACAGGCAAGATTATTCAAACAGTTATCAAAAGAATCACCAAATATAGAAAAATCGTCCATAAATACCTCAATAAATTTCTCATTCATATCAGAAAATATGGATAGCATGCACCTTTGAAAAGTGGCGGGTGCATTGCACAACCCGAAAGGCATTCTCCTGTATGCATAGACTCCATAAGGGCAGGTGAAAGCGGTCTTCTCTTGGTCCTCTGGGTCAACCACAATCTGGTTATACCCGGAGTATCCATCAAGGAAACAATAGAAAGCATGGCCCGCCAACCTCTCTAGCATCTGATCAATGAAGGGTAATTGAAAGTGGTCTTTTCTAGTGGCCTCATTCAGTCTTCTGTAATCAATGCATACCCTCCATCCAGACACGGTCCTAGAGGGAATAAGTTCATTCCTTTCATTTGCTACCACTGTCATCCCCCCTTTCTTCGGCACAACTTGGACCGGACTCACCCATGGACTATCGGAGATGAGATAGATAATGCCCGCGTCCAACAACTTCACAATCTCCTTCCTCACAACTTCTTTCATATTCGGGTTGAGTCTTCTTTGCGGTTGCCTAACCGGCTTGAATTTTTCCTCCACCCGGATTTTGTGCATGCAAAAGGAGGGGCTTATCCCTTTTAAATCGGACATAGACCATCCGATTACAGATTTGTGCTCCCTAAGCACCCTCAACAGCTTCTCTTCTTCCAAGGAATTCAACCCACTACTGATGATAACTGGGAATGAAGAGTTAATCCCAAGGAAAGCATAACGGAGATGGGATGGCAATTCTTTCAACTCTAGCACCGGTGGGTCACCCTTGTCTTCAATTCTCACATCTTCCACCACTTTGTCTTCATCAGTATTCACAACCGGACAAGCCTCCGGAGAGACTTAATCATGAGATCAACTTCTTCTGCACATACTTCTTCTTCTACATCCTCTACCATTAGAGCTGCTTCTAACGAATCTTCAAACTTATGGTGCAAACTCTTGTCAGATAATGAATCAATGAGGTCTACTATCATGCATGTGTCCTTGTCGCTTGGGTGTTTCATCGCTTCAAACACATTAAAGGTGACCTTTTCATCTTGTACCCGAAGCACCAATTCCCCTTGATTGACATCGATCAAGGCTCTACCTGTTGCTAGGAATGGTCTCCCAAGAATCAGAAGAGTATCACCATCTTCAGCCATATCTAACACCACAAAATCTGCTGGAAAAATGAACTTATCTACCTTCACCAACAAATCCTCCACAACACCATAGGGATATGTAATTGAGCGGTCCGCGCCTTGAAGAGAAATCCCTGTTGGTTTTACCTCACCAATCCCTGACTTCTTGAAAATGGAGAGCGGCATCGATTAATACTTGCCCCTAAATCGCACAATGCTCTCCCTATGTTCGGATGACCAATCGTGCATGGGATAGTGAAACTGCCCGGGTCCTTCATTTTTACTTGGCAGCTTCCTTTGAAGTATAGCACTCGCACTCTTGATAAGCATCACCGTCTCCTCCTTCCACCTTCTTTTTGTTTGTAAGGATCTCTTTCATGAATTTTGCGTAGGAAGGCATCTCGCCGTAGAGCTTCAAAAAACGGGATGTTGATTTCTAGATATTTGAATACATCCAGGAACTTAGAAAATTGCTGGTCTTTTGCTTCTTTCTTCAACCGTTGGGGGTACTGAATTCTGAAATATGGGGGTAGCTCTTTGGGAATATCAACCTCTTCCAGAATCTTTCTTATAGTCTTCTTCTTCGCAAATTCTTCATCAAACACTTTCTCGCTCTGCGGTTCTTCATCTTCTTCATCAATAGGGATAGAGGTAGTACCTTGGGAAGTTCCGGGTTCTTCATTGTTTACCTCTTCAAACTGCACCTTATCAATTCCAGCATCACTTGTCTTCTCTTCCTTTTCTTTTTCTTGTGGATTCAACACTCTCCCACTTCTTGTAACAATGGCCTTACAGTCTTCCCTTGGGTTCTTCTCAGTATCCCCAGGCAATTGTCCTTGAGGTCTCTCTGCCATCTGCCTTGCTAGTTGGCCCATTTGATGCTCCAAGTTCTTGATTGAGGCATTCTGATTCTTTATAGTCTCTTGAGTAGCTTGCATGAACTGGCCTAGAAGGTTCTCCAATTTGCTTGAACTCTCTTGAGGAGGCTTTGCTTGAGTATTTGAACTTTGCCCTTGTCTCCAACTAAAGTTGGGATGATTGCGCCACCCCGGATTGTAGGTGTTGGTGTAGGGATCATTTCTAGGCCCTTGGTTGACCATATAATTTACCTCTTCTTGTCCCGAGCTTCCAACCACATTGATCTCACAGTTTCCATTTGCATGGTTGCCTCCACAGAAATCACACACTGAGGCACCTTGAACTTGAACAGCTTGCAGTTGAGAATTCTGCAGTTGAACCGACCCCAATTGCTTGGTAAGAATAGCCATTTGTGCCTTGAGAGCGCCAATTTCATCCAGCTCTAGAACACCTCTATTGACCATTGACCGAGAACTAGGCATTTGATAGTCATTGTTAGCCATGTTCTCAATCAAGTCCTTTGCTTCTTCCGGTGTCTTTTGACTCAATGTCCCTCCTACAGCCGCTTCAATCATACTTCTTGAATTCCTGTTGAGCCCATTAACAAATGTTGCAACCTGCTGCCATGTCTCTAGTTCATGATTGGGACAAGCTGTGAGTAAGGACTTGAACCTCTCCCAGGCTTCATATAGTGACTCACTATCCCTCTGTGCAAAGGCATTGATCTCTGACCTCAGCTTAATCATTCTTGACGGAGGGAAGAATCGAGATAAAAACTTGCTGACCAAGTCGTTCCAGGTGATGATGCTTCCATGAGGATGAGATTGAAGCCATGCCTTAGCTCTATCCCTCAAAGAGAAAGGGAAAAGCCTTAACCGAATGGCCTCATCGGAAGCTCCATTTAACTTGATGGTGTCACACAGCTCAATGAAGGTACCAATGTGAGCATGAGGATCTTCACTCTCCAACCCTCCAAATTGGTTTTGCTGCACAAGGTGGAGAAGTGATGCCTTGATTTCGAAATTATTGCAGGCCACTGCGGGCCTCACAATCGGAGTTCCACATCTATCAACTCTAGGGGAAGTGTAGTCCCCCATTGTTCTCCTTGGTGCATTCTCTTCTGCCATGGTGACAGCTGCTACTTCAATTTGTGGTTCTTGCACACTGGGTAACTCAATTTGTTGCTCTTGTCTACTAGAAGATGCTCTTTCTCTGTTATGTCTTGCCTTGGTTTTCTTTCTATTCCTTCTGCAGAGTCTCTCGATCTCAGGTTCGAATTGGAGTTCACCTGGGTCGATTGTACCTCGCATACACTGAACAAACGGAGTAGCACAGAACAAACAAAAAACAGCACTTGCAGAAATTTACAAGCAGAGAAAACAGAAAATAAGAACGAAAAAACACAGTAGGAAAATAGTAAAAATGCCTAAATTAGGAGTCCCTCTGGTACTCGTGGATATTGGCACACCGATCCCCAAGAACGGCGCCAAAAACTTGACACGGACTCGGCAAGTGTGTACCTGTTCGTTGCAAGTAATAAAACGGTAAGACCGGGATATCGTTCTCGTGGATCGTGGACAATTACCACTTCGCAAATTTGACTACTATCTAGGCGATCGAATTTTGGAGTGAAGGTTGTTCTAACATCTAACAAGCAAACAAGAAGAAAATGTTTTTGTTCTTTTTGGATTTTTTTCAAACAGCTTAATGTGAAAACAGAAAGATGAATAACAATGAGATAGAATTGCTAGGGTTAGACTAAGCTAATCCTCCCTTGATTGTTATGAAATGATAACTAACACAGTTCCTACTTCACTTATGACAATCGAATCTTTTCTAATATACTCAAGCCTAATGTCTTAGGTGCATTGAGCCTAAAATCCCAAATTAAACCCTAATGTCTTAGGTGGATTAATAAGAGAAATTGCATTAAGAATAAAGATTCATAAGATTGCAAGCAGCCAACACCTATGTCTAGATTCTTGGACTACTTGGCATATAATTCATGAGCATGCTTTAACATCAACCTTTCAATTGTCTATTAAAGCAACTAATCATTCCTAAGATGATCAAGCCTAGGAAAGCATTAAGCATAGAATTATACACTCATAAAGAAGAAGGAAACTGTATTAAAATCAAGTCATTTTACAACCAAGTTCGAGATAGCAATAGTCTAACCCCAACAAAGGGGAATTTAGCTACACATAATTGAAGACAAAACAAAAGAGAGAGTTACAGAGATGAACAAAGGAGAGAGCTCCATGGAATGATGCCAAAGCAGACCCACAAAGAGCAGAGGATTTAATTCTAGGTTTTTTTCTCAATGAATTTTCTTCCGTTACGCTTTCAGTTCTTTTATTACTCGTGGGCGGTCACGGCCGTGATAGCCATCACGGCCAGGCCGTGACGGGTTCTGTCTCTTCCAGCTTCTGCCAACTTACTATCTCGCGAGGCGAGCCATTTCTTCGCGACGCGAGCCCACTTTTTGATGCCCGTGATCTCTGCCACGGCCAGGTAGTGATCGTCTCGACTTTTGGAGGTTTCGGGTCACGGCCGTGATATACATCACGGCCAGGCCGTGATCGTCTCTGACTTTTGGTGGTTTTGGCACAATCACTCTCTCGCGAGGCGAGCTATCATTCGCGTCGCGAACCAACTTTTCACGCCCTTGATCTCTATCACGGCCAAGCCGTGATCGTCTCTGACTTTTGGTGGTTTTGGGTCACGGCCGTGATAGCCATCACGGCCAGGCCGTGACAGATTCTGACTTTTGGCGCCCTTCTTCTTCAGTTTTTAGGCCTTCTCTTCATCTCAGCTTCCTCATGGCTAAAACTTGGGCATTTAATCAAAAATCCCTGCAAAACAACACACAATACCACCTTATCCGTTCCAAATGAAAAACTAAACAAAATCCAACTAAAATGGCCTAACTAAATGCAAATGCATGCAGAAATGTACATGGAAAATGAGGTGAAATCACACTCATCACAAGGTAATAGGAAACCCGCATCGGAGTATCCTCAGGTACAAAAGTCTAAACTTGAGTCTCTTATGGAAAATTTTGTTGCTAGTCAAACAAAGTAAAATGAAGAGTTTAGGCAACAAGGTAAGGCAGTCAATGAGGCAATAAAAGAGTTAAAATCTAAGGTAGATAACTTAGCCATCCATAACAAGATGTTAGAGACTCAGATTGCCCAACAAGCAGGCAATTCAAATAGGCAACCGGACAAATTTCCTGGACAACCTGACATGAATCCAGGTAATGAACAATGTAAAGCTGTGAGTTTGAGGAGTGGTAAGAAACTTGAGGATCCCAAGGCTAAAGAGGAAATTGATAACAAGGGTGTAGATGGCGAAGAGGAACCTACTAAGACACAACCCTTAGAAGAGGAAGAACCTAATGAAAAAGTGTCTAAGTATGTCCCTCCACTACCTTACCAACCCCCAGTACCTTTCCCTCAAAGGTTGGCTAAGGCCAAGTTAGATAAGCAATTTGGGAAATTTCTACAGGTCCTTAAGAAATTGTACATTAATGTACCCTTCACTGAGGCGTTGCAACAAATGCCCACATATGCTAAATTTCTTAAGGATATCTTATCAAATAAGAGAATGCTAGAGGATTATGAAACAGTAGCTTTAACTGAGTGAAGTGCTTTAATTCAAAATAAATTGCCTCCTAAATTGAAAGATCTAGGTAGTTTCTCTATTCCTTGCTTGATTGGTAACACTAGTTTTGATAAAGCTCTTTGTGATTTGGGGGCTAGTGTTAGTCTTATGCCCCTCTCTGTTTGCAAGAAGTTGGAGATGGGTGAACTAAAACCCACAACAATCTCCCCATTATTCTTGTTAGGCCTTTCTAGGCTACCGCGGGAGCAATTATTGATGTTAAAAATGGAAAATTGACTTTAACTTTGGGTGATGAGAAAGTTGAATTTGATTTAGCTAAATCTATTAAACACCCTTCTTTTGAGCATTATTAAGAGCTGAATAATTGATTATCCTAATCGATTATCCTTGTTCGAATTTTGAATTTCAAAAAACCTGACAGCTCTGTTATTCTGGAAACTCATTTAAGCACATTTCGGAGCTGCATAATCAATTATCATAATCGATTATCCTTCGAGTAAAATGGTTTTTGAAAATCTTTTAAGGTCTTAAAAAGATGTGGTAAAATTAATTTCAAAGGCTTTTTTCAAAACATATTTTTGTGTGTGTGTGTGATTTATTTTACCTTTGAGAGACACACACACATTTACACTTTATCTAAAACAAACAATACAGTAAAAAAAAAATTCCCTTTTTAATCCTCGTATTTGTTTGTTCGGTCCTTTCCTCGCTTTTTGCAATTTGATCCTCTTAGCTTTAGATTTTGCATGTTGGTCCTTTCCACGCTTTTTGTAATTTGATCCTTTTAGCTTTGGATTTTGCGTGTTAGTCCTTGGACTTGAAATTCCCCTTTTTCTCATCATCAAAACCAAAATACATGTCAAGGCATATATCCACATAAATAAGTGAGCCTTCTTCAATAACTTATTTGTAAATGCCTAGCATACATGATGCTTATAAGCCCCTGAGCAGTTTCTGCATTAATTCTTGACAAATAGCAACTTGCTGGTACAAATGTTTGGTTAAGACAGTGACGATGTGTTACCGCACGTTGTTGTACCTTGGTGCTTATTGGGCAAGGGGGGCCTCGATGCCAAGTGGTCGAGGTGTTAATGGTGATACAACTTTAGTGCCTAGTGGTCAAAGCGGAGGTGGTGATTGTTTGATTAAGTGTTGTTGTTGGCTTGTTATGTGTGATGATTTGTGATAACATGCTATGTTTATATGATGTATGCTCATCTTGCTTACTACTTACTTTGCCATTGTGTTTTATACGTGTTTCTTACTCCCCATCTTTTGTTGTTTGCTTTGCATGTACCCTTTTGTTATGCAAAGGATGGTGAGCAGCCTGTTGAGGAGTGACTATGAGGAGCCGCTACTCGTAATTAGGATTTCCCTTTGTTTTAGTTGTTTATCCGAGATGTTTTCGAACTTTCATTATACCAGCCCTGTAACGTGACATCTGGGTTGATTTTTTTTTTATTATTGTTATGTTTTCTTTTAGAACTTGTTTTATTTCCGTGTTGAGACTTTTGTTACAGTACGGTATCTTCTATCTTGGTTTTCATTTTAAATAAATGATATGCATGTGTTTATTATTTTTATTTTATCTCTTCTATGTTACACTTATAAATACATGGGAGTAGAGGGTGTGATAGGATTCATTGGTTCTTGAACAGGAGGGAAAACATCAGCCATTGGAGACTTTGATTTGTAGAGAAAATTTCAGAGATGAAAGAAAAGAAGAGAAGAAAGGAAGAAGAAGAGTTCAATGGAAGAGTAGATTTACGAATGATACCATATTATGATTTTGCAAAGCTAAAATCAGATTTGATTCAATACACTTTACAAGTACATATACAAGTGTAGCTTAGCAAACTTGTAGTAGAAGATAACTAACTTAACTACTTTAACTAACAACTAACTTTTCAATAAATTACTACAGAATTTAACCACTTTAACTAACTGAGTTTAAGTTGTATCCTTCAGTAATTGTTTAAATGGAAACCCAATTAAAAATTACATCTTTGTACATGGAACTAAAGCTAGAGTAAATTCCTAAATTTGTATTTGAGAAAAAATACGTGTTTCCCAATTTAGTCTCTTGGAAATGAAAAATGAAATAAAAAATTTCAACTTATTCCTAATTACACTAAAAAAAGATGATTTAGCGAGTTCGAAATGATCGGTGGTAATTAGTGATCGAAATTGGGACCAATTACAGGATTCCCTAAAAAGTTTAAAATTATGTACTTAGCGATCGAATTATTTGATACCAATACTTTTGGTCGGTAAACAATAAATTTTAAAATCAACTTTATTGAATATTTAGGGACTAATTCAGTGATCGATATTCGATTGTTAAAACACATTAATGAATAATTTATCGTCAAATAATGATAAATGTTATTTATTCAGTTTTGCTGACCGGTTATTTCGGTCACTAAAATTAAAATCCCGATTACGTGAACGCCCCCCTGTTTTCTTCACTTCTCTGCATTTTCTCTCTTTGTCCACGTCCCCGGCTCCCTCTTCCTTTTCTCCAGCCACCACTACACACCACCATCTATCTTCCTCCGTTTCTTGCTCATTTCCTTCTTCCTCTTCTCATCTACAGACACGCAGATACACTGCATGTTTCTTCATCTCTTCTCCTTATTTTGTGTTTCCCTACTCTACTCAGATAATTTATTTCTTATTTGTTTTGTTAGTTCTTTCCTCTGTTTCTCTTAAAATTTGGTGAAAATTTGGAGTTCATGTTGGCTTTTGAGATATTTATTGGAGAAAAGTGTTACAAGGTTTGGAATTCAATTGTTTAGGGTTTAATCTCTGAGTTCTTTTACCTTATTTATTGTTTTGTATCAGTGCTAAAACAGTCCTTGCTCTCTGCGTCAGTGCACACTGCTTGGTCCCTGCTCACAGGTGATTTTTGTTATCTTTTATCTCCTGCTTCATGGCCTTGTTTTATATTTGGGTTTGTGATGTGTGTGCGCGCGCGCTGAACCATTGATCGAGAGGAACATTTGTTGTGGATTTGACATGAACAATTTTTTTTTTTTTGAAAGACTTTGGTTTTGATTTGAGTTTCTTTGTTGTGTAGTTCTTAATAAGTTGTTTAGGGTCTCAAGGAACTGGAACAATATGAACATCTTTTTTTTTTTGTTAAATTTTGTTTCGGGTCTTTGTGAAACTCGATTCTTGTTTACTTATTTTGAGTACAGAAACTTCAAGCTTGTTGTGACGTGGCAGCTTGTTATGTTGTAACAAGAACATGCTTGAATTTAATAGTCATTACTCATTAGCAATTTGGCTATCAAGTGTGCTTAAATCAATTTAGTTCATAAACAGCTCACACTTTTCTCTCCTCTTTTGGTTTTTATTTGCTGGTAATTATGAAATCGTTGAAGGAAAGTCATTTTTGGTAAAAGTTTAAGATTAGACATGTGCAATGGTATATAGTGTACACTTCTTGCTGTTTGTTGGGAGGTTTGGTTTTTTTTTTTTTTTTGTCCTTCTGCTGGTTGTGAGGATCTTTTTATGATTGATTTTAGAGGTTTGGTCAATATAGTCCTTCTACTAGCTGTGAGGATTTTGGAAGGAGTGAATACCTTCAAGCAACCACTTCCCCGATCGAGTGAAGAATCATATCAAAACATCTCTAGAAGACATTGCAAAGGATTATTGCTTCAAAATATCACTAAGGAAATCCTAAATCGTCTAAAGACATGAATATGAAACAAAGCAGAATGGTCAAATCTTTGAAGATTGAAGTTTATTTTTTCATCGAAGTAAAACTGAAAAACAGTTTACATAAAACCACATCAACATAAATCTAATCAAGATCAGATTAATCGAACAATTGTTGTTTAAGTTAATGAATGCTGAAGCACCTTTCTTACCCTTGTCATACAAGATAAAGCATAAGACAGTTTGTCAGAAGATCACCTATCTAAAGCTTTAAGACAACAAAGAGTAGTGTGATATGAAGACATCTTGATTGTAGTCTCCAAAGTTATATCAAGCGTCTACTCAAAGAAGAACCAAGACATATGAAGCTTTTGCAACTCAAATAATATTGTCGAGAGTCTCACATCGATTAGAGATATGATCTAAATAATGCTTATAAAGTTTGGACAATCTTCACCTTACAAATCGATTTTGTTGAGTTAGGCTCAAAGGTCGAAGAGATATTTTGGAGGAAAGACTCGTATGAAGTAATGGCTCGTCCAAGGAAAGAATTTGAACGAGCAGTTACAGTTGATGACCAAAAGCTCATTAAAGATAATATTATTTCATATATTATGCTTTGGTAACACTAAAGAAGCTCTATGCGTATCTCTAGTTCAGGAAGCAAAAAGCACTTTATGACAGCAGAAGTACAGAAAGTACTTTTCTATTCTAATCTGAAAGGCAAAAAGTATGCCTTTCATCTGCTTTGAAGTCTGCTATGCAGAAAGAGTGAGAAAAGTGAAGAAAGTACGCTTTAATGTTCTGACGGAATAGAATGACTCTTCTCTGAACACCTTTATCTCATTGTTAAAGTCAATTGAAAATTTCATCTCTCTAAATGGTCTATTTCTTAGAGAAGTCTATTTAAAGAAGATCTCTAAAGTTGTTCAAAGCAAAGACACATACAGAGAGAACGAACAAACTTACATAGATAGATATACGCATTATAAAGAAAAGAACGCAAGTGTGCAGTAGAGAAAATAGCTCTGAAGAAAGCTCAAAAATATTCAACACCGATGCAAACTTACATAGATAGATGTACGCATTATAAAGAAAAGAACGCAAGTGTGCAGTAGAGAAAATAGCTCTGAAGAAAGCTCAAAAATATTCAACACCGATACTCCTATCTTCTCGTAAGTCCTTCATCTGTAAATCTCTTAGAGAAGATTTCTTAGGCAGTCATACCTACTGTTATTCATATTCGCTCTGAGTGTAAACTAGTTGACTTGCTGTTTGTTGTAAACCTGAAGTTGTTGCTTCAAAACTTCGTTCTCTTGTAAAGCCCTGAAAGGCTGGATGAAAGAATACTTGGGTAGCGTTTGAAAGAGTTTATTTAAACTCCTTTTGACTTATCTGATGACATAAGTTCTTATACAGTGTGTTTGGCAGAGCTAAAAAAAATAACTTATGTCATCCCATAAGGAGTTTTTGACTTATTTTCATAAGTCACTGGGAGAAGCTTATGGAATTATCATAAGAGCTTATGCACTAAACACTCTCCTCGTGTTTTTCACTATTTGAATCCTCTCATGCCCCTTTCTTTCTTTAAGCGCTTATGGCATAAGCTCTCATGCGATAAGGTCTTATATGATAAGCTCTTAATTAAGTTGTTTACCCAAACGCACCCCTAGTTTAGTATGAAGAAGCTAGGTTTGAAAATAATATTCGTTGTTGTTTGAACTTGAAGAGGCTATATGTAAAAATAATATTTGTCTGTAACCTAATTGGTTATGGTGAAAAATCTTGGTTTAGCAAAGACTGGACATAGCCCAAACATTTTGGGTAAACCAAGATAAATACTCTAAGATAGTGTTTGTTATCTGATATGTTTTATTTCCAGACAAACTACATTCCTGAATGTGATTCTCGGGAATAAACCTTTCCTATCTTCATACATGGGAATAGAGTTTTTCTCATATTTATAACTATCATTCACTAATTTTGTTTTTGAGAATCTTTTATGTCTGGGAATAAATTTTTAAAACTTTAACAAATATGAGAAAACTTTATTCCATGTCAACATCCTCGAAAATACTTTTTTAAAACTTATATCAAACACTACCCAAGTATTTCTCTCTATCCGTTAAACTCTTCAATATTGCTTTGGTATTTATTTTTTACTAACCCTGGTATTGTTTGTGCATAGTCTTATTGGCTGTCATTTTGTTATCACTTACATGCCTGTCAAGCGTCTGCTTCTCTGCTTAGTTTAGCTTGTTGGTTATTCCGTGTTTCAAAAACTGTTTTTTGAAATCATTTGAGTAAACACTATTCAACCTCCTTGTAGTGTTGCTCTTTGCCATTTCAAAACTCATTTTAGTGTTACGAAATATCAAGTTAAGAATCAAACAAGTTTCCTCCCTTAAAGAAAGTGTATGGCCGAATATACACCAAAGTTTTTTATTGGGTTTTGCTCATGAGAAACTAAGTTGCATTGAACTTTTAAGACACCATTTGGTTACTTGAAACTATAAGTTGAAGATCAAAACATTTTCTAACCACTTTAACTCATCATGGTCGAATTCTACACATTGTTATAGGTCAAAAATTGTTCTTATTATTGTTGATTTCATTAATATTAAACTACCTATTAGTTACTTGATCACCTAAGTTACAAAATTTAAAGTTCAAGGCCCCTCTAAATAAGGTTATGGACAAATGCTCTATGGTCCCAAAGGTGGAGTTGTTCTTCAACAACGACCAAAATCGAGTACAAGCATCAATGTTCCAAGATTAACAACAATAATCACATACTTGAACCATCACAAAATCTATTATTTGACCAAACTACCAAAGTAATGGTTTTTCACCAACCATCAATCCCATGTAACAATCCGTTCCATGATCACCGGGTGGGCGGAGCTTCAATTGTAACCGATCAAGCATCATGTTTTACAATTCACAAGTGATCTTTTGCTGCGACCAACTTATTAATTTACTCGATCATGAATGTGACATTGTGATATTACAATTCTTCGCACTCGTTAATTTGCAAAATTAGGTGTGACTACCCTTCATCAATTCTGGCTACTATGATATAAGTGAGTTTGGAATTCCCATGTTCAAACTTCAATTATGAGCATATGTATCTATGTACATGCACTCTGTCAGAGGCTAAAAAGCTTGGGCTCTTATCTTATGGTTCCATTTTAATAAAAAATTATTTATAAAAAAAATAATTGCAGAGGGAAATGTGTCAACAAATGTTGACTGTATGACATGTAAGATTTTAATAGTGATATGTAAGCATCCCATCTCGAAGGAAATGTTCATCGGTTTGAGGAGTAAAGATCCTCTCCATTTGACATGACGGCGATCTAGATTGACTGAAGTCACTGCAATGTGGACCATTGAATTTGCTGGATTCACTATTAAGGCTATTGATTTACTTTGTTCAAAAAGATAGAAAAAAATGCAAGTGGAGAGAGAAAGAGAGGGGTGGCTGCAGGCAATCTGCATCCACATGAAGGTGGGTCTGACTTTTCCCTAGACCTTTCCATCTTCTTCACAAATAGAGTAAATAGAGGGGCAAATTCTATGAGGGACCAAATTGAGAATGAAAAGGACCAAAATTGAGTTTTTGTCGTGTAAATAAATCTACTTTTTGATATCAATTAAAATTTGAAACAAGACATTCAAATTCATATTAACATTACCAGAGAATTATGAAAGCCAAATTTGAAACAAAACATTCAGATTAGAATTATGAAAGCCAAATTTGAAAAACTCTACAATCTCATTATAAACGATCTCCAGTCTCAAGGCAGAAAATCACATAAAGTAAATACCCCGCACATTTACACGAGTATGCAAGTACTTGGCTGCTATCGTGACACAATCAGAGAATGACACAGCGATTCTCACCTCGCTTACGGAGTTCTTCCTGTGCCATTTCAAGATGTTTTCTGAGTTTCCGAATTTCAACATCTGATTTGAGTTGAGCTAACCTCGCGCTCTCCTCTGCCTTGAGTCTTGCAGCTTGCTCTTCTGCCAATTGTTGCTCAAGCCTTGCAGTTGCTTCTTTCAACTTCGATTCAACCTGCAATTTACATTGATTTGCAAAACAATGTTTAAGTGGTCATTGAGGTTGTAGCTCAATCGGTACCAGCCCAAGTCTTTTTAAGATTTGGTGTTATATCGATGTCAGTGGTTCAATCCTCCACCAAACTACCTCTCCTCCCATACCCAGGTGTTTGAACCTCCAATATAACAAAATGTAGCAATAATGGAGTAATAATCAACTTCATCCCTTTGAGTCTCTTGTATTTTCTCCCCATCTTTTCATAGATATTCAATTTGTAAAACAAAATTGCCACATTGATAACATTTAAGTAGTGTTATTACCTAATTTAAGATATCGAATAAGATTAAAGCAATATTAGATCCATAAAATTACATCTTCAAGTCAAATTAACAATGATTTCTTACCAGTGCTCTAAAATGCATAAAATAACAGTTCAAGATATGATGGGCACCACGGTTCATAAGCAGAAGGAAACTGGAAGACGTAAAATAATTTTAATGTAACTACTCAGTCTATATATACACCATGTTTAACTTTCAGGAAAATATGATACAAATCAAGTTACATGAAATGATAGATATAAGAAGATATAGACATAGAAGGTACCATCTCAGTAATTCGTTTTAGCTGATCATCATAAGTTTGTTGCATTTGCTTTCTAAGCTCCAATATCTCTCCTTTTGAATATCCTTTCAAGGAATCAACCTCTCTTTGTTGGTCACGCAGCTTCATTGCTCCATCCTGCAGTAAAGTGATGATTTCAGTGACATCATACAGAATATCTTCCCAAGATTTAAGAAAGAACACTGCCAGAATTTGCAAAACCTTCACCTTCAGTTCTATAAATAACTCATCTGTATAAGGTCGTCCTTCATTCTGTGATATAACCATGCTTACAAGAGTGAGGAGTTGTTGGACTTGTCCAAACTGCTTTCCTATATCCTTAGTCTTATTATCAAAAAGGACACAACGATTCTCACACAGAGCAAGAATTTCCTACAAGAATGTTAAAACTCATTTAAAGATCAACAAAAATCATGATTTTCCATAAACTTTTTGAACATAGGATATAGCCCTATAATCCAAAATATTCAGGCGAATACAAGTCTGGTACTACTGAAAGCAGTATAACGACAGGAAAAATAGTGATTTAACAGCAGAACTAGGAAAGTGATAAGAGAATTATCCTATCAGCAGTAGAGTCGGTTTTATTAATGGAAATTGTGTGGGAAAACAAGGAAAAGAAAAAGCTATAAGCTCCCAGCTATGGAGGGTCTATCCCAGCTATGGAGGGTCTCTCCAAGCCAAGCTGCAACAGCATAATAGAAAACCAGAAAATGCATGAATGACCCTCGGAAACCACCCCTGCCCTTTTACCTAAGTTTCCCCTTTTCTCTCTCTTCTAACTAACTTCCATCACTCACACCCCCTGACTTATTTCCCTTTTTAGCTCTCCGTGTGTAAACCTTTAGGGTCTTATTGGGCTTATTTGCTTTCGAGTCCCCAACAATAACAGAAAGACACCTCATAGCTATTTATTTCTAAAACTGAACCATGAACCAACACAATTATCTCATGAAACTGATTGGATATCACCAAATCTCTAGAATAGTGATAGGAACCGGAAATCTACTAGATGGAAATTAACCGAGCAAAGAGAGTTCAGCTCCTTACAACTGAAGAAAACCCTCTAACCACCCCAAAAATAAGCAAGAACAGTAAATCAGAAAATAGAGAGAAAGAAACAAATAAGAATGATCACTAGAGATGGTGAATCACTCTTCCCAAGGCCAAAGCCTCCCAAACCATACTCCAAATTGTCTGATACACCTTCACGTTCCAGCCCCTCCCTTATATCATTCCCCACATCATTGCACTCATGATTCTCCAATTCTCTTCCCCCTAATCTACACACGCCAGCTGTCCAGTTGGTTATTCCCCCTTTTCCTCCTTTGCTCCTTTCACTCTTTATTATTCCCTCCTTGCCTTTCTCATATTCCTTTTTTTTTCATGGAATCCTTGGGTTAGAAGCCCATCAAATAGCCTTCAAGGTAAATAAATTCTCAAATACAACAAAATAGGAAACAACCAGTTAAAGCATCCATGTGTGTAAATACAAAGAACACCAGACTAAGAAAATAGGGAATAAGGTCCATTATCCATGAATAGTCCTACTTACAAAACAAAATTTCAATAGCACATAAAAGAAAACCAATATAAACTGAATATGCTGCAACTAATCATTTTCCATAAGAAATCTCTGCTAATAAAATGGAACAAAAGGGAACCAAACCATGTTTCCTAGAAGATTAAAAGGCCTCACACCACTCCAAGGGGGTAGAATACCACAAAATTAAAATAAAAGGTGGCCCAGTACATCGGGGTGGGGGGTCTGGGATCAAGTATCATAGTTTTGACGTGCAACATTAAAAAGTTGTATTTTTATTTCTAAAACTTTCACAAATAGTTGAATGCACAAAATTGAATCTACTACAAGTTTGACCTTAAAATTATTATATAGCAACCTTGTATTTATGAATCCAAGATTCAACTTATAAACCCAAAACAAGTTCATAGTAGCAACCTCAACAAAATTTAATAGATCAACAGAGAGATCTCATGAAGGGGGAAAAGAGAGAGTAACAGTAAATCCAAATCATGACACTCAAATAAACCTTTAAAGGCTGTGGGCACTCGCGACCCAAATAATCGTCAAGTGTCTCATCATTTTCTTCCAGATCATCCCCTCCAGTGAAGACCACAATCATGTAGTTAACAATTTTGTTTCCAAACAAAGTCTGCAAGCTATGTAAAGCAGCCTCCTCTTCCTGAGAAAAACGAGTTCTGACAGAGAACACTACAAGGACGGCATGGATCCCATCCTTGGCCATATCAATACATTTGACTATTTCCTTCCCAACAAACTCAGATCCAGCCGAAAAATCAAATAGTCCTACAAAACTTGTTAGGTTAGATTGAGATGTGATAAAATTTTGATGAAGCACATGAAAGAGGCTAGGCAGTCACTCTCCTTTAACTCAGAGCAAGCATAGAATTATCAATTATATAATGAGAAGTTTCCATGCATTACCTGGGGTATCAATAACATTCACAATTTGTCCATCATTTAGAACAGTTCTCTGCAATTCACAAGTGCTTGTTACGCCAGAGGAGCTTGCCCTCGACTTGAAGGCCTTCCTTCCAAGAATGCTATTACCTGTTGCACTCTTGCCATTGCCAGTACGTCCAACTAGGACCACTGTCCTAACCTCATTAGACGAGGAAGCAAGCTCCCAATCATCATCAATAGAACTTCCACCCATCATACAAATATAGGTTACTGCAAGGACAAAAAGATACCCTGACTAAAATGGTGATGATGGCATGTAATATCTTGAAATATTCAAGGAAATAATATAACCAACAAGTTTCCAAATATCAGGCAGGTCCCAATTAACAGCTGTGCTGATTTAAGCATGTACTAGTAACAAGTAACAAAACAATCATGTTGTATTGCAAATCATCTTTCAAAAACTCAGATAATAAAAAACTAAAATTTGTTAAATCTTACATACAATCAAAATTATTAACGAAAAACAGAAGCAGTGTAGTGTGTACTGCAATCTATATAGCCTGCAAACCCTTAAACAGTTTGAAGAACATGATATCAGGGGAAGTGTTGAGTAAATAAACAGGATAAACCCTCTCAAAGGTAGTATTAACAATTCAACAATTCAAAACAGAAATAAAAATTTGATTGGACAAATAAGAGGCTTTCCATGTGAATTTGTTATGTACATGGGATTGGGAACTGAAAGAAGAAGCCCCAAAAGGGTGGAATTTAAACACAAAAATCGGATAAAAAAAAATCATGGAGAAAGAAGACCAAGTGGTCACAGATTCATCTGCGTCCTTTCAAGTTTCAATCACACAAAAACGTTATCTAGAGTCAGAGGGTAGAATAACCTTGAGAGCTTTTCGATTTTCTGGAGACCTAAACAAGGGTTGCTTGAGAAAACAGAAAACACAAACGACACCCAAACGAAAATTCAACTGTACGAGAGTAATAAGACAAGAGCCTCTTCAATGGCAGAGCCGTAAAACATCTTTAACTTTACTTTTTATGGACCCTAAATCCAACTCCAATCCATTTGGTGATCAGAATAATAAAAATAAGATAAAAAAATTATCATATTTTATCTCAAACAATTATTTGATGAACTAATAGAATATGATAAATCAATCATGTCACATATCATATTCTACCCACTTATTAAAATTAAAATTACATCCTAAGAGGGTTTGGTTAGAAATCAACCAGATAAGATAAGGTGATTTAAAATATAATAAAATATAAAGATATTTAAAATAAAAAAGTTAATAATAAAAATTATAAAATATAAAAATAAATTTAAATTATTATAAATCTAAAAATTAATTTTTAAAATTTATACGTAATTTCTTAAAAAAGGCTAAATGTGTCATGTTATATAATATAAATAAATTAAAACTAAAAACTAGAAAATGTAATAACAATTAAAATATAAAAGTATGTAAAATAAAACTAAAAAAATATTAATTAAAAAATACGAAATTAATTTGAATTAATAAAAAATTAATAATTAATTTTAAAAATATTTCTATTTTATCACAAGGTTATTTTTAGTATTTTATATTATTTTAAAAAACTGAAAAAATATAAAATTATTTTAATAATTTAATTATATTTAAAGCAAAAAAAAATGAAAATTTAAAATTATAAAAAAATTAATTTAGGTTAAAAATATTTAAAATATTTAGACAATTATATTTAATTTAATCATAAGGATAATTTTGTATTTTTTATATAATTAAAAAAAATTAAAAAAAAAAAAAACTAAAATCTAATAAAATATTAAAACATTTAGAATAAAAAGGAAAAATTTTAAACTTATAATAATATTATCCAATTGATTATTTGGTGGACATCAAACGTCGAATAGTATAACAGTTTATCCTACTCATATCTTATCATACTCTTATCATGCTCTCTTATCTTATCTACTCATATCCTATCCCAACCAACAAACGATTGCTAAAAATTCACTAATTAGGTCTCACCGATCACAAGTTATCTGTTCAACTCTATTTTCATGTTTACTTGTTATGGAAGCTTCATGTTCCACCAAGGGTCAAGATTTTTCTTTGGAGGGCTTGCAGGGACACTATTCCCACAAGAATCCGTTTGCAACATACGGGAGTCTCTTGCCCAGCACTTTGTGTTTTCTGTGGGAGTGAGCTAGAATCATTTTGGCATTTGCTTCTAACTTGTTCTATAGGTCAAGCTTGCTGGGTCCAGCAGAATCTATGGAGCTCAATAGAGCCTCATCTTTTGCATGCTGATCAGTCTTTTGCTGAATTGTTTTTCAAGGTTATGGGTTCTTTAGCCCATGACAAAAGAGAGAGGTTTGCCATGATTTTATGGAGTTTGTGGATGGTAGAAATGAGCTTCTTTGGGAGAATAAAATACCTGTTGTTATCGATCAGGTTGGTTCATCGTGCACTTTCTTTCGCGGCCAGCTTGATGCTGCTGATATTCCTCGCAGGTCTGCACCGAGTTTTGGCTCATACAAATGCAACATTGACGCCAGCTTTTGCAGGTAAAATGGCACCACTACAGTAGGCATGTGTGTTAGGGACGTACAAGGCGCATTTGTCATTGCAAAAACAGCCATGTTTCCTCACTGTTATCCTGCCCGTGAAGGTGAAGCACTGGGCTTATACATAGCTTTGCAATGGATTCAAGGTTTGGAGCTTAGCTCTCATCACATTGTTTTTGTGTTGGATTGTCAAGTGGTTGTTAACAATATTAAAGCTCCTAGGATTGATGCTTCTGAATTTGGGACTATCATTAAGTCATGTATTGACATTTTTAATTTTTTTCCAAACTTCGGTGTAAGTTTCGTTAGGAGGCAGGCGAATGGTGTAGCCCATAGTTTAGCTAGGGCGATGTCTTTCTTAGCTGGCCACCATATCTTTTATCATGTGCCACCTTGTATTGCTCATTTGATTATTAATGAAAGTCAACCATGGGAAAATATCTCTGACACAAGCGACATGAATCAATCACAAGAAGGCTAAAGTAAGGACCTTATGTTTGGATTAGTGGGAGGGGATGGAATGAAAGTGAACATAATCAAACATAATGGAATAAAGATTATCTTCCATTATTTAAATAGTTTATGATGGAATAGAACAAAATTCTCATTTCTTTATTTAGGAAGTAACACTACAAAAAAAAGGGTGTTTAACGACCGAAGAAATCGGTCGTTATTCATCAAAATTCGGTCGCTAAATAGGTTAACGACCGAAATAGCGACCGAACAATGACGGTTGCTAAAACCCTGGTCGCTAAATCATTTAGCGACCGAATTTGTAATCGATCGCTATTAGCGACCGAATAATTCGGTTGCTAATTTATAAAAACTGGTCGCTAAATTGGTCTCCTAAAACCAGTCATGTGACCAATTTTAGCGACCGAATTTTCGGTCGCTAAATTGGTCACCAAATTAAAAAAAATCAGTCACTAAATGTGTCCCCAAAACTTGTTCTAGGGACCAATTTAGTGACCGATTTCTTTAAAAAACATATAACAAACCAAATATAATTTTTTTTAATAAGCTAAAGTGTATTGAAAGAGTATAATGGGTACTCTAAACTCATAAACAAAAGAACCAAATACAAGAGGGATAAGGTAGAGATTCAACCAAAGTCGGAGAAGACAATAATGGTTGATATACTAACTAATCGTCGACCAAAAAGAATTCCTCAGCACCTAATATCTAAAACCAAACCACCGCCCAACTATTGGCAATTTAGTGCCTAAAAGCTTATTAGGGATAACAGCAACAAAAGAGAAAAAGCCCTTTGAACCTTTACACCTTATAGAAAATCAAAAGCCCAAAAAGACCATAACAAGTCCATAAACTTTTAATCTGTAGCAATTAATTCAATGGAACACAGATGATTGAATGGAAAATTGGATATGAAATGTATCCACAAATTCACAATCTTCAAAATATTCAACAACCTTGTAGGCTATAATCCTTTTCTATCAAGTTGTCTTATCAATAAGAGAAAGATAAAGCATATCATACAAAGTCTAAAAGAAATGGGTAGGATTCATTTCTTCCCTTTTCTTTACATTTCATTCTTTCTAAAAGTTTCCACACAAAGTCTAAGAGATATGATTTGTGGACTTACTCACGTGAAGAGATGTTCTTGTTGACATGTTCGCTAGAAACCAAACCACAAAAATTACCCAAAAATACATCATACCCTGCGAATAAGAAAATGATATACATGATATAATTCCAAAAAATGATGTTCCCTAAAGCACAAATATTATCTTGACAAACATAACAAACCTTGATCATACGCTTCAAAAACTGGAGAAACAACAACACCATTAGATACCCAACTGAATCCAATTCATTTTAATTTCTGCATTTCACACATAGCAATCACACTATATGATATTTCAATGTAAACTCAAACTCAACCAATATTATTCAATTGTTACATATCTTGAAACCACATATAACCAAAAGTTCAAAGATACTTGCATGCTTATACCCATTAACAAGAGTTCAACCATTTTTATCATACAAAAATCTAAAATCAACACGCTGGAGTTCAAAACCAATTTACATCTCATACAACAAATAAAATTCAATAACACATTGAGCAATTGATTCAAGCATTTTCTCAAACAGATTATGTTCAATCTAACAAGTTGATTCACATAGAACTAGAATTCATAGGACAATAAAACCAGAACAAAAGAAAGAAAGAACCAACAGAGAGCGGGATGATAGTTGTAGGGCGATGGGGACGAAACCAACGGCATGAGCACGAACTGGGCACGTTACTTAGCAGTGGAGGATGGGAGGGCACGAGAGCGGTGGGAGAGAGAGAGACAGAGGGAGAGAGAGACGCGAGTGAGACAGAGAAGGAGAGAAGAAGAGGGAGAGAGAGACGCGAGTGACAGAGAGAAGGAGAGAAGGAGAGTGGGAGAGAGACGCGAGTGAGAGAAGGAGAGGGACAAAGAGACGCGAGTGAGAGAGAGAAGGAGAGGGAGAGATATATGTATGCTTACCGTGTGGAGGAGGTGGTGGGCGGAGAGGAGGTGGTGGCCGGTGAGGGGCTTCGCGGTCTTTGCGTGTGAAGAGAGGAAGAGAGGAAAAGAGAGAAATGGGGGAAGAGAGGAAGGAAATCGCGATTTAGGGATTTTAGTTTTAGAGACCGAATTATTCGGTCGCTAAAATGGTTAATTTGAAATTTGAATTCATAATTTTAGAACGCTCTATTATAATTTTTTACGCTCTATTAATATCGGTCGCAAAAGATAACTTAATTTTAATCGTTGCATTTAACTCGGTCGTCATTTCGGTCGCTAAAAAGTCATAAATTTATGACTTTTACTTTCCTTTATTTTACGACCGAAATAGAGACCGATAACTCTGCTACGCTCTATTTCGATCGCTATTTCGGTCGCAATATCAACGATCTAATCAGTGTTTGATTTAGATCCTACAATTAGTCGTCATTTCGGTCGCAAACAGCAACCAACAAATTCGGTCGCTATTTTCGGTCGCTAAATAACCTTTTTTTTTTGTAGTGTAGACGAAATGAAATGATTTATAATTTTTTATTCCTATAATATCCTTACTTTGAAATCACTAATATAAGTGTTGAGACCTCAAAAGTCTGAAATACATTTGAAGTGTAAATTCTCTAAGTTTTGATGATTCCAGATATATTAAGTATGGTTATATTGAACCATGTGAAATTACTAATGAGACTGTTCAAGTATGCAGAAAAATGGTCTTAAGGCCATACGTTTGAAACTAACTCCTCAAAGTTTTCCAAAGAAACAGTTTTTCAAATTTGTCTGAAAAACCACCCGTCTGGAAAAAGGACAGCTCAACCACCAAGTCAACTCAAAGTCAAAGACCTGTTCATGAAGATGACGTGGCAAAGTTCAAGACCTGAAGAACTTTCAGTGGGCCACTCGTCAGAAAAAGACTTGCACACTCGTCTAAAAAAAATTGAATCAGTACACACGTCTAAAAATGAACTCTACTGCACCCGTCTATTGATCAGTTGTCAGAATAAAGTCCAAGTCAATATTCTTTGATCAAAATGCTTCCTTTGAAGACCTCTGGACAAAAGCACTAAGCTTGAAGAATAAAGAAATTATTCTTTCAAGGTTTTTAGGAATAAACATGCAACCTCTGCACCAAGTCAGTTGCTTTTCACTATTTAAGTACGAAGCAAAATTACTTTCCAAAAGGTGAATTGAGTGTTGCACTGAAATGGGAAAGTTCTCTGTTGCAAGTACAAAAGCTCTGTTGTTGTATCTCTGAAACAACAACTCCTCATAACAAAGTGTACTCTTGGTCACATATGTCAAAGCTCAATGTCCTCAAGCATTTAATGAATACTCAGAACGACTCTTTGGCATTAATGACTGATCAGCCGCTGGCTCATCTAGTTTTATGACTAGTGTGACCGTGGTTTTGTGCTAATTTTATATCATTTTCGCCCAAATTAGACTTGATTGTCTTTAAGTAGCATTTTGAGTCCTTTAAGTATTTTTAGGTTAATTTAGTTGATTTAGAGTTAAATAAAGCACTTATACTATTTTCTGTTTTCAGGTTAATAAAAAGAAATAAATCTGGAGCTTTCGCCCCGCGAGAAGGCATTCGCCTCGCGAACCTGAAGCGTGACTGTTCCAGAATTTGCAAAGCTCTCTGTCTCGCCCCGCGAATCCATTACTCACCTCGCGAGGCTGAAGACCAGAAGCCATGACTTTTCCATTCCTCGCCTCGCGATCCGTACTTCGCCTCGCGAGAAGACCAAACGATGCAGAAATTCGCGTCGCGAGACAGTGTTCGCCTCGCGAGTCCGCGGATTCCAGAAGCTCTATATAAGCCTGTTTGAAGGCAGAACAAAAAACATCTTGTTTTTATCTTTTGTTTTCTTTTAGTTTAGATAGTTGTTTTACTTTTGTAATGGAGAACTAGTCTCCTAGATTAATCTACCGTGATTGGTTTCCATTACCACACTTGAGGTTTTGTAATCCCTGTTTTGTATTTTTTCCCTTTTCAATGCCATGTTATACATTTCTGTTTGTTATTTCAGGAGTGTATAGTGTTGTGTTAATTCATTTCGGTGATGTTATGTTCCTATACTTAATCGCGTTTGTTAATTCGCGTGTGTTCATTCATGTTCGTTAGTTCATGAGGGCTTAACCCCCTTTGTTAATTCGGGAATAGGAACATATATCCGTAGTAGTAATTTCGTTGTTAATTGTTGCTACAACTGAAAGGGGATTAGAATCTGCTTAGGGCTTGGGATTATATCAACCAATGATAGTGGGAAACCGAGAACAGTGGGTTGATCGTCTTTAGTTTATTTGTTAATCTCTTAAACTGCTCTGTTTTCATTGCTTTGTTTTGCTTTGTTTTCTTTATTTTATTTCAATCCAAACCCCCCAAAACTGATTTTCTGTTAATAATAGCAACCTAAGAGTCCTTGTGAGACGATACTCGAGTTGTCGCTTCCCTATCTACATTATTTTGTAAACGCTCGTTCTTTTTGGCGCGTGGCGACAGTGCGACCAAAAATTGGCACCGTTGCCGGGGACTCTTGTTGTGTTATTAGCAGAAAATAAATAAAAAAAAAAACATTTTTGCTGAATTTGTCTGGTTATGGATCTCACTGATAGGCTCACTTATTTGAAGCAATTGTTTCAAGTGACACACGCTTTTGTGGCATGTGCGCTCTCCCGAGCACTGTATGAGGCATGCCCCATTCTGACAGATGCTACTTATTGGCCTCGAGCTTATACATTCCATCCTGACAATCAAGGCAAAAAGCTTGAGGATAATGAAGAACCCGTGGAATCAAATGCATGTGTTGAAAGTGATGGGGTGGATGAACCGTGCGCTGAAATTCCAGACAATCAGACCTTTACTAATTCAGTTTCTTTTACTACATGTACTGATCGATCGACACTAACTTTGTGTCTTGTTTGTCTTGAGTTTCTTGATTCTATTTTGCAGGGTGATAGTGTGAGTGAAGCTGATTGTTCATCCGAAGCTCTTGACATCATGGCTGCTCCAAATATGCCATCCATTGAGCAGCCACCCTCCTCAGTTTCTTGTAACATATCTACTAACTGTACTAACTCTAACCTTTCTGTGGTGTGTGCTGAAATTTCTGCAGGTTTAACAAGTGATGAATCTGGTAGTGCAGTGGATGAAGACCTTGCAGAAGTTGAAGCAGCACCGGAGACCCCAGCTCCTGTTTGCCACCTCCCCCTGTGGAACCACCGGTGATGGACTTCAAGCCTTTGGATTTTTCACTGTGGCCATTTCAAGAGGTTGAACCCCACTTCTATTGGGAGGATTTTATGGACAAAGTTGAGAAAGAAGTCAACTGTGACCTGAAGGGAAGTGAGAAGTCCGCCGCACTTGGCGGAGTTACCAAGATTATCAGGCACCCTGTAACATCCTAAAATTCTAATATAATTAATTTAAAAAAAATAATAATAAAATAAGTAAATAATAATGTTATAATAAAAATAAAATATGATTACGAGGTTCAGTGGTGAGAATTTGTTAGTATAAAATTTATTAGAATTGGTTAGTGAATAGAAAAAAAATATTAAATTAAAATAAATATATGAAGAAAAAAAAAAGAAAAAAAAAGGAGAGAGAATTAGTATATATATATATATATATATATATATATATATAACTTGCGGCTCACAAGTTTCTAAACAAAAAAAATAAATAAATAATAATAATAATAATGAAATCAAAACCCTGCGCACTATATATATATACATGTGTCTAAAGTAAAGAAAGCAAAGGGGAAAAACGCATCAGGACGTGAAGGTTGCGCCGCACAAAGGAGCGATTCAGGTTTTCCTTCCTTTCTTGCCAGTACAACCGTAACAATACAGATCCAAGAACGTTATCAAACGGGAGAGAAATTTTTAGAAAATCACAAATCCCTATCATACGTGATTTTTAGAGCACATTGGAGGTCTTCGAGAGGTGAGTAAAAATAACTTTTCTCACACTTTCATGGTACAGATAATTTGATGTTTCTACGTAACTTTGTCTTTTGGAAATAGTAAAATATTTTAGGGTTCTTGGTTCTTGATTTGAGACTCTTAAATTATTTTGAGATGTTGTTAGATGAATCGAATTATTAAATATATTTTCCTGGAATCTATAAATAAATAGCTTTATATTAATTTTGTGGAATTGTTGTACATTCTTTATTTTGATTGTTTGATGGCAAAATGATTGTCAAAGACAAATTCTTTATTTGTAGTGTGATTAATTCCTTCCCTGTTACATGAAACTCTATTCCACTTATGAAGGCCAATTTAAATTAGAAATTGGAATGTAAGTTCATGTTTTGTGAACCCGTTCCCGTAACAAGTCATTTTAAGCATGTTTTGTTCAATAGTTTCTAAATTAAAATTTGTTTAATTACAGTGTGAATTATTGTTGATTAACAATCTTTAATATGTGTAATGTGACGTTATAGTGTTGGTTTGGCATGACATTGTAACATCGTTACTGATAGATAAAGTCGGAAAACCTTGAGAGTCATCTGGGATGACATAATGCATTATGCATGAGTTGGTCATCACCTTCCAGGAAGGGATGACGGTGTACATTCTATTCCGGGAATAGGATGAGAGATATCACCATCTGGGATGGGATGTCAAATTATTAAAATATTCACATCTGGGATGGAATATTAGATACCTCCATCTGGGATGGGGAAGGCAGTGGGACGTCATTGCATGGATATGAGCTCATAGACCTTAGTGGATCTGGGATTCACACCGGTTCTGGGAACCAAAGAGTCAAGTTAAGTGATTCTGGGAATCACCGAGTCATGTTCGTGGAATTGCATTGTGTAGAGTTTGCATGGTGAATGTGATTAAATGCAATGTGATGTGACCGTTGCTGAGTTTATGAGTTTGTGCTTTAAATGCTTGACATTAATTTTATATATATATGTATATATATATATTTATTATTTTGGAGGTTTATTATATTCAATATTTTAAAAATTAGCGGGTACTATGAATGTTTTTCCGGATTACCGCGCCGGCTGAGAACAACACTATTTGCGAACCTTTTTATTAAATATTTTTATTCACTGGGATTATATCTCATAAAAGTGTTGTTTTCAGAGCACGAGGACGAAATCATTGAAGCTGAAGAGGATTGAAGACTTAGCGACTTTACTCATTTATTATCTAGCTTTGTTAGTATTCTATTTTGAATAAAGGAGCCGTTTGTGGCTAGACATGTTTATTACTTTATTTTATTTTTTTCGTTGGGTTTATTAGTAAACGCCCGGTTTTGAGACAAATGAATTTATTTTGTAAGGATTTAATAGAATTTCTATTTATTATTTATGATGTATTTATTTTAAACTATTTTATTTTATTTTGTAAAATTTTTATTTTGGCTAATTATATTTTAATATGGGTTACTAATGTAACGAAGGGCGTTACATTTATGGTATTTGGTAATCTTGGATACATAGCTTATATTTATTTTATGGCTCTATTTGGTAAAAACTAGCGGATAGCGAATAAGCTAGCGAATGAGCTTATAATGGATAGCGGATAATTATAGATGTTCTCCTCAAAGAATTGAGAATGTCAACCATGGGAAAATATCTCTGACACAAACGACATGAATCAGTCACAAGAGGGCTAAAGTAAGAACCTTAATGCTATGTTTGGATTAGTGGGAGGGGATGGAATGGAATCAAACGAATCATAATGAAACAGAATGGAATAAAGATTCTCTTCCATTGTTTGAATATTTATGATAGAATGGAACAAAATTCTTATTTCATTATTTAGGAAGTAGACGGAATGATAATTTATAATTTTTTTATTCCTATAATATCCTTACTTTGAAAACACTAATATAAGATATTTACTACGTCTTTATTAATGTGATTATTAACCATGTAGTTATAAAATAAAAACATAACACTATATCAATTTATAAGATAAACACAAAACAAACCATATGTCATTATGTCCCTAAATTTCTTGAGTTCAATGACCAAACAACAGGTTAGAATCTTGGATACATAGCTTATATTTATTTTCTGGCTCTATTTGGTAAAAACTAGCAGATAGCGGATAAGCTAGCGAATGAGCTTATAACGGATAACAATAAGCTAGTGGATTAGATTTAATGTGTTTAATAAAACTAGTGGTTAAACTCGTTGATAAATCTAAAATGACAGAAAAAGGACATGTTTATATTTTTTTTTAATATATATATTACTTATATTATTTATTTAAAATAATTATCACTTTTAATACTTTTATAAATATAAAATACTTCTAACCAATAATTTAAGTGACTTTAAAATCATAGTTGTTTCCAAAAAATATAAAATCATTAATGTAATAATAATACATCAAATCATTTAAATGATGATATATTTAGAATAGATACTATTTGAATTTGAAAACGGTTATTTCATTAAATATTTTAATTGAAATATTTAATTATTTGAAACTAATTTAAATACGCATAATACTTGTAATGTTATCTATCTCGATTAATAAAATTTGAAACTAAATCAATTCTACAGTAAATTATTTTATAATTCAATTGAAATTTTCTATTAGGTATGGATAATTTAGAGAGTCTTATAAAAAAAGGTAACATAAAATTTAAAAATAATTGATCAAATCATTTAAATGTAATAATATTTGATTTTTGGATTAATTTAAATCAGGATCGATTCAAGGGTGAGGCCATCAAAGCCCTTGCTTTAAGCCTCACCCAAAAGGGGGCCTATGGTTGAGAGGGATTGTAATCAAGATTTTAATAAGTGTAATAGCTTCAGGCCTCAGTATATTATTAGCAAACCTCACCTAGAGAGGCCCACACTATCAACTTGGAGTTGACTTTAGGCATTTACATATGTTAGGTCGTCCCTGATTTAAATAGGTGTTATGTTTGAAAAATAATTAAGAAGACTAATTTCAAAAATTAAAATTTAAGACATACAATAAGTCACTCCAACACAATCTCATCAAACAACTTTGTAAACTAAATAAGGATTGCATCCAAAAGTAACACTACAAATCACGTAAAATCTTGAGTTCAAGTTTCTTTAACAAAAAGAGGAAATAAAATGTATCCTAATCACAAATTTCAAAGGAGATAATCAATCATGTGGTTCTTTTTTTATGTCCACGATCTTTGGCATCATGGTGTTGGATGCTTGTGATCCATATTCGTCCCGCTGAGAAGATATATCAATGTTGTTAGTTGTTCACTTTCCAATTGAGTTACTTGCAAGAGTACATTCCATTGAATGATAAACTGCAAAGTTCAAGGATGATATATTTTCTAATAAAGTAATTCATCGGTGAGATGATTTAAAAGAAAAATGATCAAATAAATATGGTAGTGCAGGAATTTTAAATAACCATATGAATGATTGTTGAGTTTTACTTTACTTCATTTTAGTATTGGGAACATCATTGGTATTTCTCAAGGCATTTCCATGATCGCGGAGATTGTTTCTATACAGAATGTCAAACTCATCAAAGTAAGGGCAAGTTTTACAACTGAACTAGTGGTGCCGAAAAACTGTTTTTGTGAGGTCAGAAAATGTGTCACTCTATGTCAAGAAGCGTCTGACCCATTCCCGTTAGGAATGACACTTGTCCCCCATTCCCATTGTAACGCCTTTAGTTTCAATAGTGACCCAAAATAGGTTTAAAATGGCTAAATAAATTTTTTAATAAATATAATTGTTTGAAAATACATCAATAATTGGTAAAGTAAAAATAATAATAATGAATCCTTACATAAATAGAAATAAATTATCTCAAAACCCGGGCGTCTACTAAAATAATGCAACATTAAAAATAAAATAAACATGTCTAGTCACAAACAGCTCCTTATTCAAAATAAAATACAAACCAAACTAGATAATAAATAAGAAAAATTGCTAAGTGTTCAATCCTCTTTAGTTTCAGTGACGCCGTCGTCGTGCTCTGAAAGCAACACTTTTAATAAGATATAATCTTAGTGAATAAAAATTATTTAATAAAATGATTCGTAAATAGTGTTATTTTTCACAGGTGCAGTAACCGGAAAAATATCCATGGTACCCACTAATTTTCAATTAAATAAATATAATAAATCTCCAAAATAATAACATATAAATTAATCAATATCAAACGTTTAAACCACAAACTCATAAAATCAACTATGGTCACATCTCATTACATTTAACACATTCACCATGCAAACTCTATGCAATACAACTCCATGAACATGACTCGGTGATTCCCAGAATCACTTGACTTGACTTTTTGGTTCCCAGAACCGATGTGAATCCCAGATCCACTAAGGTCTATGAGCTCATATCCATGCAATGGCGTCCCACTGCCTTCCCTATCCCATATGGAGGTATCTAATATTTCATCCCAGATGTGAATATTTTAAAAATCTGATATCCCATCCCAGATGGTGATATCTCCACCTTATTCCCTGAATAGAATGTATACCGTCATCCCTTCCTAGATGGCAATGACCAGCTCATACGTACATAATGAAATATGTCATCCCGTATGACTATCAAGGTTTTCAAACTCTATGCGTCAATAACGATAATTATTATGTCATACTAAGACAACACTATAACATCATCTAACATACCAATCAATCACAGGTTAAGGCTATGGTGCACCACCCATTACACCACCCGCATGTCAATAGCTCCACCAATCATTTGTACATGTGGCCATTTACACCACACACATAATATAGGCAAGCAATCTAGCTAATTACATAGAAAACAGCCATCACCGATGGTTCAACAAAATAATTGATGCAAATACATTGTCACCACACAGTTAGTGTACTCTATTTTTATTACACACACAAGATCTTCAAATATCATTTACATTAGAACCATGAAAAACCCCACTGGTTGATGCCACAAATGTATCTGGATGTTTTTGAATATGCATTTAAAAATAAATATAAAAAATATTGGACCAGTCACTAGGGTTTTTAACATTTAACAAGTACACCACTGTAATAAAATCCGAAGTCACTAAAACATATCAACAAAATAATGCTTACCGATTGAGTATTTAGTGAGTATTCCTGGCATTCGGTACTCTCCTCGGCAACAGTAGATGGCACACCATCAGCAACACCACCTCGGCTACTTTGAGTCAATGAAGGACAACAACGTCTATTGTGTCTAGTAGATCCACAGTTACTACAACACTGGGCCTGCCTCCGCCTTCCGCCAGCATTAGTAGTGGTGTTGTCACACCCTTTGGTTCTCACGACAAGGGGGTCTTGCAACGGCTCAGTAGGCTTAGTATGCGTTTGGGACTGTGTTCACCTCTACATTTCCTTGGTCATACTTCGCCTTTAGCCTACTGATTTCAATGCTTAGTTTATCAACCATTTGGTTATAGGAATCAACATCACGATGAGAAAGCTCAGCCAACTCCTTCGATATCTGAACAAGGGAAGCATACCTAGCAATGGATTGTGAATTCCAATAAACTAATCCTTCAACATCAGCACCTCGAATACCATCCTTCGCATACTTCGTCCAACGATCAAGGACAAGACACTTAGGCAACTCAGTAAAGTCTAAATAAACTAACACAGCCACAATGTGGTCACAAGGCAACCCGATGGATTCCATCCTTAAACAAGAACATATGATCTCAATGGTGGAAGGACAATATGAAACCTGCCAAACAGAACCATGTGCACAATACTTTGCCACAGAATAGATAGATTACATAAACATATGTTGACAATTGAACACTCTAATTAGTGAGGCTTTAGTGAGAACAGGTCTAACAAGGTAGAAAATTTCTCTTGTGAACTGTCTTGAAGCTGACCGCTCTAGGGCATGTAGACTGGTCTGCAATACTGCCTCCCCATACTCAGACTGGAAGTCGGCTTCCACCTCCCTAAAGCGGAAATACGTCAGGCACCTTTGAAACTGCTGTACAAATTCAGTCAAGTTGATCCTGGAGTGCACAAACTTCCCAATATGGCTATGCAATGTTTCACACCTAGAAGTGGTCCGTATGCCAGCAAACAAATTCCCTCGTATATGAGTCGTACTCCACATCTTTATTTTTCTGTAAAGTTCCCTTAACCAACTATTATTCTCAAAAGAAAACTTTGCAGTCATTTAAGCCCAAATCTCTTCAAATTTTGCCACCTCATAATCACCCAACATACACCTCTTCAGATATGGCATGAAATCTGGCACACCTACATTGGACATCGCATTCCGAAATAAGTGCCAAGCACATAATCTGTGATGTGCATTTGGAAATACCCTGCATATTGCATTCTTCATCGCAACGTCCCCGTCTGTTATGACAGAAACCGGAGTCTTACCATCCATTGCATCCAAAAACTCCTCCAACAACCAAACGTATGTGTCCTCGGTCTCATTGGACACAAGAGCCATGGCAAATACTATTGTTTGGTTATGATGGTTCACTCCAGAGAACACAACAAACGGGCACATGTACTTGTTCTTCTTGTAAGTTGCATCAAATGCAAGCACATCGCCAAAAACTTTATAATTCATTCTACTGTCCCCATCACACCAGAACAAATGTTTCAACCTGCCACTGTCATCAATTGTGTGACGAATAAACATGTGTAGGTCTTTCTCACCTAAATCTCTTGCGTACTTCACTACGCCACTCGCATCTGTCGACATTTGGTTTCTTTGTTTCCCAATTTGGTTATATATATATCCTTCTTGACAAACCCTACTTTGTGATAACCATCGGAGGTGTTAGCAAAGGCACCATAAATATGCGGCGGCCTAATGCCAACTTTTCTGAAGGACTCTATTTGCATTATATCAGACATACTCATCTTCCTGTGTGCGCAAAGCACAATACTTCTCCTCCAAAAGACTGTGATTGTGGTTAAAGTTAACAAGTGTCACGTACTACCGCTGCGTCTGAATATCAATGTGAACACATAATTTTGCCCTACAACCACACCTTGTTTGATGTTTCTGGACATGCCTTCTTCTTTCTAATGTAAGCCCCCTGTCTTCTCTATAAACTTCTCTTGAGCAAAGAAAGGTTTGCTGCAATATAACTCCGGTACTGTTTCTAAGCACCTGCCCTTTTCGAACAGAGAAGCCATTCAGTATTCCAAACCAACAGTAGAATTATTAGGAGACCTCCAAATCAGAAAACTCAAATTTCCGAACTTCTTCCACATTTATGTTTTTCATTTCCATGTGTAGGATATCCACCAAACCATTTATAAATATACCACCTCCTGTCTGGTTATCTTCGCTAACGAAACCACTACTCGGTTGTATACCCTCTCCACCTTGTCCCCCACCTTCCAACTCTTCAGATCCCTTATACTTGTTCCAATTCGGACCCCTCTTCGGATAATATGTCCTCTTCATATCCATCATCCTCTGTAACTGTCGGATTTTAATTATGTTGTTCAACCGGTTAAAATATAATTAATTATATTTTAATCTGAAAGTTAGAAAGTGTTTTTGAATAAAACAAAATCATATTCATAGTCTACTTTATGGTAGAGGGTTACGGTAAAATTTTGGGTTGAAAATTCAGACGAAACTCGGTCTGCGTTTTCACTGACAGTAAAAGTTTACTAAGCAGAAAACCTAATTTTGACTTGTGAACAAAAAGGTTAGTGTTTTTGTCATGTTTCCAACGACTTTAGTAATTTTGGAAATTTTACATTTGGAATTAAAATATAATATTTTATCCGGGCAAAATGGTCAAAAAATACGATCGGAAACTTTAACCGAGTACACAATGAAGCAGGATGGGGAGCTGGGATGACCAATGTGACTTGATGGAAAATGAACGGCATGTTGATGTGAGTCAAAGGTCACATCATAAAGTAACCATCATTACACTTTTGAATATAATTTTTTTTAATCTAAAAACTCATTAATCACTCACTTTACCAACCAAACAACCTGATGAATGTGCAAAATATGTTAGTTTGGAAGTGTAATTAGGAAATAGTTTGTAAATAATCTTTGGAATCATAGGAAAAGTGATAGGAAAATACATACTTTGATATGAATAAAGTTTGGATTAGAGTTTTAATCTTTATATAAAAAATATACTCAAAAAGATGTTGAAAATATGTAGGATTGAAGGTCGAGCGCTCAGCTCTGGAACCGGGCGCTCAGCCCGGACAGAAACAGAAGAAAACAGCAGGAGCAGGAGCAGGCCCATCGCCCATCTCCAGCGCCCAGCGCCCATGAAGACAGCAAGCATCGTTTTGGTGTAGAGGCCAGTGCCCAGCACTGAGATCAGGAAGCTCAGCGCTGGGTTACGAGCAGAGAACCTATAAATTCGTGTTTCTACAGTTGGAAAGGGATCTTCCACTCATTTTTCACATTTTCTCACTCTGGTTCATCAATTTCCTTCCAGTTCCTTGAGGATTCAAGCTTGGGAACAAGACTTGGAGCTTCCATGGAGTCTTCCACACTCTCCTACTCAAGTTCTTTCATCTTTTCCTTTTCTATTATGAGTTGCTAGATCAATTAGGTTTGGTTAGGATGATTTCAATTTAGAATTTGATGTAATTGACTTTGATTTCTGATTTTCAATTCTATTTCATTCAATTTGAGTAATTGCTTCTATGTTTAATGCTTTTCTTGGATTGATCAACCTTGAAATGATGTTATATTCAATTTCACAATTGAAAATTTGGTTATTGAATTGGAATTGAAGTAGATTACCATTGGAATGTTGATTCAAGGAATAGAACTATGTTTCAATGCATTCTTATGAATCTCGTGCTTAATGTTTGTGCTAATGGTTGAATGACCTAAGGAATTAGGCTTCTTAATTAGTACAAAAGAATTATCATCTAAGAAATTATGGATAAATCTAAGTTGGGATAAACATGTTCATTATAATTCAAGAAGCAAGGGTGGGAATAAAATTAATCAAAATAAGCTCAAGGGGGTAAGCAAAGGAATTTTTCATGCAAGGTTGGCTTTTTGGCTCAAGTGGCTAATGAAAAAAAAATGCCCAAATCATTTTTATGCAACACATGCAATTCATGAACCTTAAATAAAAGAATCAAGCAAATCTCAGCACATCAACTCAATGGTGCATACTCAAAGAATTAACATTCAAGCCCAATTTCTCACCAAGGTTAAAACCAAGATTCCATACTTTCATTCCAAACCTCATTGCCCTGAATTTAATAAAAAAGAAACAAAAATATCCAAAGAGGTTATGAAAAATGCTATGAACAAATTTGAAAAGTTAAGACTAAACTACGAGAAGAACTTCTAAAGAAAGGAAAATAGCTTGGCAAAATGTACAAAATAATGAGAATGCTAAAAGTGACATCTCAAAACAACATCCAAACCTTTAAGTGCTTGGCATGTTTTTATTCTAACTAAAACAAGTGAAACATACAACTAACAACAAGAAAATGAAAATAGACTAGAGTGAAAGGTTAAGAAAAAATCATTGAGAAGCTTCCATCCGGATCTCATTGCTTGTAGCATAAGGGCCAAGAGATGCTCAATATATAAGATCCTCCTCCCGGATCCCATGGTTTGTAGAGTGGCAATTGTAGAAGCAATATGACTTTCCCCTCAATTCCTCTTGACAAGTGTGTGGAGACTTCATTGACCTCTTTAACTACAATAATGAACTCACTTCCTCCCGGGTCAATTGGTATTTTCACAAAGGAATTTAACAGGCAAGTGGAAGGAGCCAACTTTGTGGCGTCCACACATGCATGTAAGCCAATATATTTATCCAAGGCAACAATTTCAGGTTTCTGGACAAGCATGATAGAGTGAGCGTTTTCCAAATGACTTGTCCTCTCACTTGCTCTTTCCTGAGGATTTGTTGAAGATAATTCCTCTTCTAGTGACTCATATACCACCACCACTTCATCTTCATTTTGATCCATCCCCAAAACAATATTTTTCTCAAATAATGCTTCATGTGACTCTTGTACTAACTGTTTGTAAATTTCCTCAACTTGTATTTTGAAATTGTACATCATAGTTTCGATACAATCATAATGGGCTCTTGCCACTGGTGAAAAATATGTAATAAACGGGCAAGAGTAACGTCAGTTAACCAAAACATAGACGTTAAAAAGGAGGTGATGGCTGAATTGTAATTAATAGAGTCACTTAAATCACTTTTAACGTCAGTTGTTTGATGCGTGACACTTTTAACGTCAGTTGTTTAAACAACTGACGTAAAAGACTACCTTTAATGTCAGTTGTTTAAACAACTGACGTAAAAGTGATTTCCAATTTTTAAGAGACTATACGTTACCCGCACGCCTTCCTTTGCTTCTTCATCACTTTAACTCTTTCTGCTTCTGATCACCTCTCTCCCCTAACCCTTCCTCTCTTAGCGATCACTACCACCACCACCACAAGCTCCTCTCCGCCACCACCGCGAGGTACATACTCTCTCCCTCTCCCTCTATCTCAACTTTACACTCTTTCTAGCACGCCCTAACTGTCTCTGTCTCCCTCACTCTCAGCAAACCACTTTGAATGGCAGCCACCGCCAAGCTCCTCTCCCCACCACCACGCGAAAGCCTCTGTCACAACTTAATCTCCCATTCGAACCGCGAGCTTCTCTCTATGAACCCGTAATGCCCTAACCCTGTTCTTTGCTTTCTGTTTGTTTCTTTCTGTTCTCTGCTTTATGGGTGGTCTTGCTATGGTTTCTACAAATACAAGTACATGTGTTTCTGCCATCTATTGATGAGATAGACTCATCTTGTTTAATTTATCCATATTTTAGGTTTTAGCACAAGCCTGCATTGAGATAATCTCCTCATGCTTCATTCTACTTGTCATTGTTTACACTTCAGTTAAATAGTTATTGCAAAAGGCTTAACCAAATTGTGCTTATGAAGTAAATGCACAAATAGGAAGAAAGTTGTAAATGTGCTTATGAAGTAAATGTCAATAGTTATTGCAAGAGGCTTAACCAAATTGTTTACACTTCAGTTAAATAGTTATGGTCACGTTACTTCCACAGTTTCACATACATATATTCCCCAACAAAATAAATAAATATAAGCCATATAAATAAATAAAAAATGAATAGGAAGAAAAATGTAGCAATATTATATTTCATTTATCCTATCACATGAAATGTGTGTTCCGTAATTGTAAAATGTCATTTGTCCTCTAGCTTTGTCCTATCACATTTAAATACTTAACGTGTGTTCCATAATTTTTCTAACACTCAAAATCGATTCTATTCCCAATATCTATTTCATTTGGATCATTCTTTTTCTTTTGATAAGCCAATGTTTTGTTATTTTTGCTTTGCATATGAAACGTTGATTTAGGTAGTGGTGTGTATATATGTGTTTATATCTACAAAACCTATTTAGCTATGGATCGTAGTTGGATGGTTTGTAAACGCACTAGTGATGAGTATTTGAAGGGAGTTGAAGAGTTTATAGAATTTGCTCAAAGGAATGTTCCCAATAGTAAAGGAATGTTCTGTTGTCCTTGTGTCAAATGTTTGAATACGAGGAAATCTACAGTCAAGGATATATTATGTATATCACTACAAAAACAAGGTTATTTAGCGACCGAAAAATAGCGACCGAAATAATCGGTCTCTATTTGCGACCGAAATTGCGACCGTCGTAGCATCTTTTAAGTGAAACTAAAAGCATGGTTACCGCAACCGATTTTGCGACCGAAAGGCTGGGTGGCAAAGAAATCGACCGCCAATTCGGTCGCCAAATTGATGACTTCAAAAGTCTTTTTTTGTTGACCAAATAGCGACCGATTTGGTGACCGAGTTTAACACAACTGCAATATTGGAGCCATTTAGCGACCGATATTAATTTAGTTGCTAAAATGCGATAAAATAAATTCAGAAACAGAGCTCCTGCAACCGAAAATAGCGACCGATTTTGTATTTAAGTGATTGGCGACCGATTATTTCGGTCGCCAAATTATAAATCCCTAAAATCGCGAAATCTTTCCCTTCTGCCTCATTTCTGCCATCTCTTCCACCCTCACCCCATTTCTCTCCTTCACCTCGTCAGGCTGCCAGTATCCACCGCCACCACCATCATCTCCGGTAAGCCTCCATCCTCCTCCTCCTCTTCTTCCATCTCTTCCTCCCCTCTTCATCTCCTTTCTTCCTCTCCCCTCTTCCTGCTCTCTTTTTAATCCCCCCTGTTTCAGTGCTTCAACCAATACTCCGGCCACCAACACGCAGCCCTCCGGTCACCACGCGCAGAGCTCCTCCTACCCTTTCCTCTCCTCATTTTGTGTGTTCCCTGCTCTGCCCTGAGGTAACCGTGGACTCTCTTTGTATCATTTTTTCTGGTTCATTGTTTCATTTCAAAATTTTTGTGGATTGTATGTATTTTTATAATAACATGATCAATGATTTGAGCCTTGAATATAAACCTAGGAACAGTTCAATTGCTTAAGATAAATTTTCTTTTTTTCTTTACTTTCCCTGATGATGCAGAATTTCTTTTTTCTTTTTTCTTTGCATTTATCTATTCTATATAATTTTTTATCATTTAGAATTTAGTTAAAAGTGTGTGTTTGGATTTGGAACTTATAAAATTCAAGAAATTTGACTCATTTCCAAAACTTCATGTTTAAGTGGCCTTTTGTAGTGGCTAGTTGCAACTTGCATATTTGGAGTGTGGTCAAAATTTCTCTGTGAGTAATCTAATTCCTGTTTTGGTGTGGTCTTAGAGTGTGCATGGTTTTAATTTATATGGTATTATGAGTTTTGTTTTGTTTTGGGTGGATCTTGATTTTCTTTGGTGCGAATGGGCATGTTGCTAGTGGCCTTCATGGATCGGTACATGTGGGTATGGCATTGGCACTTTGGTTTTTTGGCTGCTAACGTCCTCCCATCTTCTGTTTTAAGGATCTTTGTATTGATTTATTTTTTTGGTTCTTTGAGTTTGGGTTATGTAATAACAATACTGTTTGAATTGTTGCAACATTTCTTGTATGATGGTTGTTATGTAGTAAATATGTGTTAACAATACTCTTTTTATCTGTTTTTCTTCTTCACCACTATAATAGAAAAGGAATTTGATATGTACATAATATTTTTAAATTAATGTCGATTGTAATTGCTAGCATGAAAGCAGTTCTAGTTTTCTACTCATTTGTTTCACTAGGCAATAATTGTTGATGAACGATTCAGCGATGTCTGTATACTTCTCCTTACTAGGTTATCAAGGCACTTCCTAGTAGGAAAAGTCCTCTTTTTGAATCCTATCTTAAAGAAATCAAGGCTTGAGTATGCAACACTTTTATTTGGTTTTGTCTAGATTTAACCTTGGCAAAGTTGTTTTATTGAACTTTAGTTCTATTTCAAGCTAGCTAGCACTTTTCATATTTATGACATTGCTTGTGAATTGATATGTGTATCCACATGCATCTATGGCTATGATGCATGTAGTGTAGTGTGGTAACTTTAGTTTCTTTTGCTCCAAGTCTTATTAGAATAGGAATTATGTATATCTGGGTGGATCCCATCCAATCATAGATTTGATTTGATATCAGAAAAGATGCTTGAGCGTGAGAGTGTGGGAATGACAGGTTTTTTTCAGGAAAAATAAAATACAATTTATTGTAGCTTAGTTTCTCATCAATGTTGAAATGCACTCTGTTATTCACCCTTGCATTTGCATCTCTGCAATTTCATTTTATTGCACTGATTTTTGTTATGCATGCTGGCTTGGTACAAACTGCCAAGGTCTTCGATAATGAAGGATTAAGTATAGGGTTAGATAAAATGAATGACTGGGCACAGTTTGCCAGGCACATGATGTGCCGTCATCATTCAAACATTATTCATATTAGAAAGCAGCTCTGTACACAATATTATGAAAGCAGCTCTGGTTTTCTACTCATTTATTTCACTAAGCAATGGAGCTTTCAAGAAATAGTTGTTGATGACCATCCTTACTAGGTTATCAAGGCATTTCCGGTAGGAAAAGTCCTCTCTATAACCATCCTTCAAAACTATGTAAAACCATCTGTTTTCCTGAAAACTACTATGTCTGCTAATCTGTAAAGTTGCATTTTTTTTTCTATTTTAACATGCTAGTCTGCTACATGGATCTTTACCTCTTTGCTTATTATCACTTGATGAAGTTTAGACATATTACTTGTTTTCCTTATCATTTTATCAGAAAATGGATCTGACTAAATGTTTTGAGACAACCATCCATTTAGACCAGGTACAGTATCTTATCAAGTTAAGAATAACGATCGAATTCACGTAATGATGATTAAGGCATAAACTACTCATTACTAAATTGTTCGTGTGTATTTGCAGAAGTTAATTTCAATTCCGCGATCATTCTACCGTCGTTGGGGACAAGGAATATCACGTGTTGTGACTATTGAAGACAAATGCGGAAATATGTTCAATGGGAATATAGTAATCCATGAGGATCACCCATATTTTGAAACGGACACACAGGGTATCAGGGAGTTGTATTTGCTGTCCACTGGTGCATTGGCAAAGTTTAAGTACCTTGGGGGTTATCGCTTCTACATGTTCATCCCATTGGAAGATTGATGAAATGAAGAAGTTTTTATGTTTTCATATATATGTCCAATAATTTATCAATGTGTTTTGGATCATTCGTACTTATTGACTATGATGTTTTGATGTTTTGATCGGTTAGTACATTATTAAACTTTTTTTTATAAACATTATTAAACTTTCGTTAATGTAGCTATGTGTTTTCTTGGCCATATTGACTATAGTGTTTTGGATCGTTAGCACATTATTATCCAAAGATAAATAAAATATTGATGTACCCTATTTATATAAGAAATTAAAAATCAATGGTATCACTAAAAATCAATGGCTTAAATTAAAGGGAAAAAAATTCCATTGTCACCAAAAAAAAAAAATTCCATGAATAGCGACCGAAATAGCGACTGAATATCAGTCACTAAATTCGGTTATCTGATCATGCGACCAACTCTACGGCGACCGAAATATATATTTTAGCGACCGAATTGCTGGTCGTCAATTTGCGACCGAAATAAAAATTCGGTCGCTAAAGGCTTAGCGATCAGGGTTTCTGCTACCCCCTTGATTCGGTCGCTATATAGGATAGCGACCGAATTAGCATGTTTAGCGACCAAAGTTTTTTTTTTTATTGTAGTGTACGGGGATAAGGACCGTGAAAAGATTTTCATAAATTACCCATATATTGATAGGGAGTTGTGGGATTCTTTTGTTAGGAGGCCGACATGAGGAATCATTTGAGGTTAGTTGATGAAGTTAATTTATTTATGCATTTTAGAGATCATTTAAGTAAATAAATTAAATGTATTTAACTCAATTTATTATGTGTTTTTGTTTAAACAGGCTAAGAGGGAAAGGGGTAAGCAGAATCAGGTTAAGAACGTCCACACCCACACCTTGTCTCAGGGTGGGTACACCACTAGGATTAACGAGATGATGGCGGAGAAGCTGAGGGAGAAGCAGGAGGAACTGAATGCGACGATAATAGCTAGACAGGTGCCTGAGGGAACACTTGTTGATCCTCCGTCTCCTATCCCGCGCGAGGATGTTTGGTTGGTCGGCCAAATGACAAAAAAAGACGATTTTAAAGTTGAAGCCACTCGCGATGTGGCAGATAAGATTGTGAGTAACTAACTAACTGCATTTCTAGTTGATATTTGTATATATTGATATTTTAACACCTTTCTCTTACACATTTTTTCATGTCTTCATTGTAGGTGGAGCTTAAGGAAAAATGCTCCCAAGGCTCATTCGTCCCTTCTGGACGCCGGGATATATTGATCACTGCTCTAGGCAAACACGACCACCCTGGTCGGGTGATCGGTGTTCCAAGGACGGTGGGCATCAAATAATTTTATGGCAAATGTGATCCACGCAGGTAGGTCGATGAGGACGCACTTAGAGAAACCATTACACAACAGCTCATTTCCGACCCGGCCATTACAGACCAGCTGATGAGACGCTTCTTATCCAACCCATCCTTCAAGCAGATGCTTGTTAAGGAGCTTTCCTCCATGGGTTCCCAAGACACCGTGGGAGTTGCTGAACCTTCACATATGAGCACAAAAGAGAGCTATCATAGGACACATGTGGAGGTGGATGACTTGGCAGAGAGGGAGAGAGAGTTGGAGGTCAAATGCCGTGAGCTTGAGCTGGGGGTGAAATGGCGGGAGTTTGAGCTGGCGCAACAGGAGCTAGAGTTGGCCCGGAAGGTATATTCATAATTAGTGACCAAATTTCTCAATTAATTACTTATGTTTTCTTTATTCTCAACTCCTTATATACTTTCTTTATTTAATACTGAAGGCAAAGGCGAGTTCGCTATCTCTCATCACTCGTTTGTTCTCGATTGGTGAGGATTTTGTGTTCGTGCTTTTTGAATGCCTGTTGGAGCACGATGGATGGCTGGCACGCCCAATTGACCCGCATGAACTTGGTTTTGTATTCAGTGGTGACGATATTGGGTTTTTTTTTTTTGCAAAGATGGCGAGCAACTATGCACCACGGTTGTGAGTCTTTGGTCCACGTAAGTATGCTTTAATTTTATAACTAATTCAATTTATATATTTTATTTCAATTTTATGATTTATTGATACCTCAATATATTATGCAATTAACATCCACTTATTTCATATCGTAGGTATCTCCATCGGCTTCAACTTGAGAGGGGCTCCAGCCTATATGGCTTCTTAGAGTCCTACTCCCTTCGGCCTACTTTCTTTGCCAATCACAAAGAAGTTACCGCATACTTAACGAGATTACTGGGAGGTGATGATCGAAAAGAGCTATATCTGGCACCGTACATATTGAACGGACATTGATAGTTGCTCATAATTCATCCTGCCAGGCATACTGTCATCTTCCTATGCTCTCTCCACCGGGACCCACCACGGGAGGTGGTGGAACCTATCAATAGGTGAGTAATTAATCTTCTATTTAATTTAAGTTTTAACGTTTGCTTTTATTTTATTACACACATGATGAATTGGTTAATTGACATGAATATTCTGTTTATGATAGTGTGATGAAGGCTTGTAGTTTAAGCTGTGCTAATGGGAGGAGTAGGACTACTAAGTCTAAAGGAAATCCTGAATGGATTATCCTCAAGGTTGCTAGTTTGTTAAATAGTAATTAATATTATAATTACTAATGTAGAAATATATATGTTTACTTAACTGCATTAAATTTCATTTCTTTTGTAGTCTCGATTTTAGCTAGACGGTTGGTCGTGCGGCTATTATGTGATGCATCATATGCTGAACATAGTCTCCACATCTATTATAGAGGGATTGAAGAAGGTAATACTTAATTAAACAACTTATTTAATTATATATTTTAGTTTCCCTTTTCCTTGCGTTAATGTTACCGTGAATTATTTGAACGTGTGCAGGCTTTTAGCAACCAATCTGCTCTTGACAAAAAAGAGTTTAAAGACTTGAGGATGCGGTTTTCATAATTTTTCTTTAAGTATGCTATAGAAAAAAGAATGACAAATATACCTCCTGAGTATTTAGAAGATCTGCAATTAATATTTAGAAACTTATAGATGTGTATTAATTACATTTAAAATACTTAGAAACTTTTAGTTATGTTTTTTCTATCAATGGGATTTGATTTTTTTTATCCCCCATCGGTTCTTTGTATTTATTTTCTTTTTTTAATAAAATTTAAGGGTATTCTTTTTTCCTTAATGATGTTTTTATCCCGAAGGAGGGTTTTGCATCATAAAGTTTTAATGAGGCCATTTTTTGCTAAATTTGAGTGTATGTGCAAATTCTGTAATATGCATATTCTGTATATTCTGGACTGTGTTAATTTACTGAATGCAGGAAATAGCTGGAGGAATGGATATTGTAACAGAATTTAAAAAAAAAAACAACAACATTAACGTCAGTTGTTTAAGACAACTGACGTTATAAGTAATTTTTTTAAAAAAAAACATTACTTATAACATCAGTTGTTCTAGACAACTGATGTTATAAGTAACACTTTTAACTTCAGTTAAAATAAATAACTGACGTTAACAATGTACTTTTAAAGTCAGTTATTTAATTAACTGACATTAAAAGTGTAATTTTAACGTCAGTTATGAACTGACGTTAAAAGTTAACTTTTTACGTCTGGTCTCTAATAACGTCAGGTTTTTTTCAGATGTTAAAAAGTAATTTCAACTGACGTGAAAATCACTTCCTGCACTAGTGTGCTTTGGCCTCAGAGTTGGATAACTCTTCTGAATATTGCACTCGAGCTATCTCCCAGTGGTTTGGCTCTTCGGGAATCACTTGTAAGCATGGTGGTGGTGGTAAATATGACAAAAAGGTTTCCCATTCCTCAATGGAGAATCTAAATACAAGTTCACCCGTCATACAATCAACTTGTGCATGAGGATCTTAATCTCCCAAATTTATGTAGTCTCCCCAACACAAGTTGTGTTCCAAAGTGTGTCTTGAGGTTTCCTCATATGATGGGTAATAATAGTTGTCCATGAATTGCATCCACCTTGCACAAACAAAACTCACAAGAAAAAATCAAATATATACAATAAATAAAAATAAAAATGGCTAAGTAGTTGTTTCCTTTGTTACTAAAGATATTGACAAACCTAATCCCAGCAACGGCGCCAAAAATTTGTTGAGACCATGGCAAGTGTACTGGGTTCGTTGCAAGTAATAAAATTGGTGAGAACCGGATATCGTCCACATAGATTAGTTGCCAAGTACCAATTCATAAGTTAACAACTATCTAGACCAAAATTTGGTACGATAGAGCTTAAAAGAAATAAATAAAATAAGAGAGCAATAAAATAATTTTTTTAATTTTTGTTGAAGGTAAAATAAAAATAAAAATGCTAGGGATTTGATTTCATCCAATTATGAATCCGGATTCCTCATAGACAAAGAATCCTATGAATTACTGAAACTTTAATTATCCTAATCCGGTTGTTGAAGGACAAATTCCCTTAATTAATTAAAACCTAATTCTTTAGTAAATTAATTCTATCAAACCTCCCTAATTACCCTAATTCGTTAAGTCTAATTAACAGACATGATGATAAAAGCACTATGAAATTATTGAAAGATCCATATTAATCAAGTTACCTATTCCTAGATAAACCGAATTAACAGTAATGCTTACGAGAGGCAAGTCCATGAATCACTATTCCGAGCATATAAATCAACCCTAAAAAACACAAGAATGATAGCTAATCATTCAAATGTCATTAAGAAAAATAAAAATAAACATTACATCAACAAGATCAATTATTCATAAAATAATCAAAATATCAAATAAAATTTCATCATAAAAGGATTACATCAAAACCCTAACAAAAAATAATTTAACTAGACATGTTAAATCCTAAAACAAAATAAAATAGAGATAAAGAGTAAAAGAAAAACTCCATAAAAAATGAAGATGATCCTTTTGAAATGTCCAGCTTTGGTTCACGCTATTGTCCTCTCCTGCTATCCTTAGTGAAGTCCCTTTTTATTTTTCGTTCCTGTGCGTTACTGTTTGTGCCGCTCCTATACTTTACGCTGCCGCTGGTTGTTAATTTCTTACGTTACTCATCTCTCCTTTTTATTACAAAATTTCACTTTCTCTGTTACGTTCCAACTTTACGATCCTTTCTGCTGCTTGTTGTGGACTTGGTCTTTTTTTCTTTTCAATACCAATGAGAGTGTACAATTAGAGTGGCTTTTCAACGGGGGTTGTTACCTACATCTATACAATTTAGCATCCACAACTATATTATATTTCTAATATTTAATTGTCGGAAAATTATTAAAATTTGAAAAAAAAAGTGTTTCAGGCAATTAGATTCTAGATTCGGAGTTTATGAATCCAACATTTAAATGTCGGAAGGTGTCCGACAATTAGATGCCTGAAACATAGTTTCTGAATCCGACATTTAAATACCAGATTCAGAGTGAGGATGAATGCCAAATATGGGGAGTGTAAGTAGCAAGCCACTTTTCAATTGTCAGCAACATTGTCTTCCAAACCTCACATGGGCTAAATCTCTTCTTTAATTTGAAATGGGCTTTTGTGAACACCCATTTTGACCGGGTCTTTTAGTCTTCACTAAAAATTTCAAAAAATAATAAAATAAAAATTGCAAAGAAAATAAAAATAATAAAAAGATTTTTAATTGGGTCAGACCAGTTAAACCCATTTCATCCTCCTCCAACAAACCCTAGCAACCACTTTATTTTGAATTTGAATTTAATTTTGTAGATGATGCTCAGTAGATTTTGATTCTATTTCAAATCAGAGATAGAAATCTTAATCTTGGCATATTTTTAGGAACAGGATCAGATAGCAATCTTAATCTTGACGAAATTTTAGGATCAAGAATCGAAGGAATGGGTATTATAAAATCACAACAGAGGAACATCAGAGGAGGGATTTTTTTTTTGGTTCCTTTCTTCCTGGTTACAAAAAAATCACGTCCTTCCCCATTTTTTTGATTATTCTTTCTTGTTTTTAACTTGGCCTTCATTTTTTCCTATCAGACACGCATTCTTCCTCTCATCTCTCCTTCTTCTTCTCATCTCTCTCAAAGCTCCATTCCTCTCTTTCCTCCTTGCTGAAAAATCGCGTTACCCACCTCTACTAGCGCCGCCTCCGCCAACTGCACCACCGTCCCAAGTCAAAACGTTGCTGCCCGTGCTCCCTTTCTCAGTACTGCGCCACAGGTGAAGGACCTTGGGTCCTTTTTGTTTCCTCTTTGTTTGCTCTCAATTCCAGTCCTTTATTTTCTTTCCCTGGTGTTGGTGGTGCCAGTATACGGATGCATTGAATGAGCTTGTTTTGGTGATTAATCTGATTATTTATTTATTTATTTATTTATTTATTTATTTATTATTATTATTGTTATTGTTGTTGTTGTTGTTGTTGTTGTTATGTTTGTCACCTTTGGTCCTTTTGTTTTCTCTTTGTTTGCTCTCAATTCCCGGTCCTTTATTTTCTTTCCCTGGCGTTGGTGGTGCCAGTATACTGATGCATTGAATGAGCTTGTTTTGGTGATTAATCTGATTTTTTTTTTTATTATTATTATTTATTATTATTATTATTATTATTGTTATGTTTGTCCTTTTTTTCCTCTCAGTAATGCGCCACAGAAGTTGAGTTGTATTCTTGAGCTAATTGGATGCCCAAACCAAATAAGTTTCATTTAATTAAAAAGGGATCATAAATGACAAAAAATAAAAATAAAAAATGAACATTTATAAATAATTTTGGGATCGCTTTGTGAAACGTATCACACTCAATTCCTCGGATCTGATTCGAGATAGCTCTTTGGACATATGTGCCATGTTCTATCTCATTTAGGACACTTCAATATTTAGAAATAAAAAATTAAAATTTTAAAAAACATATATAAAACTCTTTTAAACAAAAACCTTTTCATAAAAATTAAAATCTACCAACGAATAAAATATTTTCTACAAGAACTACGTGGCTTTGAGTTTCCCATCGAAGCAAGGAATACGTAGGAGCGGGATCAATCATCTCGTCAAGCCAAAATTAATTTTTTCCATTATTTTTGTGTTCTTTTTAATTTGTTTAATGTGGATAATTAATTAATAATTTATTTAATATTTTTTTGGGTTGCTCTATGACAAGTGTCATGCTCAATCCCCTAACTTTGAGGTTGCTCTATGGACTTACGTGCTATGTCCAACCTCATTTAGGATTCATCAATAAATTTTTTTTTAAACTTCTAAAATGCAAAAAAAAAAAAGAAAAAAAAGAAACATAAAATAAAAAAATATTGATAAATAAATAAATTCTTCCTTGTAAATATTTTTGAGGTAAACAATAAATATTTAACTTCGTGCAATTTATTTTAGGTATCATTCTTAGAATGGGCGATGTAGGGTGCCTAACACCTTCCCTACTCGTAACTGACTCCCGAACTCAACTTGGTTCCAAAGACCATTTTTTTAAAAGGTTTTTCCAATTTTTCCTAAATTAAATAAATTTGGTGGCGACTCTACTTTTCCATAAAATTTCTTTTATCACCGTCCTCGTCGTAATTTTTGGTTGCGACAGATGGCGACTCCACTGGGGACATTTCGAGAGTCAAGCCTAAGTAATGAGTTGCGCATTTTGGTATTTATTGTTTACCCCTTTTAGTGTTTTTATTTTATTTATATATTTGATTCCTTTTTGCTTTAATAATTATTTTTACACTAGGATAGAGGACCATGGTATTTGTTGTTTGCTTGTCTTTCAGGTTCAAGTAGTTGTTTTAGGATTGTATAGGTTTGTATGCCTCCAGCACACACAACACCGACACTCATTTTCACACACTTTCAGCTCTATACCCGAGCTTGTGAGACCTTAAGGATTAGGTGCTGACTCAGCATTGTCATTGAAGGCCTAGTGCCTCCCTGATATTTGTTGACTCACCACTCGGATTGTTACTAGTGTCATAGACTAGTCATCCTGGAGGGTTTATCCCTACTTGTGATTAGGTTCATGAACTAGGTCCTTGACAAGGGCAATCTGGGGACCATGACCTTTAGAAGTCTAGACACATCCTAAAGTTTATACACCTAAATTGACTTAATGGCCGCTCGACTTAGAAGTTGCCATCATAGGTGCCCTTGATTAGGCCCTACCTCTTAAGACAATTGGAGGCGTACCATATCTCTCTTGTGTTTTTCTATCCATTTACTTATTTATTTGTTTTTACTTCATTTCCCTTTGTGTTTTAACTAATGAATAATAAATAAATAAAATACATATTATATATACACACACATATATATATATATATATATATGTAATTTTTTTTTATTTTTTTATTTTTTTATTTATTTTTTGTAAAATAAATTTTTTTTAGGTGATTCTCTTTTGTAGAGGAAAGACACTATCTGTGTAGCAAGGAACAGAAATGTCTAACTCTAGCAATGCAATTGGCCTGAAGAAGAATATTAGAATTGACGTGAAAATCGATGATGTGAAGACTTTAATGGAAATCAGTCGCTTGATGCCAAAAGAAGTATGTTCAGAGTTTGCGAGCAAGTATGGGAAGATTTTGGACTTATTACACATACATGTAGATGCTTTGGGCTTGAGTGCTTTGGCTCAATATTGGAACCCGAATTTGAGGTGTTTCGAATTGCCGAATTTGGATACGACACCGACTATAGAAGAATATGCATACATGCTACGGATGCTTCTTCCAAAGAGTTTCGTGTTTATTTCTATTATGGTCAGCATGTTAGTGATGGGAAGGTCGCAGAGTTGTTGGGAATTCTACCGAAGCCATCAGACAAAATGGAAAAAGGAGCTGTCAGAGGTCTGGGGCGAAGATTACTTGAAGTTTATCTCCAGGAATTAGCACGACAAAATAATTGGGTTATCTTCAAGCGAGTGTTAGCTTTAACCATTTATGGGCTGGTGCTTTTCCCCTTTATACCAGATATGGTGGATTACGCAGCCTTGGATGTCTACTACAAGGTCGAAGAATATACTGTGAACCCTGTTCCCGCAATTTTGACAGAAACTTTCCTATCATTGCAAGTTTTCCATGAAAGTCAACAAGGCAAATTGCGATATTGTGCACAAATGTTGTATGTTTGGATCGTGACTCACATGTATGCTCGAAATTATGTTAGTAGGATTGATGACCCTTTGAGGAGATTCAATCACATTCCGATAAAGCCGCACAAACCCATTGAATGGAGACAAGAATTTGATGAGGTTGATTCGAAAGCTTTTTGTCGGATGTGTCCTTGGTATAAAGGAAATACAGTCATCTTCAGTTGTGGGAATTTCTCGAATATTCCTTTGATGGGACCAAGGGGTTGCGTGTCATATTCTCCGGCACTTGTGATTCGATAATTGAAATGGACTCAACAGGAACCACTTGAAGAAGTGTTAGGTGGAATTTCGTTCTTATATCAAGAATGCGAGGTTGTCAAGAATACAACAATAGCTGTTAGATCCGCCTGGAGCAACATCCGGGTACTGGGATCCAATGAGTTGGGAAGAAAAGTTATTTCTCGTACTAAAAACTACGAGGCATGGAGGAAAGCAAGGAAAGACAACCGTGTTATTTCGAAACCAATCTCGCATGAAGATGAAAATCCGCAAATGGAAGCAGAAATGTTAAAGAAGATCGAGGTTATGATGGCCCAGATGGGAGTGCTAGAGGAAAAGAATGAAACAGATCAAATCACCATCGTCACGCTCCAACACCAAATCCAGAAGTTAAACATGAGGATAAAACATTTGAAAGATGAATGTGCCATGCATATGAAGCCGCAGCTCCAGCAAAGAGAGCAAGGAAGGGGAATATGAAAGAATCGGAAGTTCTAGGATTACTAGCAAGGATAGAAGACCAAAAAAAGGCGTTGGCACAAATCTTCAATGAAAAAGAAGACTTGGGGGTGAAAATCGAAGTGCACATTCAGACAATCTGGATGTTGGAAGAAAGCATAGGATCTCTACAAGAAGCCTTAACTCATGCTGAGCGCTACTCGGATGAAGGTTGGAATGCAGCTGCAATTATACGCGAATCATTGAAAAAATCACAAGAGAAAGAGCAACAGTTATGGATGAGAGTATGGATGTTCGAAAGGGAGAAAAAACAGTATGAGGATAAGATCAGACAACAGGAAGAATGGCTAGGAAACTGGGAATCCGTGGCAAAAGATTTGAAGGCTGACAGGGATGATTGGAAGAAAAGATATGAACACCTCTCAGGAAGTTTGCAATACCATGCCTATCAGTTTGTGGGTCACCTCGAGGAAGCATTAGTCCAAACTCGCGTGAATGACGGATCTACAATACCTCCAAAAATAGCTCGCTTCATGAAGTATTGTAGGGGTCTTGCTAGCGGATTCAAAAGGAAGACTTTAAAGCTTTTGATGTAATTATATTAGATGGGAGACATTGTATTTTCTCTTCAAAGAAATAAAAGCCTTTTTTAAGGGTTACACCCATCAATGAATTCTGCTATATCTTATGGTGTGATACAAGTAGGCCTGTATGATTACATTGCTAGCGAATGATGCTGTCTATTGAGGGACACATGTTCCCATGGATTTGTCGTCAACCACGCATTAACCTAAGGGGGATGTGCCCCTAGAGTTATGTGTCGGGGTGAAGTTGCTTGCTACAGAAATGGTCTTTCCTTTGCAAAAGAAAGAATTCATGGTTTTTCGAAGCATACTTTTATCTTTCTTTTAATAATAATGCCAAAAATTATATATATATAAAAAAAAAAGGGTTACTGATTAGAATAATTGACGATTCTTCGGACAGAGCTAAAAACACGAATCTGAGGGTTCGAGAAACACTGCGCGACCTAAGAAAGACAATACCAATCAAACCCGAGTTCACAACACAAGATCTCGGACCAGGATGGCTGCCGACGATCCTGAGACAGGAAGGAACTTGAGTTTAGAAGTAGACGAAATTAAGGGAAGGGTACCCCAAAATTAAACTTTGCTTGTCCCCAAGCAAACTAAAACTCAAAAACTCAAAAAGACTCAAGACATGGCAAGCTTAAAAGATTTAATCAACTTTGCACAAATTTCAAGCAATTTATCAAAATAATTTTTCCTTCAATGTTCCCCCCTTTCAAACAAAGTAATCCCCACAATCATTTATTCTAAACATTTGAGAATTTCATCATTCAAACAATCAGTAATCTAAGCAAGGGATCCAAGTTACACACAAGAGGGAGATCACCAAATTCAAACAGCTACCTTCCTCACAAGGGCATTTAGTGTTCACTCAATCGCTCAGTTTGTGTCAGGCTAACAACATTTTCCTCAATTTCACTTTTAAGAGCACTTCCCATAAATTTGATTTTCATCTCCAAATGATTCCCACAGAAAACATGCATGCAACATCAAAAGGTCTTTTATGGGTTGTAATAGGGCCTGGCTAAGGGTAGGATATACAAAGGAACTAGGCTGAAGACCCTAGGAACTAAGAGAGCATGAAACTTTTGATGCTTTGAATTTCCACTCAAATTCTTTTCTTCCATTTTTTCTTTTTGCCTTGGGTGACTACAGCCTTTTATTCTATTTTTTTTTTCTTTTGGCTCCAACCTTTTTATTATATATATATTTTTTTTCAAATCCCAAACAACACATTACACCTTGTAGCCACCCCAAACTTAGTTTCTTGCAACCATTCTCTTGTCAAGATTCCATGCTCTCCTAATCCTAAGATCGGGTTAACATAGTTTTCCAGATTTTAGCTTATAACATAAGGTTAACAAGAATTAACAGGCTAATTAGGCTCAAAGGGCTAACTAGGGAACATGCATTAGGGATGGTTATTTCAGGCTAAGTAGTTATTTACAAAGAAAATGCCTAAATCATCTGAAGCAAACACATAAACATGCAAACCATAAAGAGATTCAAGCAAATTCGGGAAAGTGCAACTTATAAAGTGATTCTCACAGTCAAAAACATGTTGGAGGCTCAAATCCTCACCTGGACATTTTTGCAAATTGTTTGACAGAGATTCTATCCCTAGTGTGTGCTTCCTATCACCCCAAACTTATCATAAATCATGCCATCACAACAAAATCTCAAAGTTCAGTTTTCAATTTTTCAAGTGGGGATCAATTTTCAATTTTCAAATCCTAGGGGGAAAACAGTCAACACATAACATGCAATCATCTATGCAAATTCAACCAAATCCATCAAACTTGCCAACACCAGACTCAACACACAAATACTCCTGATCTTCTCAAATTATTCAGGAGCTTTATTGAAAACAAAACAGAAATAAAGCAAGGAAAAGAAAATTAAAAAGGAGAGGGTTTAGAGAAAACTCATGTGGACGGTTCCACCAGGATCCCATTGTCTGTGATACAGGGGCCACGGAATGCACAAAGTGCAGTATGATCCTCCCGAATCCCATGGCCTACAGCATAAGTATGAGAGCGGGTGCCTGATAATCATGGTACCTCCGCCAAGTGCGGTGGACTTCTCACTCCCCTTCGGGTCACAGTTGACCTCTTTCTCAATTTTGTCAATAAAATCCTCCCAATAGAAGTGGGGTTCAACCCCTTGGACTGGCTGTGGTGCAAGATCCAGAGGCTTGAACTCCAACACCTGCTGTTCCACAGTGGGAGGTGGTAAACAAGTAGCTGGGGTTACTGGTGCTGCTTCAACTTCTGCACGTTCTTCATTCACTGTGCTAACAAATCCATCACCTGCTAAACCTGCAGAAATCTCAGCACACACCACACAAAGGTTAGTGTTAGTAGAGTCAATACATATATCACAATAAACTGAATCAGTAAAAGCTAGAATGTCTGGAAATTCAGCACACAGCTCATCCACCGCATCACTTTCAACACATGCATATGAATTAGTTGAATCATCTACTTCCAAAGGTTCTTCATTATCCTCAAGCATGGTGAAGCAGATGTCCTCCTGATCCTCATTTTCTTCATTATCCTGTTCCATATGGATGTTTGGCTCTTCATACCTTTCAAAACATGCTATACACGAAGGAAATTCATTACAATCAGCACATGCAATATAATAGATAGAATCATGGGATTCAACACACAGTTCATCAACAGAAGTATTATCAAAATCATCCTCATAAGTATTGTCAGGAATAACTACTTGTGGATCTGTATGTTCTTCAAGGGGATGTGGAGTTAGCAGTGCAGCCGAGGTGGCGACAATGTGATCAATTTGAATGGCCAACTTCTGAGACTCAGCTTCTATCCTCTGATGGCTTTCAAGACTTTGTTCTGCCATCCGTTGAAATTCGAGATTACATGCTTCCATTTGTGCAGTTATCTGTGCAGTCATTTGCTTGAACAGGTCCTCTAGTGAAGGTCCGGAAGCTGTAGAGGTGGTCACTTGGCTGGGGTGGTACTCATCAGTGGAAGGGTGAAGAATGTTGTGCCTGTTGCATTGATCTCCACCATGTTGGCTATGATAGAAAGGTTGCTCCTCATTCACTCCACTCATGTCACAACTACTGCTAAACTCATAACTTCCAACAAAGTCAGGATAATATATGCATGGTGGTGGGTTACTAAAATCAGGATAATACATGCATGGTTGCTCATAATAAACATTAGGCACATAATTTTGCATATAGTTATCCATGGGAAGCACTAAGATTCACAACCAGACAAAGCAGACAAAACTAATTCAGCAAAGAGATTTTTTTTTAACTGTTAATAAAAACAAGAGTCCCCGGCAACGGCGCCAATTTTTTGGTCGCGCTGTCGCCACGCGCCAAAAAGCGAGCGATTTACAAAATAATGTAGATAGGGAGCGACAACTCGGATATCGTCTCTCAAGGACTCTTGGTTGTTGTTGTTAACAAAAAAGTTAGAATGGGGGGTTTTGGATTGAAATAAAATAAAGAAACAAAACAGCAATGAAAGCAAAGCAGTTTAAATGATTACCAAATAAACTAAAGCGATTAATCTACTGTTCTCGATTTCCCAACTATCATCGGTTCATGCAAGTTCCAAGCCCTAAGCAGATTCTAATCCCCTCCCAGTTGTAGCAACAATTTACAAGTGAAACCACTACTACAGATATATGTTCCTATTCCCGAATTAAGCAAACGGGGTTAAGCCCTCATGAACTAAGCGAACATGAATGAACACACGCGAATTAAGCAAACGCGATTAATTATAGGAACATAACATCACCGAAATAAATCAATACAGCACTATACACTCCTCAATTAAGCAAACAGAAATATATAGCATAGTATTGAAAAGAGAAAAGCAAATAAAACAGGAATTACAGAACCTCAAGTGTGGTAATGGAAACCAATCGCAGTAGATTAATCTAGGAGACTAGCTCTCCATTACAGAAATAAACACAAAAGTAAAGAAAAGAAAATAAACTACTGAAAACTACTACTACCGACTAACTACTCTGACTCTCCAACTAGCTCCAGTTCTGCCTTCAAACAGGCTTATATACAACTTCTGGATTCCGCGGACTCGCGAGGCGAACACTGTCTCGCGAGGCGAATCTTGCAGCGTTTGGTCTTCTCGCGAGGCGAATTACGTCTCGCGTGGCGAGGAATCGAAAAGTCATGACTTCTGGTCTTCAACCTCGCGAGGCGAGTCAGATGTTCGCGGGGCGACACAGAAAGGATTGCAAATTTTCTGGCACAGTCACCTTCAGGTTCGCGAGGCGAATGCCTTCTCGCGGGGCGAAAGCTCCAGATTTATTTCTTTTTATTAGCCCGAAAACAGAAAATAGCGTAAGTGCTTTATTTAACTCTAAATCAATTAAATTAACCTAAAAATACTTTACAGACTCAAAATGCTGCTTAAAGACAATCAAGTCTAATTTGGGCGAAAATGATATAAAATTAGCACAAAACCACGGTCATACTAGCTATAAAACTAGATGAGCCAGCGGCTGATCAAAGGGTGACTGAAATCTCTGAAACTCAAGCAAGGTTGGAGGCTATACTACAAGATATGAGGGAATCTCTTAGCAGGCTTAGTGCAAATAGAATTGGAAACGAAGATGGCCTACATGTGAGCGTACAGCCGGCCCTCTCCATGGTAACGGCGCCAATGTTTTCAAACATAAACCATAGCTTTACTCAGGGAATGTCGGGTTACACAGAACCCATAGTAATCCCCATCGGGGAAGGATATCGCCCCATCGAGAATGTGTATCATGAGGTTGATGGCTATGCAGGACTTACATGGGAAAAACCCCATGCATCCATTCCTGAACAATCAAGGGGAATTCAGTTTGGACCCGATAAGATGAAGGAAGAGTGAATGGAGAAGGTAGAAGAACAAATAAAAGAGATGAAGGGCTCAAATACTTATGGCCCTCTCAAGATTGAAGAACTTTGTCCTGCCACGAATGTCGTGATTCCTAAGGATTTCAAAATTCCTGATTTCTCCAAATATGACGGAAGTGGGAACCCACGATTCCATTTGATTAGCTATGCCACCAAAATGGCCATCTGGTCTAAGGATGACAAGTTCCTCATTGGTTTTTTCCATGAAAGTTTGATCGGAATCGCACTAGAGTAGTACCTTCAGTTAGACCATTCTAAAATCTCTCGGTGGAAAGAAATAGCCGATTTGTTCATGGATCAATACAAATTCAATTTGGACATAGCTCCGACCCGTGAACAGTTGACTACAATGCAGAAAAAGAGTGATGAATCCTTCAAACAGTATGCACAAAGGTGGAGGAGTTTGGTTGCTCAGGTTCAGCCGCCGCTGATGTTGTCCGAAATATGCTCATACTTTTTGGTAACCCTGGGATCCCCCTTTATTGGGGCAATGGCAGGAGTGGCTTATAGGGATTTCTCTGACTTAATTGCTGCAGGGGAAAGAATTGAAATCCTAGCCAGAGCCGGGAAGTTGCCAATTGAAATGGAAGGCAGTGCATCCAAGAAGGGGTTCCAGCCCAAGAAGAAGGAAGCAGAAGCAAATTATGTGCAACACCAGCAAAACTTTGGACCTCGTCATGTCCCTTCATACCCAAGGTACCAAGCACCACATCAGACCCAAACACCGTTTTGCCCACCTCAACAGGCCTCGCCAACCATCACCCAGCCACAAAACCAAATAAATAACATCCCTACCCCTCAACCATACAACCCCACTCGCCCAACATATACTCATTATCCACATGCACCTCAACAAAATCATCCAAGCTACCCTCGACCTCTCCCAAATTTTCCAAACCAGGGACTCTTCCAATATCAAAATCTGCCACCTTTCCCAAGACTGTCTATCTCCAATGCAGATTTGTTCAAACAACTATTTGATCGTCACCTAATCACTGGAAACCCTGTACGGCCTATAGAACCACCTTTCCCTGCTTGGTACAATCCAAACTTGACTTGCAAGTATCACATGGATGCCCTGGGGCATTCCATCGAAGAATGTGAGGCCTTCAAGACAACAGTAAGAAAATTGATTGCTTGTGGAAGATTGGGTTTCGAAGAAGAATCTGGGCCTAGCATTGTTAATAACCCAATCCCAAACCATAATGCGGGAAATGGTGTAAATAACTTGGAAGTGAAAGGGCCTCAAGTTAAGAAGGTTTTGGAATTGCGAACCCTGATCCAAGAAGTATTTGCGGGGCTCAAGAAAGCAGGATATGATATTGTTGCACCAGTGAAGCTGATCCGGGAAAAAGAGAAGTATGATGGTGATTTAAGTTGTGATTATCATCATGGGCAGGTAGGGCATGATATTGAAACTTGTTGGGACTTTAAGGTTCGAGTCCAAAGATTACTTACCTTTGGGGTGATCCAAGGTAGGCGAGGTACAACTGAAGAAATTAATGTGGTTGGAAAAGTTGTGCTCCGGATACCACCTATGAATGATGCGCCGGCACCAGAAAAAGTGATTGTAAAGGTGAAGAAGCCAACTCCTTTTGCTTATAATGATACACACGCTGTACCCTGGAATTATGAACAGAAAGTTGAGCTAGTAGGTGGGGCAGGAGAAACTTCGAAGGCTCGGGTTACTAATGTTGTGAGAATTGGAGGCATCACAAAGAGTGGGCGATACTATGACCCGGTAGAAGAAGAAGCAAGGAAAAACACCAAATATGAAGGAAAAGAGAAGGAAGAAGAAGAAGAAGAGTTTCTGAAAATCATGAAACAAAGTGAATACGATGTGATAGAGCAGTTGAAGAAAACACCGGCAAGAATATCCCTTTTGTCGCTTATCCTCACATCAGAAATGCATCGTAAGACATTATTGAAGGTGTTGAATGAAGCTTATGTTAATCGCGACGTCACGCCAGAGAATGTAGTAAACATGGTGGATCCGGTGAGGCGGATCAACATGATCAATTTCTCGGAAGATGAGGTGTTTTTGAAGTTTAGAGGTAGTCCTAAGGCACTCCACATTACCCTAAGGTGCAAAGGATTTGTGATTGCGAAGGTGCTTATAGATGGTGGCTCGGCATTGAATGTGATTCCGTTGTCCACTCTAGAGCAGCTAAACATAGGCTTGACGGATTTGACACCCCAAGAGATGATTGTGCGAGCCTTTGATGGGACAGTAAGAGGGATCTTAGGGGAAATAAGTCTGCCCCTCGAAGTAGGGCCTAGTTGTTTTCGTGTTCTCTTTCAAGTCATGGAGATCCAGCCAGCTTATACCATGCTCCTAGGAAGGCCTTGGATTCATGAAGCTGGTGTTGTTCCATCAACATTGCATCAGTGTTTGAAATATATTCAGGATGGGACTGTAATTACCATCCGCGGGGAAGAGGAAATCATGCTTTCAAAGCCTGTTTCGGTACCATACGTAGAAAGTACAGATCAAGTCGAGGATGATTCCCTACGTAGTTTTGAAATCCTGAAGCCAGAGAGCAAGAAGGAGGAGCTACCAATACAAAATGTGAATGAAGTGGCAGTCCGTATAATGGAAAGGTATGGGTATCAGAAAGGAAGAGGTCTAGGGGCAAGCCTCCAAGGGATCCCTCAACCGATCGCAGCAGTTACAAGAGATGGAAGACATGGACTGGGATACAATCCTTCTCTAGCAGAAAATATGAAGTACCTAACTCTCAGAGGCAAGAAAGAAGAAAGAAAGGAATTTAATTATATCCCCCACTTGACAGATACTTTCTCAGCATCAACTGAAGTGATCTCGCCAAAAAAGTTGACTTCCCCTCATTTCACTATCAGTGCACTTGAAGAGGAGCAAGCAAGAAACCCTGTTATTTATCTCTGCTGACAATGAGGTCCTTGGCAATTGGCAGTCCGAACCATTCGTTGATGTTATTTCCATAAAGTAAATACCTTTTTGTATCTCGTATAAACTGATGTTTACTTTAGTTGATAAATGAATAAAATGAGTTAGTATGATTTTTCAACATTTTTCTTGGTGTCTTCCTTTCCCTACCCTTTATTTTATATCAATTGCGCTTCATTTCTTGAATAATATCCTTGCCTATATTTCTCTTGTTTCAAACATCTTCTTTCAGGAACCTCACCACCGTCGAAGGTTTGTCTCACAAAAGGAACCTTGAAACCTCATTTACTGATTCCCTTGCGGCTGTGGACGAAGACGATTCTGGGATTAGTGAGGAAGAAGAAGCCATTGAGGAATTTACAAAGATGATAGAGCGCTCAGAAAATGGGTTCACTTCGAATGATGAAGTTATAGAAGTGATTAATATGGGGACCGAGGAAGACGAGAAGGAGTTGAAAATAGTGGATAATCTAGAACGTGCAGAAATGGTCGCGCTATTTAAGGAGTACCTTGATGTGTTTGCATGGTCCTACAAAGATATGCCAGGATTGGATCCAGAGATGGCATCACATAAAATCCCACTGTACCCAGATACGGTGGTGAAGAAACAAAGGTTGAGGAGGATGCATCCAGATATGTCACTAAAGATCAAAGAAGAGGTAACTAAGCAGTTAGAAGCTGGGTTTGTGGAAGTGTCGAGACACCCAGAGTGGGTTGCTAATGTCGTACCAGTACCAAAGAAGGATGGAAAAGTAAGAATGTGTGTGGATTACAGAGATCTGAACAAAGCAAGTCCGAAGGATGACTTCCCATTGCCTCATATTGATGTCCTCGTAGACAGCATAGCAAGGAACCACAGATTCTCCTTCATGGATGGGTATTCAGGATACAATCAGATTCTCATGGACGTCGATGACAAAGAGAAGACGACTTTCATCACCCCTTGGGGAACTTTTTGTTACAGAGTATTGCTTTTTGGGCTAAAGAATGCCGAAGCTACCTACCAGCGTGCGATGGTAACATTGTTCCATGACATGATGCACAAGGAAATAGAGGTATATGTGGATGACATAGTGGCTAAGTCTAAGGATGGGGAAAGTCATGTAGCGGTTTTGCATAAGTTATTTGAGAGATTAAGGAAGTATAATCTGAGACTCAATCCCACAAAATGTGTGTTTGGAGCCTCAACTGGGAAATTGTTGGGTTTTGTGGTCAACAGGGAAGGAATACAAGTGCAGCCCGAAGAGGCAAAGGCGATCAGGGACATGCCAACTCCCAAGAATGAACGAGAAGTAGGGGGTTTTCTAGGGAGATTAAATTACATTGCCCGATTCATTGCTAACTTGACAAGCACGTGTGAGCCTATTTTTAAGCTATTAAAGAAGAATAATCCGGGGAGATGGAATGAGGAATGTCAGGAAGCCTTTGACAAAATAAAGGCATACCTATTAAACCCACCAGTGTTGGTGCCGCTCACTCAAGGTCGTCCTTTGATACTGTATCTCACGATCCTACCAACCTCAATGGGGGCAATGTTAGGGCAACATGATGAGTCTGGCGAGAGAGAACATGCAATTTACTATCTGAGCAAGAAGTTTAACGACTGCGAAGCCCGATACATGGCAATTGAGAAGACTTGTTGTGCATTGGTATGGACCTCCAAGAGACTCAGGTAATACATGTTATACTACACCACTTGGTTAATCTCTCGAATGGACCCTTTGAAGTACATCTTTGAAAGTCCTCACATATCATTAAGGGTCTCAAAGTGGCAAATGATATTATCAGAATTCGATATTAAGTATGTGACCCGGAAATCCGTTAAGGGAAGTGCAATTGCTGATCACTTAGCTGAAAACCCTCTTGAGGGAGGACATCCAATTATATCCGAGTTCCCTGATGGAGAGATACTGTCATTGGAAGAAGGTGAAACAGAGGAAGATGATATGTGGAAGATGTATTTTGATGGAGCAGTTAATATGCATGGAAGCGACATAGGAGCGGTGGTTGTTTCTCCGGAGGGCAAGCAATACCCAGTGGCTGTTAAGCTCGAATTTGAATGCACCAACAATATTGCTGAGTATGAAGCATGTGCAAGTGGATTACAAGAAGCAATTGATCTTGGAATAAAACATCTAAAGGTCTTTGGAGATGCAGCCTTAATCATTTATCAAGTCAACAACGAATGGTAAACTAAAGATCCCAAGCTTATCCCGTATCAGAAACACTTAACTCAGTTAGTTGCGAAGTTTGATGAGATTAATTTCTCGCATTTGACTCGAGACAAGAATCAATTTGCGGATGCTTTAGCCACATTAGCCGCTATGACCAAGCTGGGTCTCCATACCACCGTCCAGCCTATTCAAGTGAAGGTACAAGATGAGCCAGCATACTGTGCACATGTGGAAGAAGAGCTCGATGGTAATCCTTGGTATCATGACATCAACCAATATATGAAGAGTAGAACGTACCCAGCTGGAGCAAATGAAGTGAATAAGAGGACGATTCGTAGATTATCAATGTCCTTTTACTTAGATGGCGAAATTCTATACAAGAGGAACTATGATGGGGTCTTCATAAGATGTGTTGATGCTCGTGAAGCTCGGACTATCATGATAGAAGTTCACGAAGGAATATGTGGAACACATGCCAATGGTCACATGATGGCACGCAAGATCCTACGAAATGGTCGCTATTGGCTAACAATGGAAGCCGATTGTCTGGAGTATGTCCGAAAATGCCGTAAATGCAAAATATATGCAGATCAGATCAAAGCTCCACCGTTCCAACTACACAATCTGGTGTCTCCATGGCCCTTTTCTATGTGGGGGATAGACGTCATTGGACCAATCAGTCCCAAGGCTTCAAACAGACATCGCTTCATCCTGGTTGCAATAGATTAGTTCACTAAGTGGGTAGAAGCAGCATCATATGCCAATATAACTCAAAAGGTGTTTACCAAGTTCCTAAAAAGGGATATTATTTGTCGCTATGGAATACCAGAAAGAATCATTACAGATAATGCTGCCAATCTTAATGGGGCGGATGTAAAGAAGTTTTTAGAGACTTTTAAAATCAAGCACCATAATTCCACCCCATATAGACCTCAGATGAACAGGGCGGTAGAATCAGCCAACAAGAATGTCAAGAAAATTGTTGCTAAAATGGTCGTAAATTATAAGGATTGGCATGAAATGTTGCCATACGCTTTGCACGCGTATCGTACCAATATACGATCAAGTACTGGGGCAACGCCCTTCTCATTGGTGTGTGGAATGGAGGTTGTTTCTCCTATCGAAGTTGAGATCCCTTCATTAAGAGTGCTGACGGAAGCTGACTTGGGAGAATCAGAATGGGTGAAAGCTCGATATGATCAGTTAAACATGATTGAGGAAAAAAGACTGGTGGCCCTTTGTCATGGACAACTATATCAGAGAAGAATGGCTAAAACCTTTAATAAGAAAGTCCGTCATAGAGAGTTTCAACCAGGTGATTTGGTGTTAAAGAAAGTACTTCCCAACCAAGAAGATGCCCGAGGAAAATGGGCACCCAATTATGAAGGGCCATATATAGTAAAGCAGGCATACTCAGGCGGAGCCTTGGTCCTAACAGATGAAAACGGACGAGAGCTACCGAGACCTGTAAACTCTGATGCCGTGAAAAAGTTCTATGCCTGATAAAAAAGAAAGAAAAAAGAAAGGGAGAGCCCGTTAGGTCGAAAACCTGCAAGGGTGACCTAAGCAAAAGTTAGGGCATAAATAAAATAAAATAAAAAGAAGTCCGTTAGGTCGAAAACCCGCGAGGGCGGCCTAAGCAAAGGTTAGGGCATTACAAAAAAAGAAAAAAATAAAAAAAGAGAAAGAGAAAGAGAGAGAGAAGTCCGTTAGGTTGAAAACCCGAAAGGGCGACCTAAGCAAAAATTAGGACAAAGAAGCTGAATCTTAGGCTGAAAACCCGCAAGGGCAGTTTAAGCGATGTCTTAATATTCACCACACTGGGACAATTTTGCTCATGACTTGCTACACTGGGGCAATTTTGTCTGTGACTGGCTACAATGGGGCAAAGAAAATCATGGAAACGTTAATGAAAGGATGTATGTGGAAGCTGAGACCGGGATCTGCGATGTCAAACAGTTGTTGGGAATCAGTTAAAATGATCAAGGAACCAATACTGGGCAAATTTTTATGCGGTTTTCTTTCGTTCCATTATCCCTTTTCATACAATTCCCATACGCCCCTTTGTATTTCCCTTTTTTTTTTCTTTCCAATTTCCTTGTGTGCAATGTAAATTCTCATATTAAGGCAAGGATTTTATCCATCCATTTTTCCTATTGTGCTTAAATCATGCTTGCGCATTAAAATCATGTCTCAATTTAGGTAAATTTAAGTTTAATAGTATGATTGGATAATTCTAATGGTTACTTCAACGAATGTTTGAACCAAAGAAAACCCAGCATTTCAAAGTCAATAAGGGAGATAACGGTGCACAATGAGGAGAAAAGAAAAGCAATAATGAAAGTCTCCATAAGTCCTAGTCTTGAAGGAAATAATTGCTCTATGTGTCTTCACCGCTTTGAAAAAGAAGCCCCTCTAATCGAAAGACACTGACCCAGAGTTGTTGATAAACAAAGGTTTGATTGGTCGAAGTCTTTTAATGGAGCGTGTGGTTCATTTGTAATTGAGACAAAGGTAAAGAAAGTTTTTTAAAGAGAAATCAAATTAACATCATTTTATTTATGGGATCTGAGGCCCACTGCAATTTATTTTTCGAGCTCTGAGGCTCACTGCAAATTTACTTTTGGGATCTGAGGCCCGCTGCAAATTTATTTTTCGAGCTCTGAGGCTCACTACTAATTTTATATTTGGGATCTGAGGCCCACTGCAATTTATTTTTCGAGCTCTGAGGCTTACTACAAATTTACTTTTGGGATCTGAGGCCCGCTGCAAATTTATTTTACGAGCTCTGAGGCTCACTACTAATTTTATATTTGGGATCTGAGGCCCACTGCAATTTATTTTTCGAGCTCTGAGGCTCACTGCAAATTTACTCTTAGGATCTGAGGCCCGCTGCAAATTTATTTTTTCGAGCACTAAGGCTCACTGTTAATTTTATATTTGGGATCTGAGGCCCACTGCAATTTATTTTTCGAGCTCTGAAAATTTACTCTTGGGATCTGAGGCTCGCTGCAAATTTATTTTTCGAGCTCTGAGGCTCACTACTAATTTTATATTTGGGATCTGAGGCCCACTGCAATTTATTTTTCGAGTTCTGAGGTTCACTTCAAATTTACTCTTGGGATCTGAGGCCTGCTGCAAATTTATTTTTCGAGCTCTAAGGCTCACTGTTAATTTTATATTTGGGATCTGAGGCCCACTACAATTTATTTTTTCGAGCTCTGAGGCTCACTGCAAATTTACCTTTGGGATCTGAGGCCCGCTGCAAATTTATTTTTCGAGCTCTAAGGCTCATTGCTAATTTTATATTTGGGATCTGAGGCCCACTGCAATTTATTTTTCGATCTCTGAGGCGTGAGCAAATTTACTCTTGGAATCTGAGGCCCACTGCATTTTATTTTTCGAGCTCTAGGGCTCACTACAAATTTTTATATTTGGGATTTGAGGCCCACCGCAATTTATTTTTGGGATCTGAGGCCCGCTGCAAATTAATTTTTCGAGCTCTGAGGCTCACTGCTAATTTTATATTTGGGATTTGAGGCCCACTGTCATTTTTATTTTCCAAGCTCTAAAGCTTAATTTTCTCCAGCCTGTTTCCCATCCCGGCTAAAATGTGAGTTCATTTTCTTTACTAGTTCCTTACTACTATCACATGAAAAAAAAATCGTTCTTTCTTCATGTATTCTAGTAATGAACAAGTAAAGAGGGGCAACAGTGAACACCCCATTTTGACCGAGTCTTTTAGTCTTCACTAAAAAATTTCAAAAAATAATAAAATAAAAATTGCAAAGAAAATAAAAATAATAAAAATAATAAAAAAGATTTTTAATTGGGCCAGGCCAGTTAAACCCATTTCATCCTCCTCCAACAAACCCCAGCAACCACTTTATTTTGAATTTGAATTTAATTTTGTAGATGAGGCTCGATAGATTTTGATTCTATTTCAAATCAGAGATAGAAATCTTAATCTTGACATATTTTTAGGATCAGGATCAGATAGCAATCTTAATTTTGGCGGAATTTTAGGATCAAGAATCGGAGGAATGGGTATTATAAAATCACAACAAAGGAACATCAGAGGGGTTTTTTTTTGTTCCTTTCTTCCTGGTTACAAAAAAATCACGTCCTTCCCCATTTTTTTGATTATTCTTTCTTGTTTTTAACTTCGCCTTCATTTTTTTCCTATCAGACACACATTCTTCCTCTCATCTCTCTCCTTCTTCTTCTCATCTCTCTCAAAGCTCCATTCCTCTCTTTCCTCCTTGCTGAAAAATCGCGTTACCCACCTCTACCAGCGTCGCCTCCGCCAACTGCACCGCCGTCCCGAGTAAAAACGTTGCTGCCCCTGCTCCCTTTCTCAGTACTGCGCCACAGGTGAAGGACCTTTGGTCCTTTTTGTTTTCTCTTTGTTTGCTCTCAATTCTAGTCCTTTATTTTCTTTCCCTGGCATTGGTGGTACCAGTATACAGATGCATTGAACGAGCTTGTTTTGGTGATTAATCTGATTTATTATTATTATTATTATTATTATTATTATTATTATTATTATTATTATTATTATTATGTTTGTCACCTTTGGGCTCTCAATTCCCGGTCCTTTATTTTCTTTCCTGGCGTTGGTGGTGCCAGTATACTGATGCATTGAATGAGCTTGTTTTGGTGATTAATCTGATTTGTTTTATTATTATTATTATTATTATTATTATTATTGTTATGTTTGTCCTTTTTTTCCTCTCAGTACTGCGCCACAGAAATTGAGTTGTATTCTTGGGCTAATTGGATGCCCAAACCAAATAAGCTTCATTTAATTAAAAAGGGATCATAAATGACAAAAAAATAAAAATAAAAAATGAACATTTATATATAATTTTGGGATCGCTTTGTGAAACGTATCAAACTCAATTCCTCAGATCTGATTCGAGATAGCTCTTTGGACATATGTGCCATGTTCTATCTCATTTAGGACACTTCAATATTTAGAAATAAAAAATTAAAATTAAAAAAAAAATATAAAACTCTTTTAAACAAAAACCTTTTCATAAAAATTAAAATCTACCAACGAATAAAATATTTTCTACAAGAACTACGTGGCTTTGAGTTTCCCATCGAAGCAAGGAATACGTAGGAGCGGGATCAATCATCTCGTCAAGCCAAAATTAATTTTTTCCATTATTTTTGTGTTCTTTTTAATTTGTTTAATGTGGATAATTAATTAATAATTTATTTAATATTTTTTTGGGTTGCTCTATGACAAGTGTCATGCTCAATCCCCTAACTTTGAGGATGCTCTATGGACTTACGTGCTATGTCCAACCTCATTTAGGATTCATCAATATTTTTTTTTCAAACTTCTAAAATGCAAAAAAATAAAATAAAGAAACATAAAATAAAAAAATATTGATAAATAAATAAATTCTTCCTTGTAAATATTTTTGGGGTAAACAATAAATATTTAACTTCGTGCAATTTATTTTAGGTATCATTCTTAGAATGGGCGATGTAGGGTGCCTAACACCTTCCCTACTCGTAACCGACTCCCGAACTCAACTTGGTTCCAAAGACCATTTTTTTAAAAGGTTTTTCCAATTTTTCCTAAATTAAATAAAATTGGTGACGACTCTACTTTTCCATAAAATTTATTTTATCGTCGTCCTCATCGTAATTTTTGGTTGCGACAACTGTCAACATTTTTTTCATTAAAATCGATCACTCTTTAATTCCATATTTTCTTTAATTTAAATCTCACTCACACGTTTTCTGGGAGAACTTTCCAAGAGGTCGGTCACTCATCACAGAATTACTCTAAGTCAAACACGCTTCACCATGGAGTTCTTAAGTGATGGACTACTGAAAAGAAGATACATCTTATTGGTATAGGTAGTACCAAACAATTCATATAAGTCATCCTCAACCGTATAGTCTCATACCTACATAGTCGCAAGATTCCTCTCACTCTGGTATGTAATTGGTTCATTAACGTGTCCCTCCGCCTAGAAGCCTGTCAGGAGCCGCTCCTTGTTCATGCCTTCTTGCACCGACGACCACTCCCTGCCCTCGTTAGCCCTGGGTATCACATGCTCACCGGCTTCAGCTTGGTTCGTCCTCGAACCACACTGTATCGGAAGAGGTGTCGCTCTGATACCATTTGTAACATCCCAGACTGCTTTATGGATTGACAACTGTCCCCACAAACCAACACACGTCTTTTCTTTTTTTTTGGATAAACACAGGTATTTTCAGTGTGCTTTGTCCTCACTCACATGCTTCCGGGGAAAGCTTCCTAGGAGGTCACCCATACCAAAATTGCTCCAAGTGAAGCACGCTTAACTGTGGAGTTCTTAAGTGATATCTACTGAAAAGAAGATGCATCTTGTTGGTATAGGTAATGCCAATCAATTCATATAAGTCACCCTCAACCGTATAGTCCTATACCTACACAGTTTCAGGAATCCTCTTATTCCGATGTGTAATCAGTTCATTCATGTGTCTGTTTAGAAGCCTGTCAGGACATGTAGGTTCGTGTCCTATATATAAAAAAGCTCATCCTAACGAACACTAAATCTTACCTATTAGGTTCGTGCCTATAAAAGAATTGCTCTCCTAAACCACCCCACTCCATTATCGAATAAACTCTTAAACAAGGGTCAATAGATTTACACCATTAGACTCCGTTAGTATGCATCCCAAAACATTGCCTTAGGATTCGTGCGTGGTATGTGGCCATTCAGCAGTGGGCGCACGTCACAGACCATTCTGAGTTGGGCTCATTTAATATCGGGTCATTGGGTTGTAAGGGCTGAGCCCGATAACAGAATACTCATCGTTGTTTCTGGAATTAGATTAACATGACGAATGCTAAAGCGAAACAAAAAGAAAGAAGGAAAATTGCTTCTTTTTCTCCTGTTCGTTCAACTTGAAATAAGAATATTGATCGAAACAATTTTGGTGATCGAAGATGAAGGTCCGTCACGAGAGGGAAAGGACGAAAGTGGTGATTAGGCATTTGCCCCCATCTCTCACTCAACCTGATCTCATCCAACACGTCAATAATCACTTTGCTTCTCGCTACAATTGGTTCTCTTTCTGTCCCGGCAACAACAGGTTCCCATCTCCCCCACTCTTTTCCTATTCTTTTTTCCTTTTTAAAATAATTTTCTCATCGCATTTTATTATTCGGGGGTCATGTTCTTATGGTCATAGTTGAGGTGTCTGTCGCCTGCTTCTGGCATCCACAATTGTTGTGTATCTGGAACCCCCTTTTATGAAAATTAGTGAGCTTCAAGAGAAACTGCGCAAAATAAAGCCAACTTGAATGCTCTATGTCTTTAAAAGACTTGTATAAGAGGATAGAAACGGTGATAAATATTCTGATACTACTTGAATCAATTCTTGTATTGGTCATAGAAGCTAACTCAATTTTAAAGAAAAAAGGAAAAATTATCTCCCTGTGCTTTGACTTAGTTACACTGAGTATCCTTCTTATTTCAAAAATTACATCAACCTTCCTTGATATTTATATTATCGTTACACTCATCTACCCAGAAGCGTGAAGGGTGATGATGAAATTACATTGACCTCCCCTAAAAGGAAGATGAGTTTAACTTTCGAAACAAGGGGAGTGTCGGAGTGTTAGGTGTAATGAAGTCAAATCTCAAAATAGTTGAGTGTAATTTTCCATTAAAAAGAGGCAACACCATATTGAAGTGCCATAGAACTTGGTCTACTTCTAGTACAAGTAGTGCCCATGCTCTAGCTGTCTAAACCTATGAAGCACGGACACTTCTTCGAAGTGCTGTGTCGCGTGTCGAACACGTCTCAGACATCGACACTTCTCGGACACGCCTTCGACGCATGTCAAACACCCCTCTGCGGTGTCATAATTAACAAATATTTTTTTTTGGCTCGGACACCTCTCGGACATGACTTGGACATTTCTCGAACACTCATATCATAAAAAATAATTTTTTTAAAAAAAATCACCTTAGCATTTTGAGATCATGGGCCACCATCCCTAAATATTTTCTAAAAGGTCATGGGTCACCAACCCTAAATTAGATCTTTTACTTTTTGAAACAAAGCAAAATGATGCTTTTTAACATTTTCTGTGATGCTTATTATCATAGGACCTAACTACCTATTTTATGAAACATGATTCATCTTCTTATCTTGGGATTATTTTTTGTAAGGATTGTATTGTGAAATAACCGCTCTTAATCATAGTATTTCTTTTGTGAGGGTCATTATCATATGAAAATTGTAAAGCTTAACAACTTTGTTTTTAGAAGGTGATATATATATATATATATATATATATATATATATATATATATATATATATATAAGCGGTGTCCCGGTATCGTATGTCAGAGTCGGTACTTCATAGCTGAAAGTGACCCATCCTCGTTTTCTTTATTTATCTAGTTATCCTACATCATTCATAATTTGAGGGATTTTAGATCTTAATGATTTTATGAAGATAATAGTTGTAAGTTCTTGGTAAGTTTCTAATATAATGAATGCCTATGATGTAACTATTTGCCAAATTATACTATAGTTCCTTTTTTTTTTTCTGGATCAAAAACAAAACAACAGTTCCAAATTGCTTAGATCAGTGTAAGCTGAAGTTTTATCTATGAAATTGCAGTTTGTGCATATTGTGTATGACTCCCTATGTTGATTCTCTTCCATTATTTTCTTTAGATGTGGCCAAAATTATGTATATATATATATATATATATGAGGATCCATTGACTTCAAAATATGTGTAATATATGTATAGGTTTAATTTGAAGTATGAAATTAGAAAAAAATGTGTTACTTGTATTAAATCAGTTGTTTTGACTAAGAACGGCATTATTTGGCTCATATATATACTTGCGAAGATGTTAAATTATCATTTTAATAAATTAAATGTGAAAAATCTTGTTGAAGTTCATGGAAAAGATACAGAGAAGTAATAAGAGGATGATATAAACCTAAACAATCAAGGAATATAGTAATTTAAGAGTAAATTACCTAGCTTAAATTGTCAAAGACTTCTTTATAAACAATATTTGTAATAGTGTTGGAAATGTGTCATTCATCATCACATATAAGTATCTTTAATCCACAACCCAGCAAATAGATTTTATAACTATTCACCGTACACAAGCTTTTATAACTATTCAACATACACTAGAATATGTCAGACGTAAGAATTAGATTTTTACGTTTTGTTTCTTTTCTTCAATTATATTGTGTAAGTTCCATGTTTCAGGAATGCTTCAGTGAGTTTGTGAATCTGTTCACAACTTTGTTAACACTTCACTGGATTAAAAATTTTGGTTCATTCATAAAATTGGCTTAACTGTTATTGAGGTTCATTGTTTATTTCGAGCTTTGAAAGCTATTCCAAAAAGGAATAAGTTATTAATAATAATCAGTATTCAATTGACCAAAATGCCTGAGGCCAATTTATCAAATTAGCTCAACGACAATATTCAAATTACCAAATTGACTCAAGAGCAATTTACCAAGTTGTCCCTAGGACGACACTAAATTGCCTTATATATATATATATATATATATATATATAATAAAGATAAAGATGTATGTATGTGTACTTACATGCATGTATGTATATGGATCATATAAGGCGAGAACATATTGTTATTGTGAGAGGAGTGGATCTTGATCATTGGATCTTATTGCAGTGGTCAAGATTAGAAGATAAATTCACTGACTTTTTGATGTAGTCATGTAGCCATTAATTTTTAATCTTGACCATCCAAGTCAACATTTGCTCCTTACATTCTTAAAATTGCAGTTTGTGCATATTTATGTATAACAAAAATGTTATTTGGACATTAAAAAATGGGAGAATAATTGACAATGATCAATGATGTTCAAAATCGTGGCTAATAACGTGTTGAACTTGGTTAATGGGTATAGATGTAATAGATGGGGAAGGGTAACTTGTTAACGGACAACATGATTAATGATGTAAAAAATCTTGATTAATGCAGTTCAATGGATGATTAATGAGTTACCCATCTTTGGTGTACCCATTAACCAAGTTTGACACGCCATTAACCACGATTTTGAACATCATTAACTGTTGTGGATTGTTGTCCCATATTTTGATGTTCAAATAACACAACTGAATGTAACTCCCTTTATTGATTCTCTTATGTTATTTTCTTTTGATTGGCTGAGATTTTATTTATATATATATATATATTTAAATTTATGTATGTTGTTTCATTTATGGAGCTTTGTTTTGAAACAACATTTGTAGTCACAAGCATCAGAGGTACTCCCGAGCATATATAGACTTCAAGTCTCCTGATGATGTTTTTGAGTTTGCTGAGTTCTTTGATGGACATGTTTTTGTTAACGAGAAAGGTAATTGACAACATGTATTTTTCTTTTTGCAATTTCACTCACTTCATGAATATTTGGTGGAGATTATTTATTGTTCTTTTTTATGGATCACGGTGTTCCATAATGCATATGCCATATGGAAAGGAACAAAGCTTTCATTATTTAGATCTGTGTAATGTTTTGATAGGGACTGTGGTATTATGGAATGCCTAAGTCCCACATCAAGCAGTATGAGATGTTTGGTGGAGTACTTAAGTGGCTCGGTTCTCCTCCTTAACGACTAGCTTTTGAGGGAGGGTTTCTCAAGTGCTTGGGTGCTTATCAATTTTCCACTTAAGTCTTCACTTGTTAAAAGGGTTAGTGCTTATTGTAACCTTAATTGAATGTTTTGATGGTGTCATTGGTTAAGTAGACTTTCAAACTTTGTGCTGGTATTCTGTTTATCCTTCTTTCTCTAAATTTTCATTATTTCTTAATGTGAATGCTTTCATGCTATGCAAAACCTTAATGCCTGATATTCAATCAGGTTCCCAGCATAAAGCAGTAGTTGAGTATGCACCTTCTCAGCGTGTTCCAAAGCCAAGTACCAAAAAGGATGGTCGTGAAGGGGCTATATATAAAGGTATCAATGTTGTTATAATTTGTGTTGTCTAAATGTATAAATGTTCTATTGCTAACTTGGTGCTTACAGCATGCGCTATTTTCATTTATGATTATCGTTTTTTTAATAAGGACAGATTCAGACTATCTTGAATTCCTTAAACTCATTGCAAAGCCTCCTGAACATCTTCCTAGTGCAGAAATACAATTGGAAAGAAAAGAAGCTGAGCAAGCTGGTTAGTTATCATTTCACCAACTTTATTTGATTTACAGTTCATTAAAGTGAATTGATATTATTAGAAAGAACATTCTAATCACTTGTGCCCCCAACATTATGTGTTCGCCCATCATTGCCTAGGATATAATGATGTATGCTTTTCTTCATTGGTTCCTCTGTAAATATGTTCTAAAGGATTCTTAATACAAGGTTCTAGGCTAAACGGGTCTGTGGGTAATTATCCTAAGACATATTTCAGTACCATTTTGTTTAATATTGTTTCATCCTTTCTAGGGGTTAACAAGGAAACACCTATTGTCACACCTCTAATGGAGTATGTACGTCAGAAACGCACTGTTGACAGTGTTGTGCAGGTAATGATTCTAGTCTTCAGACCCTTTTTGCTTTTTCTTTTGTGTCATGTCTAGGTTATCCAGGATACATTTGAATCAGAGCTTATAAGTTTATTGATGAATAGAAGGCTTTGTATTCATCTTTTTCATTTTGTTTGTTTATCCCGAGTCGTGTGCTTTTAACAGACTGTTGCTGTATTTGAGTTTTTGGTTTAAATCATGATAATCTTAAAACAGAAGATTTAGAACAATTATATGTCGAAAGTTTAAGATAGAGCATTTTTAACATTTCAAAGATAGAATGGCTTCCTTTATTTGGAATAATTTGTATGGTGTCCTTGGTGAACAGTGGGTTTGCCCCTGGGATTTACCAATGTTCTTGAGTATTATTTTTAGGGGGGTTTGGCTCTAGTAATGATGCTAAAACGCTTTGGTAATATGCTCACTTCGCTGTTCTTTGGTGCTTATGGTAAGGAAGTGTTGAATTGGAAGGTTTTAGATAGGGAAGGAGTAAAAGAGAGAAACAAGTTAACAAATAATAAGACTAATATTGAATCGATGTAGTGATGATGTGATTACAAAAGACAACCCAATAGTCCTATTTATACTAAAAGTAGAATCCTAATCTTAATTAAATAGAGAATCAAATCATAAAATATAAATAAGAAATAAATACTAAGAGATTATATAGGATACTCTAAGATATGCTAAGATATGAAAAGATATTATCAGATAATTCTCTGATTTTCTAACAGGAAGGAATGTGAAAATTATGAGATAGGATTTTTTGGATATGCTTTGAGTGAATCGTGCAATCCTGCCTTGGTATTTATATACACTTCATAATTAGTTACATGTTATGTTTACAAGGAGAAATAAATAGAAGTACAACTCCCTGAACTTTCTAAGTACATGAATCTAAAAATATATGAACCTAAGGCTCTAAGAGCTCCTATTCCCAATAATTGTCATGTTTCCAATACTCCCCCTCGAGATGGTGAACATGTATTCTCCATTCCCATCTTGGATACAATTCATTCAAAAATTGGGCTGCTCAATCCTTTGTTGAGAATATCCGCGAGTTGCCTTTGGACACATACGGAGTGCAAATCAACCCACTATCGAGCTTCTCCTTAATGAAGTGTTTATCAACCTCGATGTGCTTAGTTCGATCATGCTAAACTGGATTGTGCTATACGGATTGCTGACTTGTTATCATAGTAGAGCTTCATAGGTCCTTTCCATTTCATTTTCAAGTCTTCTAAAATAATTTTGAGCCAAAGGAGTTCACAAATGTCTTGTGCCATGGCTTGAAATTCAGCTTCAGCACTAGACCGCGCTATTACACTTTGCTTTTTACTCCTCCAAGTCTCAAGATTTCCTCCAAGAAAGGTGCAATACCCTGTAGTGGATCTCGTTTCCACATTCCACCCCCCATAGTCAACATCAGTGTAGGCCTCAAGTGTTGCATTTCCATTTCTTTTGAACAAAATTCCTTTTCCTGTAGTTCCCTTGAGGTACTACACAATTCTATGAGCTGCTTGTAAATGAACCTCTCTCGGGCAGTGCATGAATTGACTAACCATACTTGCAACATATGCAATGCTGGTTTGGTGTGAAACAAGTAACTTAATCGCCCAACCAAACACTGATACATTTCTTTGTCTACAGTAGCATTTTCTTCTGCGTTGCTCAAATTCAGATCCTAATTCGTTGGAGTGCTTTGAGGTTTACATGCTATTTTGCCTGTCTCCTTAAGTAAATCTGTAACGTATTTCTGCTGAGATATAAAAATACATTTCCTAGAGTGTGCCACCTATATTCCCAAAAAAACACTTTGCAAGGTAAATTTAAGAACTGACTTATCACACTGACTGCAAAAGGAATGTCTGGATAAGTGAATGAGGTAGTTCAATTTCCCAACTAGTCTCCCATACTTCCCTGTATCCAAAAGTCCCCCCCTATATATGGTAGAAGCTTAGTATTTGGAACCATAGGAGTATCAATTTTTTTTTGCATTAAGTAGGCATGTTTTCTTAAGGATGTCCATCGCATACCTTCTTTGAGAAATAATGTCATCCTTTGATTGTGCAACCTTTATGCCCAAGTAGCATTAGAGTTTTCCAAAATCTTTTGTCTGAAAGTGATGACAAAGATGTTGTTTTACCTTTGATATGCCATGTTGGCCATTCCCTATGATGGTAATGTCGTCGACATGTACAATCAAGTAGACACATCCACGAGCTGAATGAGATAGAAAACTAAGTGATCTACCTCACTTCATATCATGTCAAATTACTGAACAACTGTGCTAAACCTACCAAAACCAAGCTTGAGGGGATTTATAAACCTGCCAAGGAACTCAGTGTCATTGCAAGTGGTCCCGTCCATAGTCACTAGGTTCACAAATTGTTCAGTACGTGGTACGCTGTCCCCTAAGTATTGGGTACGTGTATACATAGTCGGTATGCTATTGGTACACTACTAATAAATTTTTCCATCCTCTTAAAAACTATAAATTAATTGCTTTAAAATATAAAATATCATGAATAAAATTAACCTAATATATTTGAAAAGGGCATGTACAAGAGTTTCAACATACGTTTTTTTTTGAAGCAAGAGTTTCAACATACTTCAAGTAATTAAATTAAATTAAATTTAATTTTAGAAGTGATTTCATTGTTTTCAAAATTATAAATTTTTTGTTTCAAGTACCCATGTACAATTTGTTACTAAGAGAGTTATTAGCATCATTTACAAACATCACCCTCCTTGAGAAAAGTGATTTTTCTGCTTTCTCTCTACCACTTTAAGGTCCCCGGTCCCTACATAATAATAATAATAATAATAATTATAATAATAATAATAATAAAATAAGAATCTTTCACCTTCCTTTACTTTCCTCGTTCAAAACGCAAGCTTTCTCCATTCCTTCGTCTGGTTATGCTCTGGTTGTCTTCACCCTTCCATTTTCACCCAGTTTGTGGCTTTCTGCGTATTGAACAGGAATTGAGACTAATTGGTACGGAAAAGTACCACGTATTGGTATGCAAGTACTAATTCGCGGTTCCCTGGGGACCTAAGCGAATTATGTTTCACTGGTCTAGTCATGGAGCCACTGCTAGAACCACCATACTGGGATCTTGTGTTAGGATGGACCCTAATTAGGACAAGAAATAACAATAAGTCTTTGTTAGTTAGGCCTTGTTAATAAAGTAGCAAGAGTTAGTTAATTGGTTCGCGTTCTATAAATAGAGGTAGGGAAGGAAAATGGGGACATTATGTACTTTTTGGAATTGGGAAGAGAAGTGAGAGGGAGAGTCCCAAGTCTGTCGAATACTTGGGGAATTTGTGTAATATTCATTGTATTTTATTGTTAATCTGAACCAATATCTATCAATTGGTATCAGAGCTTTGCACCCTGTCTCTTGGCTGGAAATGTGAGATGGGGGTGGTTTATATTGGATTGCTGATGGTTTTTGAGCATTTGTACTTCGATTTTATTGCCCTTTGTTAGCTTCTTTACGAGACTTTTGGGCTTTCAGTGGGTTTGATGAGTTTTGACTGTATAGAAATATGGCAAATGAACTAACCTTAAAAAGATTTGCAGTTAATCATATGCATCCTTCATTTATTTCGATGTATTATGCCTTCATGTCGGTATGGCTTTTGACTTTCTCACCTGCTGGGTGAAATTATTCTGGTATTATATCAATTTAATTAATTATATCACTAATAAATAGATGTTAAAATGGTTTTTCCTGCTTGGGTTTGTTTTAATGTATAAACTCTACATCTCATGCTTTTACTAATCAATGATAGGCTTCATCGGTGGTGGCAAAAGTTAGCAGAAGAGCTAGAGCTTCCTTGCCTGGCAAGCCTAGCTCAGGCAATACTAAACGAGTTTCTGAAAAGAAAAAGGTATGCCTTTGTAATTGAATGCATGTATGCTATTGCCTGTCAAGCCTAACTTGACTTGATTGGTATATAATATGCAAATTTCCTGTTAATACTATAAATGCAAGATAAACCGAGTTGTTATTGCCTCCTTAGTAGCCTCATAATATAATTCTTGTAGCATTTAATGTTCAATAATAGTGTTGATCTATTCAGTGGCTGAGCAAAGAATTTCTAGGCATCTTATTGATGCCTACAAACCAATCTGTTATACAGTATATAGAAATTGTTAGATATGTGTATAAGCAAACATAAACTAGTCTGTTAGCTTTTATAATACCTGTTCAGTTTTTTATCAAGAGGATAAAATTGTAAAAGATTAATAATTGTTAACACTCTTTTTTTCATAGTTACCAATAGCGGTGCTATCAGTGTGGAGCTGCGCATAGCGATCTCTAGGCTAGAAGAAAGGAAATAAATCTGAACAATAAAATTTGAAATAATAATTTCAGATCTTTCCTAAAAAACAGAACATCAATTATTTCCTAGAGTTCTGACACCCCCCTCAAGTTGGAGCATAGACGTCTAACATGCCCAACTTGCTTACAAACATTTCAAAACTAGGCCTTAGAAGATCTCTGGTGACAGTATCTGGTATTCTATGTAGTTAATCCTAGATAGCGGAGCGGAGTGACCGATCCCAAATCCGCTATAGCGGTATAGCGGGTAGGGGGATGGCCGCTACATCGAAGTTAAGGGAAACAATACAAGTAAGTTATACTATAGACATATAAATGATAAAAGATAGACAAATGCACATAATAATGATTGTTAGAAAATCAGACAAATATCTGATAATATCTTTTCATATCTTAGAATATTTTAGAGTATCCTAGATGATCTCTTAGGATTTATTTCTTATTTATACTTTATTATTTGATTCTCTATTTGATCGAGACTAAGATTATACTTTTAGTATAAATAGGACTATTAGGGTTGTCTTTTGAAATCAGATACCACGTCATATCAATATCAGTCTTATTACTTGTTGGTTTATTTCTCTCTTTTTCTCTTTCCCTATATAAAACCTTCCCATTCAACATGATATCAGAGAGGTACCATCCTCCATGACTTGTCCCGTCACTATTCCGCTGAATCCCCGAAAGTTTGGGACTATTCCAATAATTTTATTTAGGATTCTTTTTGTTAAACTCCAACTCTCCTTTGTTTCAAAGGGTTATTCCCATGTCTCTTGTTTTTCAGCAAAACCGTGTTCTCTCTCCGATTTTACACCATCTTTGGTTGTCGTGTTCTCCTTCTGGCATCCCCTCTTGTCAAGTACCTTACTGCCAGTCGCCGTCCGCCGCCTTCCGCCGCCATTTCCGGCCGACGATACCATGGTTAGAATCGCCGGCCAACCGGGTGCGCCTCCACCTCCAACCGTCGCCGGATGTGCCTCCACTCGCCGATCGAGTCACTGCCGCTTCGTCACACGCGCCTCCCTTCCAGTCGGGTGTGAGACAGTTTCCGACATCCTTTCCGGCCGCCATTTCCAGCACCGAACTCGCCGGCATCTGCTCTTTTCGGATCTGTTCTCACCTCCCTCTATGGACCACTTTTCAGCAACCACCTCGATGTGTTTGACTCTTTTAGGTTATGTTTTGTTGTGTTTGAAAGCATCTTTGGCTCTGCTCTACTGTTTGCTTCTCCAGTGTTTGTCATGCAATTCTTATCCACTAATGGATCGTACTAGTGGCTTCACCTCCCACCGATGATCATTCCGGTGGTTACTCCTTTCCCACGGATGAATCAGATTAGTGACTTCTATTTCCGTTGATGATTGACTTATGTTGGTTATGACTCACACTAGTCCAACTCCTTGTCCCAGATGCTCTGGCTCGGCTCTTTTTCCTAGATGCACTGGTCTTGTCTTAGTCCCGGAAGTAGTTGTCCACCTTAATTTCAATTTTAAATAATTTGGGCCAGGCCACCCCTTCTAAAAGCTGCGTTTTTCTCTTCCAACAGCAGAGCACGATCCATCAACTCGTCTAAGGACTCTGAGGCGTGTTGTTTCAGCTCAGCATGTATCTCCTCGTTAAGCCTATTGAGGAAGATTCCCTTCAACATCACCCTCTTCGCTCCTTTCAATGGAGCGGATACCAACTCGAAACGATCTCGGAATTCCACGACTGTACCCGTTTGCTTGATACTTAGCAATAGTCCAAACGGGTTCTGGGCTATCCCGGGTTGGAAACGGTGCAACACTGCGTCCTTGAACTCCTACCAGTTGGAAGATGGGGCTTGCTCCTCCCACCACTGATACCAATTCAGCTCGATCCTCCATCGCCTTTACTACCGCATTGAGCTTGTCCTCATCTCTCACCGCATTCATTTTTGAATAGTGCTCAATCTTCACAATCCACCCTTACGCCTCATCCCCATTGAATAAGGGAATCTCCAGCTTCCTTCCGCCATGATCGAACGACGAAGTCCGGCTCTCATCCATGGTGTGGGAGCGAGATCGAGACCCAGACGATTGGCTTCCATCGCCGCCTCCTTCTTCGTCACTATCCGGCGTTCTCCGACGTCGGGTTCACCCTCAGCGGCACCAATCCTTCTTCTAGAGGAGTTGTCTCATCTCCTCCATAGCTCGAGCTATCTCGCCTACTCCCTGCTGCAAGTTCTCAACCCCTTGTTCCAGATTATCAACGCGTGCATCCATTCCAAAGCACGTGTTAACCATAAGCTCCAGGAAAGTGAGCTTTGATACCAATTGATGAGTATCAATTAGCTATACTAAGAAAGAATTGAGTTTAAACTGTAGAATTATTATAAGAACCAACTAGTATCAAGATGATACAAGTCTGGAATGCAGAAAAAGAAAGGCTACAATGGACACTAGACAGTTCGAGAGGTCTAGTGCTCTCCCAGGGGTTCCCAAAGTCCAATTCCAGCCTACCTCATCCTATTCCCCACTCACTCATATATCATTCCTCACTCAATAACAGAATTCCTCACACGTCCTCCCAACCTCACTACTACTGCCAGCTGGGCAGTAGTTACAAGCCTCTCTCTCTTTGGAGTGATCTAGTGCTTCGCGTGCCTTGAGCCACTTAGTGGACTTCCACTTCCCCCTCTCATAGACCTTATTCTCGGTGGGCCTTATGTCTGCATCAGTCCCACATGAAATTCACCCAATAATAGGTGTGTTAAGAGATTAAGAGTGTGATGCTAGCATTGCTCTTATCACAAATGAGGGTCATCTGAATGAACTCCCCAAATCTAAGCTCCTTAAGTAACTTTTTAAGCCATATGAGTTCACAAGTAGCCGATGCCATGACTCGACATTATGCGTCTACGCTTGACTTCGCAACAACATTCTGCTTCTTACTTTTCCATTAGATAAGGTTGCCCCCAATGAATATGCAATACCCAGAAGTGGATCTCCTATCAGTAGGAGAGCTTGCCCAATCAGCATCTGAATATCCCACAACTCGAGTATGACCCTTGTTTTCATAGACATGACCTTTTTATGGAGCTGCTTTAACATACTTCAAGATTCAAATTACGAACATCCCAATGTCCTTCACATGGTGAGTTAAGAAATTGACTTACCACACGAACATCAAAGAAGATCTGGACGAGTGACAGTGAGATAATTTAGCTAGCCTACCAGTCTTCTGTATCTCTCTGGATATGAAAATGGCTCCCCCTGATTTGGTAGAAGCCTGGCATTAGGATCCATAGGATTTTCAATTGGTTTAGCATTCATCAAACATGTTTCCTCTAGATGTTGATAGGAACCAAGAGAAGGAATCAGGCACTCTGATACAAAATATAGAGAATATGACCCAGATTTGGTAGGTTTACTATAGGAAATATAGTAATAAAAAAGGTGAGGCTGAGCTGGCAAGGGAGGGAGAACAAGGCATGTAATGAGTTAGTTATAGGGGAGGAAGAGAGATAGGAAAAAGGACATTTAGTTATTGAGAGTGAGGCACAGAGAACTTTTCTCTGGGTGAGGGAAGCCATAGGCTTAAGGCTGGTAGATCTTTCATATAAAAAAAGATCATGTTACATTTTTGTTATTTTCCTCGAATTTCATTACAGTTTTTCAATATTATTCAGAATTTTACATTCTTGAGCTTGTCAATTGGTCCGACTTGCCCAATACTGGGGTGTGAGAGCTGTAGATGTCACCAAAGATGACTGACTGGGTGGATGTTTTGGAAGGTCAGATGAGCCATGTGAGGGGAAAAGTGGGAGAGCTCCGGGGAGCTATCCAGCTGATCATGGACAAGCTTCAGCAACAGAATACGATGTTAACAAGATTAAGTAAAGTTGTGGAAAAAAGAGTGGAGGAATTGAAAAGCATGAAAACTCGTCCTACAACAAAGGGGCCTTCCGCTTCTGGTGACTCCGGGTTCGAAGAATATCGAATGTCAGCTATGAAGGTTGAATTACCCATGTCTGATGGGGATGACTCAGCCGCTTGGATCGCTCGAGCAAAGATTTACTTTGACGTCCAAAACACTCCGTAGGATGTCAAGTTGAAACTCGCTTGGTTGAGTATGGAAGACCTACCATTCATTGGTTCAATCTGTTGGTTGAAGCCAGAGAGAAATGTCATGGGAGAAGTTGAAGAAGGCACTTATCGTGCGTTATGGGGGATGAAGATTAGAAAACCCCTACTCTAAACAAGGCATCTTTATTTCTCAACAATTTATATTCTCGATCTACTAAAGGAGACAAGAAAGTTTGTTGTAAGGCCACTGGTGTACCCAATGAAAAGAACTCTAGGATGAGAAATGATCAAGAAAGCCTGAAGGTGGATAGAGCTCAACATCAGAGGTTGGTAGGGAGGTTGGTATACCTTACACATACTAGACCAGACTTAACATATGCAGTTGGCATTGTTAGTCAGTTTATGCATGACTCGAGAGTGAGACACTTGTAGGTTGTGGACAAAATTCTGCAGTATCTTAAAACTACACCTAGAAGAGGATTGCTATTTAGGAAAAGGTGGAAATTTGTCCATGGAAGTGTATACTGATGCTGATTATGGAGGATCAATTGTCGAGAAAAAGTCAAGCTCTGGTATATGTTTTTGGGTGAAAACATAGTAACATGAGAATGAAGAAGCAAATGTGGTAGCTTGATCAAGTGGAGAAGCTGAATTTAGAGCTATGGCACAAGGAATCTCTGAACTGTTATGGATGATGAATGTATCAGATGATCTTAACATAAAGCATGAAATTCCTATAAAATTGTTCTGTGACAATAAATCGGTCGTTACCATTGTTGACAATCTTGTTCAACATGATAGGACAAAAATCATTGAGATAGATTGACACTTCATCAAGGAGAAGTTGGATAGTGGGTTGATCACCAAAATTTATGTTCTCTCTTGGTCACAAATTGCAATCATTGTGACGAAAGGGGACAAAAGGACTACCCACAGAAAGGTTTAATGGTCTTGCAAGCTGGGAATGATAGATATTCATTCCTCGGCTTGATTGGTATTGTATGACGGTGTTCTTAGTATTGTCTAATATGATATTGACTGGTATCGTCTAATGGTGTTCTGGTACTATCTTCTGGTTTTGTCTGATGGTACAGTCTCATGGTGTTGACTGGTACTGTCTTATGATGTTGCCTGGTACCGCCTTATGGTGTTGTTGGTACCGTCTGAGGATGTTGACGGGTAGCGACTTAAAGCCACCCACAAAAGGATTTCATGATCGTACTTGCAAGATGGAAATGATAGATATCCATTCCCCATCTTGAAGGGGAGTGTTGGAATATTAGAATATATTTTGTAATTTTTTATAGATTGTATAATAATTATTAGGAAAAATATGACAATTAGGACAAATTATTCAGTTTCCTTTTTTGAACTGCATTCTTACGAAAGTATCTAATGTGCTCTGTCTATATATTGCGAGAAACCTTTGTAATTGATTATTGAGAAATAATGTTATTCAGATACTCTCTTTGAACTCTTCTTTAGATTTTTGATCTTTGGCTTTTGATTTAGTGCGACTTCTCCTATTTTTGATGTATAAATGTTCTATTTATGCTTTCAAAAGAACAGTGAGTTGTGTCACTTTAATGAAAATTGGCTTTGATTTTCAGTATGTTCAGAAGGACAATGCCAGGAGTGCCAGTCGGAAAGAGTCGAAAGAGAAGTCAGCCTTTATTGTGGTCCCCCGGCGAGAGGATCAATCAGCTTCATCAAGTATAAAAGGAATTTCTGAAATTGAAACCTGTAATCGACTTTTCTGTCTTTAGATTTTGTCATATTAGCTTTTTCGTCTGGATGGCTCTGATATATTTATACTTATTCCACATCACCATATATAATGTTTTATTATCTACTTTCACTGCATGACCAGAATGCCAAGTGTTGTTCCCTTTATTAAATTAATGTGTAATTTGCATTTACTCGCTTCCATATTTGGTGTTGTGTTGAATTGGAAGGTTTTAGATAGGGAAGAAGAAAAAGAGAGAAGTAACCCAAGAAATAATAAGACTGATATTGATTTGATGTGGTGATGATGTGATTACAAAAGACAACCCCAATAGTCCTATTTATACTAAAAGCATAATCCTAATCTTGATCGAATAGAGAATCAAATCATAAAATATAATTAAGAAATAAATTCTAAGAGATCATCTAGAATACTTTAAAATATTCTAAGATATGAAAATATATTATCAGATATTTCTCTGATTTTCTAATACTCCCCCTCAAGCTAAAGCTTACTAAGCTTTAAGCTTGTTACACAAAAACAATGCATTTCCCCTCAAATTAAAATATAAATTAAAAACATAAACTGAGCTCCATGAAAATAATGGTTGGAAGGCAACTCAAGGATGTTGAAGAGGTCCGAGAGAGTTGCTGGAAAGATAACTTCGCAAGATAGCTGGAATGGTCATCAGCCTGACAAAAATTTCTTGGCAAGCAATCTAACAAAGCAAGGTCCAAACTCCTCAAAATAACATTTGGAAGCTTCAACAACAATATCGGAGACCCAAATTATTTAAAATTGAAATTAAGGCGACAACTATTTTCGAGACTGAGACGAGGCCAGTGCATCTGGGACAAGGGGCAAGGCTAGTGCATCCGGGAGAAAGGCGGGCTAGTGCATCTAGGAAAAAGAGCCGGACCAGAGCATCTGGGACAATGAGTTGGGCTAGTGAGTCATAGCCAACATAAGTCAATCATCTACGGAAATAGAAGTCACGACTAATATGATTCATATGTGGGAAAAGAGTCACCACCGGAATGATCGTCGGTGAGAAGAGAAGTCACTGGTATGATCCATTAGTGGATAAGAATTGTATGAAAAACATTGAAGAAGCAAAACATTACCAAAGAGAGTCAAACACATCGAGGTGGTTACTGAAAAGTGGTCCATAGAGGGTGGTGAGAACAAATCCAGAAAGAGGAGGGGCCGGCGAGTCAGGCGCTAAAAACGGCGGCCGAAACGCTGCCCGGACGTGCCATCACGCATCGGAGAAAGGTCCGCGTGTGCGGCTGCGCGCATATTGAAAGAGACACGTGGAGTCGAGTCGGGAGGTGGACGGCGGCGCTGTTTGGAAGGTCGGATAGATCGGACGACGGCGAGTCTGGTGGTGGGTTCAGCGGTCGGATACGACGGCGGACGGCGGCGGACAATGACTGATGGGACAGAAACGAGGGTCAGAATAAGGACATGACCTTGGAAGAGGCTGCAAAATCGGAGAGAGAACACGGTTTTGCAAAAAAAAGACATTGGCATAACTCGTTTGAAACAAAAGAGATGATAAGAGTTTAGCAAATAGAATCTTGAATAAATTTATTGGAATAGTCCAAACTTTTGGGGACTCAGCGGAATAGTGGTCACAGGTCATGGAGTATGGTACCTCTTTGATACCATGTTGAATTGGAAGGTTTTAGATAGGGAAGAAGAAAAAGATAGAAGTAAACCAAGAAATAATAAGACCGATATTGATTTGATGTGGTGATGATGTGATTACAAAAGACAATCCCAATAGTCCTATTTATACTAAAAGCAGAATCCTAATCTTGATCAAATAGAGAATCAAATCATAAAATATAATTAAGAAATAAATCCTAAGAGATCATCTAGGATACTTTAAAATATTATAAGATATGAAAATATATTATCAGATATTTCTCTGATTTTCTAACGGTATGTAAAGATACATATGATTTGAATTGAGTATTATTGCAATTGGGTTGTACAGAATATATACAAGTAACGAGTATCTTATCCCATGCTTTAGTACCCAAATTAGGTACCTAAAGATCAGGATATGATCTGTGATTGGGCCCATGAGGATGATGTGGGCCAAATGCTGAAGACTAGAGAGGAAAAGCCTAAAGTTTGAAAGGTGTACTCTAGGAAGCATAAGACGGGCCTGGGGAAGAATACAAGAGAATAAGTTGGCGGGGAGGTGTGCATGACATGTGACTGGTTAGTTATTTAGGAGAGAGTGCATAGCATCAGGGTGACAAGGGTCGAAGCTACGGGTAGAGGAAAAGGACCGAGAAATATTCTCAGGGAGAGCCATTGGCTCTGACTGATTAGAGGGGTTTGTTTCTTCCAGAGTGCTGCACTGTGACCCTTATTTTACCTGCTAAAAACAATAAAACTTCTGCCATTTATTCTGTTCATTTCCCTGGTGCCCTATGATTGGTCCGACCTGCTGGATCAAAAGGGGAGCAAAGGTGAAGGATAGAGGTTTGCATGTAGAGTCGATGCCTCCAAAAATATCTGGTCGAGTAGATGTTTTGGAACAAGTGGCCAATGTGTGGCTTACATGGGAGAGTTATGACTCTCTTCATGCCGTGATGACCAAAATGTAGGAGCAAAACTCTTTGTTGCAAAGCATAACGTTTGGGATACAGGTAGATCATGTAGATATTCCACATTCTGGTGAACAATAGGAGAAAGGAGTTTCTTTTTCTGGGGAGAAATCCTCACAACAACAAAAAAATCATTAGAACAGGGGGAAACAAGGCAAACAAATGGATGAATACACTGTCAGGAAATAAGATTGAGTTGCCTATGTTTGATGGGTCAGATCCAAGAACTTGGATTACGAAAGCAGAAATTTATTTTGAGGTACAATTTCAAAGTGTATATAAATATCAAACTTGCTGAGTGCTATCACACTCAAGCAATTCATCACAAAGCATTCTTCTACAATCTTATGGGACAAGCATATGCAGTTATGCACACACCGAACTAAAAGCATCCTTTTAATTTCAGTATGCAAATAGGAAATATTTCTTTGTATCTATTATTTTATGAGCCGGTGACATCCATCCACTTTTAGAGAGACAAAAACAGCATGCCTTCTGTTCTTAGAGCTTAGCAATGGATCTAAATTTAGTGAGATGTGGGACCATTTTCTTTAATTTATTCAAACACGGGTGACGTAGTCGACAGTGAAGAAGATTAGATGATTCTATGGCAGCACATATGGTGGGGGATGTAGGTTGTAAATAGTAGAGACCACGTGACTCAGATCCTTCTCCAATTGTCTTTCCCGTACTCTGGTCCTGGATAGAAATGGAATTAGAAGTGAAGGTTATGGAACAATTGAGAGATTGAGTAAGTTGATTACTAGAAATTAAATTAAAATGACATTCAAGTATAAATAAGATTGAATTTAAAGTCAGAGAGGGAAGAGGTGAAGTCTGACCAATATCGGCGGCTTGTGTAACCAATAGCAAGGGTAATGTGATGTGGTGTTTGAGTTGGGTAGAGGATAAAGTAGATAAGAGACGAGATACCAGCTATATGATCAGAAGCACCGGAATCCAAAATCTCGAAACCAACAGGAGATGAATGGGAAACAAATCGTAGAATTACCAATATGAGCTATAGTTGCCGAAGATGAGGCTTGTTAGGTTGCCTTAAGCTAAAGGTACTCCTTGTATTCATCAACTGACAAAATGTTCTGATTGTTACCTTTCTATTTATCATACATAAGCTCTACTTTCCTATTGGCAGACATTTGAGGCTATGTTACATTGGTTGACTTTTATGGGAAACCAAGCTCAAGGAGACCGTTTCAACCCATACAATGACTTAGAAAGTTTGCAAACAAGACCTGACTCCCCCTAAACAATAAACCTAGGTGGTTGCTCCATATAAATCTCCTCCAAATCACCATGTAAAGAGGCATTTTTATGTCCAACTGATATAAAGGCCAACAAGAGATAGCCGCCATGGATAAAAAGAGACGAACAAAGACCATTTTGGCAACATGAGAGACTGTACCACCATAGTCAAGACAAAAATCTAAGTATAGCCTTTGGCCACAAGGCGCGCCTTCAAGCAATCCACTGTCCCATCGGGACCAACCTTGAGAATAAAAACCCAACGACAACCAATTTTAGACTTCCCAGGAGCAGAGGGAATGAGAGCCTAAAAGTGGTTAGATTCCAAGGCTGTCATCTTATCAATCATAACCTGTTGCCATCCTAGATGGGATGGTGCTTCCTTAACAATTTTAGGAATAGAAATGGACGACAAAGCAGATACAAAGGCATATTGGGAGGAAGATGCACGACGATAACTCTTAAAATTTTAAAGAGGATGAGGATTGCAAGAAGGACAAGTAGCATTGCAAAGAGCAATGGGAAAGCCAGTGGAAGGCTTAGGTTGGGCCAGAATCGACAGAGACAGAGGAGCGGGAGGTGACTCACTGGTGTGGTGTCCACAAGCACAACCTCTGGAGACATAAAACATGGATGACGGTGGTGAGACGAAATTGCTCCCTGGAGTGTTGGGGGCAGCAGGGGAAGCCTATAGAATCTGTGGCGCATGTTGACTTGAAATGGAAGAATCGAAGTCTGGAACAAGTAAGACTTGAGAATCAGACTCAGACAAGACTTGTGAAGCAAAATAAGGTGTATTCTTGAAAATGGTGAAATCTGCGGAGATGTAAGAACGATTTGTGGACGAAGAATAATACTTGTACCCTTTTTGAACTCGAGAATAACCAAGAAAGATACACTTAATTGTATTGGCAACAAGCTTGTCAAGACATGGAGCAACACTGTGTACAAAACATGTGGAACCAAACATACGAGAGGGAATAATATAAGAGGTCTGGGGATATAGAAGAGAGTGAGGAACTTGGTTATTGAGAACATAAGATGACATTCGATTTATTGGATAACCTGCAACGAGAACATCACTCCAAAACTCCACAGGTACATTTGAATGTAACCCTAAAGTATGATTTTTTTCAATGATATGACGATGTTTGTGCTTAGCCACACCATTTTGCTGAGGTGTGTGAGGACAACTCGTTTGATGAACTATACCATGAGATGCCATGAAAGAATTAAACCGGGCAGAAAAATATTCTTTGGCATTATCGTTGCGTGAGATACACATGGTTTGACCAAATTGATTATGTATTTTGGCACATAGGACATAGTGAGATAATTCAACTTTCCCACTGACCTTCGATATATGCTTGGATCTGAGTACGACCCCCCTGATTTCGTATGAGCTTAACATTCAGATCCATAGGCTTACAATTTAGCATCTCTATTTCTTCAAAAATATCAAGTGCATACTTCCTTTGACAAATGGAAATATGTCTGTTTTTCATTTAGAAACCTCAATACCAAGGAAGTATCGCAACCTACCCAAATCTTTGGTTTGGAAATGTTGAAACAGATGTTGCTTTAGTCTAGTGATCCCTTCATGATTATCACATTTGATTACAATATCATCCACATATATGACAAGAACAAGATAAACAACCTTTTTATACAGTGAATGTTTATAGAACACAAAGCGGTCGACCTCACTACAAATCATGCCAAACTGCTGTATGACTTTACTAAACCTCCCAAACCAATCTCGTGGAGACTGGGCAGGATCTCCAAGTGATAGGTCAACTTTTGGATATTGTGTTTTCATTGGGGTAACCTCATCTCTTGGAAGAGTAAGAACTAAGAAGCCGGGTGTAGTTGTAAGATTGAGTGCAAATGTAGAATACCAAGCCATGGCTCTTACTAAAATCAAGTAGCCTTACACATTGCTTCTAATCTTCTACCAAGCCATGGCTCTTACTGTAAGATTGATTGTCATTTCATTTGAGACAAGATTCTTTCAAAGGAAATAAACACTTTATTTGTCAACTCTAATGATCAACCTGCAGATGTTTTCCCCAAGTCTGTATGGGGTTCATTGGTAACTTACATATGCAACAAGTTTGGTGGTTATGGCATGACATCTATGCACCAGTTTGAGGGGGAGTGTTGATATTGTTTGATTTGTTTATGATATTTTGTGGATATAATCTGATTTAGCCTCCTGGTAGTTTCCTTATCTAGTTGTAAATAGGAGATTTGATCAATTCCTAATGTGGTTAGTGGAACAAGACACCTTTAATGTGATTAGTGCTTACGCACCTCAGGTAGGGTTAGAAGAACACTTCAAGGTAAGTTTTTGGGAGGATTTAGAAGGCCTTATTCAGGAAATACCGTTAGGTGAAAAGATTTTCTTAGGAGGGGATCTAAATGGGTATGTAGGGAGGGCACCTAGAGGTTACGAGGGTTTGCATGGGGGATATGGCCTAGGGGAGGTAAATGGTGAGGGCAGGTCTATCCTGGATTTGTCGTTTACTTTCGATCTTACTATAGCCAATACGTGTTTTAGGAAACATGAGGAGCATCTTATCACGTACAAAAGTGGGGTGACAAGCTCTCAAATAGATTTCTTTCTTATTAGGAGATCGGATAGAAAGATTTGCTTGGACTATAAAGTCATACCTGGAGAGAGCTTGACTACCCAACATAGAGTCTTGGTTATGGATGTAAGAGTTAAGAGGAGTCTGAAGAGAAGAGGCCACGAAAAGGTTTCAAGGATCAAGTGGTGGCAACTGAAGGGTGAAAAACAAAGGATATTCTAACACAAGGTTTTGGAGGGAGGGTTTTGGGAGGCAAACGGAAGTGCAAATGATATGTGGGACAAGATGGCCAAGGGGATTAGGAAGGTAGCCATAGAGACGCTTGGCAAATCAAGAGGATTCGGACCTAGGGTTAAAGAATCCTGGTGATGGGATGAAAGTGTGCAAGCTAAGGTTCGGGTTAAAATGGAATGTTTTAAAGCTTGGTCTTTAAGTAAAAATACGGAAAATTGGGAAAATTATAAGGTGGCCAAAAAAGTGGCCAAGAAGGTAGTGAGCAAAGTGAGAACTAAAGCTTTTGACGGGTTATACCAATCCTTGGGCACCAAAGATGGAGAGAAATCTATTTATAGGCTTGCTAAAAATAGGGAAAGAAAGACAAGAGACTTGGACCAAGTGAAGTGTATTAAGGATGAAAAAGGTAGAGTTTGGTTAAGGAACAAGATATTAAAGATAGATAGAAGAATTATTTCCACAAGTTATTTAATGAAGGATTTGAAGTTTTATCGTGCTCACGGGTGCTTAACATCAGAGAGGAGGACCAAAATTATACTTTTTATCGTAGAATCCAAGAGCATGAGGTAAAAGAAGCTTTGAGAAGGATGGATAATGGTAAGGCAGTTGGACCAGACAATATACCTGTGGAGGTATGGAAGAGTCTAGGAAATAGAGGCATTAGTTGGCTCACGAAGTTTTTTAACGAGATTATGAGTTCAAAGAAAATGTCGGACGAATGGAGGAGAATCACTTTAGTTCCGATTTACAAGAACTAGGGGGATTAAGCTTATGAGTCATACTATAAAGCTATGGGAAAGGGTGCTTGAACGGAGACTAAGAAAAGAAACCAAAATCACTGACAACCAATTTGGTTTTATGCCCGGGAGGTCGATCATGGAAGCAATTTACTTGCTACGACGAGTGATGGAACAATATCGAACGGATCAAAAAGATTTGCACATGCCTTCATTGATTTGGAGAAAGCGTATGATAGGGTGCCAAGAGAGGTTTTGTGGGAAGCCCTAGAAAAGAAAGGTGTTCGGATTGCCTATATTCGAGCTATCAATGATATGTATGAGGGTGTCACGACTAGTGTGAGGACGCAGGGTGGAGCCACTGAAGATTTCCCAATAACCATAGGTCTGCACCAAGGGTCAGCTTTAAGCCCCTATCTTTTTACCTTGATCTTGGATGTACTTACGAAACACATTCAAGAGCCAGCACCGCGATGCATGCTTTTCGCAGATGATATAGTTCTAGTTGGAGAGTCGAGAGAGGATATAAATGGCAGGTTGAAGACTTGGAGACAAGCTTTAGAAGCACATGACTTCCGTTTGAGTAGAAGCAAGACGGAGTATATGAAATGTAAGTTTAGCAAAAGGTGAAACACCTCTAGCTTAGAGGTGAAAGTTGGAGACCACAACATACCACAAGTCACACGGTTTAAATATCTTGGGTCTATTATACAAAATGATGGAGAAATTGAGGGAGATGTAAACCATCTGATTCAATCAGAGTGGTTGAAATGGAGGAAAGCTTCGGGTTTTTTGTGTGATAAAAAGGTACCTCTTAAGCTAAAGGGAAAATTTTACCGTACAGCTATTAGACCGGCGTTGTTGTATGGGACGGAGTGTTGGGCGGTAAAAAATCAACACGAAAGTAAAATCAATGTAGCAGAGATGAGAATGTTGCGTTGGATGAGTGGAAAAACTAGACGAGATAGGATTAGGAATGATAGCATTAGAGAGAGAGTTGGGGTAGCACCTATTGTAGAAAATATGGTTGAATCTCGACTTAGGTGGTTTGGGCATGTATGGAGGAGACCTTTAGATTCTGTAGTAAGGAGAGTGGACCAGGTGGAGGGCAATCCAATCGCTAGAGGCAGAGGTAGACCAAGAAAAACTATAGAAGAAACTATTAAGAAAGATTTAGAGGTCAATGATTTAAATATTAACATGATTCATGATAGAACATTATGGCGCCGTATGATCCATGTAGCCGACCCCACCTAATGGGATAAGGCTTGATTGTTGTTGTTGTTGATCAATTCCTAAAATCAAGGGATTTGATATTGCATATTTTCAAATCAATAATCAATAATCTATAAATTCAGAAGTCTCACAGGGTTTCTCTCAAGCTATTCAGCTATCATAAGTATTTTGAAGATTAAGCAATGCTAATAAGTGCTTATGTTGCTTATAAAAAAAAGTGCTTATGTTTCTAACCAAATATAATTTATGTGAGCTGATAAATGTTTCGGTTTTCTTATTTGTCATTGATGTATATGCAGTGCATGGCATTGAAGGTCCCATTTCTGGAATCCCACTGACTTCTGACTCAGGAAAGAAAAAAATCCTTCTTCTGAAAGGAAAACAGAGGGAAATTCCCATTGTAGGTTTCATTTCTTTTCAACAATACCTTGCTCATCTCGATTTTGCTTGATTTTATTATTCATATTAACATCTCTTCTTTCCTTCTAGTAATATTTTTATATTGACAGAAAAAAAGAAAAAAGAAAAAAAAATCAAAATGTGTATTTTTCTCCCTCTCTAAATAAGGTTGATGAGTTAGCATGGGTTTTACTGGAATTAAGAATTTTTTCTTGTCTGAAATCAGAAATAAGTTGTGTTACTTCCTGAGTTATTTTAGAGGTGTCAAATCCAGCAACTGTTATTCAGATCCCGACCCAAATCTTTGAGCTCATCATTGTAAATTTGTCATTATGAACATTTTTGTGGAACTTTCAGACCACTGAGGCTATGGTAAAACAGCAAAATGTACAATCTGGTAATTCTCCTGTCTCAACTACTGTAAAACAAAACCAGAGGCGTGAAGCTAGTGGAAAGTTGATTAGGAGCATACTTCTAAATAATGAAGCTCGTCAGAATCAGTCCATTACTGCTACGCAACCTAAGATTCAAATATTAAGCTCTGAGAATGGGAAGCAGTCACCTCGTCCTTTTGGCGCAGAGTCTGGGTTAAATGATCTTGGATCTAATCATGATACTGGCCAAGTTAATTCTAAAGGGGATTCTAAACGGGCATTGGATGAAAATATTTTAAAAAGAGATCGACATGGTTTGGGTAGTGTTGGTGAAAAAACAGAAAAACGTACAAGAAACAAGGATAGACCTGATCGTGGTGTTTGGACACCTCTTCGTCGTTCTGATGTTTCACATGCTGGTAATGAGCAGTCATCATCCTCATTGGCGCAGCCTACTCTGACAAATCCTGAATCAGTGGGAGGTAGGATCATTGACTATGCAATGAGTTGTTTAAACAAAATAGATGATATATTTCTCTCCAATATTTAGTATGAAATCATTGCCCTATCTTAAATTTCAACATAAAGCTGAGGGATTAAAATTCATTGTTTACTGGTGTTTCTCTAGTCTTGGCAGGAGAAGTAAAAGAAAATGTTCCTTCCAGAAACAGGAGTGCAGAAACTTTAGCTTCTGCAGGTGGACGTAGCACTTCCTCTGTTGAGAATGGTTGGTGTTTCTTTACTGATTATGGCTAATAAATGAAAGGCTCGTAATATACACTCTAGAATGTATATGTACTGATCCTAACAAAATATTTCAACCAAACTTTTGAGCTCTCTAGGTTTCCAACGCCGAGGAGCTACCCATATAGTGAAGGATGATGGCACGCTCAGTTTGAGTCAAGGGAAACCTTCCAAGAAAGGTGTTGTTGGGCATAGTTCTCATGAGGTATACATTTCATATGTTGATGTAATTTGTCATGCATCTTCAATTGATTCGCTGTGTAAAATGCTTTTTGTGTTTGCAGAAACAGGTCTGGGTTCAGAAATCATCTTCAGGGTCTTAAAATATCTTTGGTAAGTCTTTACTCATTTCTTGTTTTATTGTCTATTATCTCTTCTAAAGGAGATTTAGAGATTATTGCGTCAGATGGGGGATTAGTAACTCATTCTGACAGGTGGAATCCTTGTAATTAAGTAGGTTTGTTGTATAGGCGTATCATCCTATAAATATTTTGTAATTATTTCATTAACCCTATATAAAGGAGCATCCTCTGAGGAGTTGATTTATGCATTTCATCACGTCTTTCTTTTCTATTGTTACTCTCAACATGTTACGAGAGCCTGAAGAGGCAATCCTAATCCATGTGTATCTGTCCACTAGTGAATCTTTTTTCCGGCCAACCGTGTTCTCATTCCGATTTCCTGGCACAATGAACGCTTGTCCTAGTTGTACTCATGTCCCCACTTTAAGGTCTAAATATTTTGTCACTTCTATTGATGATTGTTCTCGTTATACTTGGTTATTTTTAATGAAGAACAGGTCTGAGTTGTTTTCAATTTCCGAATATTTTTTGTTATTTAAACTTTAACCTTGGGCTATATTGGTAAACAAGTGTGCTTAAGATATCATTGTAGATGTTGGTTTACTTTTATTTAGTATGTAAATTCATCTGGTGGCTTAAGATTATTGTTTACATCCAATATTGCAATAACTTTGTAATATTACAGATATTAGACTTTCAGCCAAGACAACAATTCCTTGAAATTGAGGGGATCGTTCCTGCTTTGTTGAGGTATGGTCTCCGTTTAGGACATTATCCACAACTATTTCAGGTCAACCTGAGGATAAGCGACTTATAAGGTATGTGCAAATTCTATTTTTGTTAAAAGTGGTCGTGAATTAATACCTTTAAGGTGTCCAAATCCCACATTGGTTGAGCATATAAGTAAAGGTCCATTTATAATAACTTGAGCAATCCTCCACTAGCTTTTAGAGTGGAATTACGTTCAATTATCTGAACATAGTGTCAGAGCCTACCACCACGATGTTGAATATTTTTGTTAAAAGGTGGCCTTGAAATGTGGGTTCAATCTTACTGTTAAGTGGTCAGTTCCCACATCAATTGACTATATCAACAAAGGTCCATTTATAATAACTTATGTAATTTTCCTCTATGAACTAGCTTTTGGAGTGGAGTTAGGGCTAATTATTATAACACTGAAATTTCTTTGGCTTGGATCATTGATTTGACGTGTGGATTTTTACAGAGATGATCCAGTTGTTACCTGATGAGCTTGCACAATGAAGGGAATGCAAAGTTACCGACCTCGTTGACATGATTATCAAATGAAAACACATTGGCATTAGCCATGTTACTGGGTTAGACCCTTGCACGGTCCGTGTCTCCTTAAATCGTTTAGTATTTCATTGTTGGGAAATGTAATTTGGCGTGGCACTGTAAAAGTACAAGTACTTGGCACTTAACATGGGATAGTATGTCGGGAAGAGTGAAGAATGGTCTTGTTCAGTCCACATGTAAGGCTTATATTATACTTGATTTTAGTGGAAGATTCTACAAATAAAAATGACCGGTGATAACAGGTCATACCTGTATATTGATATGTTTTTACTCTCAAAATTGCATTTTGGTCGTTTCCTAGTTTTGCTATGCTTGCCCCATGGGTTTGGCCACTCAAATCTTGCTCTCCAACCGGAAGGGGTGGGTATTGATTAACAGAAGGCTAGATACGCGCTTTGCTAACTAAACCAACCAAGAGACTCTAATCTCGGTCCCTTCGGGGACGTGCATTTTCATTCTGACTTCAATGGACCCAAAAACAATTGTTGGATAAAAAATTCCGCCTCTTCATTCACTACACTTGCTGGAGAGATACCGAGAGATGACCGTGACTTGGGTTTGACCTATATTTATTTATTTAGAACTTGTGGCCAATGGCCTTTCCTTACCTCTCCTTCACTAGACAACCCATTTGATCAAATACCAAGAGTTCAGCCTCCTCCACTGCCTTTGGTAATTCCCCACTGTTAGTGCAATACTCTCCGCCGCCACTAATTATCCCCTCCACCGCCATCACTGCCATTAGTTCAATTATCGCCACCATCTTCCCCACCACCACCGCCACCTCCGCCTTTAGTTCCATTGCCCCCGCCACCATCCCAGCCACCTATAGTTCTTCCATCACCTTTTAATAATTCCACCACCAATACTAGTGGTGATCCTTTCTCCTCCAGCACCAAATATACCACAAACATCGATATTTCCATGGCCATCACCCATCACCTCTTGAAACACTCATAAAAGAGTCCTTAGATTGCTTGAAGGTTGTTTGAAGAATGATTGCTAGATAAGGACAACTGAAGTGTAGATGATAGTGAGCGGAAGAGACATGCAATCAATATGTTTAATCATCTCTCGTTTACCTGACTCTTCGGTTACAAGTGTTTAATCGTATTAATTTTTTTTAGATTAAATGGTCCAACAAAATGGAGGACGGGTCCTTTAATGAATTACGAGAGGATTGAAGACAAACCCCTTTCATGCCCATAATTTAATCATGAATGTACAACCGCCACTTGGTAGAAACAAAATAGTATTTACAAAAGTTTATTTTTTAGATAGTTCCAGAGTTTAAATTTTGAAAGTTTAGGGTCTGTTTGCTTTGTTTCCAATTTACTATTTTCAGAAATAATTATAAAACTGTCACATTGTTTTCATTATGTTTCCTGTTTTCAGAAATTTGTATAGGAAACACTGAAAATGGAACAAAGTTGTTTTCGGTGTTTCCTGTATAAATTTCTGAAAACAGGAAACATAATGAAAAAAAGATGTCAGTTTTATAATTATTTCTGAAAACAGAAACTTCAAAAACAAGCTTAAATCAATGTTACAGTGTTTCGGGTATTAAAGCGTTCCGGAAAGGGGAGGGTATTTTGAGGGGAGATTTTTTTTTAGGTTAAAGTAATCATTTGGTCCCTATACGTGGCACTGATTTTCAATTTGGTCCCTATACGTAAAAAATTATCAATTTGGTCCCTATACGTGACATCGGTTTTCAATTTGGTTCTCACCACTAATCGGTCCCTATATAAGAGGACCAAATTACAAATTATTATCACATATAGGGACCAAATTGAAAATAATTATCACATGTAGGGACCGATTTCAAATTTTTTTTGTTGAATTGGTCCATACATGTGACAATAATTTGCGGAAAGGGGAGGGTATTTTGAGGGGAGATTTTTTTTTAGGTTAAAGTAATCATTTGGTCCCTATACGTGACACTGATTTTCAATTTGGTCCCTATACGTAAAAAATTATCAATTTGGTCCCTATACGTGACATTGGTTTTCAATTTGGTCCTCACCACTAATCGGTCCCTATATAAGAGGACTAAATTACAAATTATTATCACATATAGGGACCAAATTGAAAATAATTATCACATGTAGGGACCGATTTCAAATTTTTTTTGTTGAATTGGTCCCTACATGTGACAATAATTTGCAATTTGGTCCTCTTATATAGAGACCAATTAGCGGTGAGGACCAAATTGAAAATCAGTGTCACGTATAGGGACTAAATTGATAACTTTTTACATATATGGACTAAATTGAAAATCAGTGTCACATATAGGGACCAAAAGATTACTTTAACCTTTTTTTTAAAAAAGGGGGGAGATTGGTGTATTTAGTAAAAAAAAGGGTGTGAAAAGTAAAGACCCTAATTTGGCCATACAACGAACATGCTACCGAGAACAAAGCCGAAGAAGGCACTGGAAGCAGCTAGTGCAGGCCCAAAGTTGCCATCACTATTCTTTACATAAATTCTGGTTGAGTTCTTATATGTCTAAAATTGTCCCAGCGACCAACCCACGGTGAACAACACAACACTGTTCAATGACCTTAAATGACAACTAAGAAAGCTGAACTTTCATGCCTAGTGGTCTTCTTCATTTCCCAACAAACATATCCTCACATTTTCTCTTCATCTGTGACTCGTGCTACGGTTTAAGTAAAGAGATTTCGTGCTTAACCTTACCAGCTCCGATCATCACAGATCCATACTTTGTTTGCGTAATTACATATCTGCAAATTACTTGTAGTCAATTTACTTCTATTACAGGATTTAATTTTGTAATTCAAAAAAAATATGGGAACCTCTAATTGAGATTGCATTTACTTATCTTTGTCGTTCAATGTTATAATTATTTATCAACTGTTTAAAATCATTGATGCATTGATGCACCTGGATATTTTAAATATTGAAAATAAGCCCAACTTTAGAATCCACATGGTGTACGTGTTGTTGGTGAATTCTAGCATGAAGCACTGTGGGATGTGGTACACCAATGAAGCAGAATAATGACCTGTCATAGCCAGTTTAACCAGTGATCATAATTTTTGATTTTGCAGTGATGGGTCTGTTCGAAACACCTCTTTGCTTCTGCTTCTACTCTCATCTTAAGGTATGTTTGGGTAAACAACTTAATTAAGAACTTATCATATAAGACCTTATCGTATGAGAGTAATGCCATAAACGCTTAAAAAAAAAAAAAAAAAGGAAGGGGCATGAGAGGATTTGAATAGTGAAAAACACGGAGAGAGTGTTTAGTGCATAAGCTCTTATGATAATTTCATTAGCTTCTCCCAGTGACTTATGAAAATAAGTCAAAAACTCCTTATAAGATGACATAAGTTATTTTTATAAGCTCTGTCAAACACACTGCATAAGAGCTTATGTCATCAGATAAGTCAAAAGGAACTTTAATAAGCTCTTTCAAACGCCACCTTAGTTTCTTTTATATATAGCCTTTGCCTCTGCCTATAATCGAGCTTTCTTTAATGATGCACGAAAAACAAAATTATAAATCAGTCATGCCTTCTTCGTCCATACAAAAAAACTGCAATGTCTTCAAGTCATGAAATGTCTAAAACAATTAACTTCAAACAAATTACACCAATATTTCCAACTTCATACAATAACATGTTTAAGGTGAATTATCCCATACTTTCTTCCAAAATCGTACTGCAACGCTTACAGTGGATCTCCAACACTTCACACCCAATGAATTTTCTCACCGTTTTCCATTCGCCAGGGTTTGATTTTTTTTTTTCCCCTCCTTTTCGTCAACTATTAGTAGCCTTTTATGATTCGTTTTCTATGATTGACAGCTCCCAAACAAATGAGTAATGATAGGTGGTTAAACATGTGTGGATTTATGATTAATTCAGTTCATTATATGATTAATGAGTTATATAAGAAGCTTATTTTCCATATAATCATATAAATATTTGATTAATCACATACAAATATCTAGTTAATGATTAATGGATCATCATGAATTAACCAAATATTTATACTTGATTAACCATATAATAAACTGAATTAATCAAATATTTATATCGATTAATCAAGATGTCAACTTTGGATGTGCACCTATCATTACTCCAAACAAATGGATGACCAGTTGTTGTTCCGTCATCGTCACCTGACAAGATGAACCATAACGAGGGAGATGGGGTCTATAGACAAAAAAGGTATGTCTACATCGTCGATTTTATATTAGATCCTACGGTTGAAAGTTATGCTTCACACGTGTACCACTTAGTGTGTGTTTGATTCTGTGTTTCCTCTCCTTCAAACGTGCGTCTAGGGCTCCAACGCAATTCCTGTCTCATGACCCACATGTTTGGCAATCTACAGAAAAGTGATTTGTCAATCCCAAAAGCGCTTAGGAATCGAAGCTACACAGAGTAGCTTCTAGATCATGGAGACTCGATTTTGAATCAGAGGAAGAGATATGTTCTTTTTTTGCCTTCTTTGTAACTGAACAAAAACCTTGTAGCTGATTTGTATGACGGTGGTGTTGGGTATCTCTCACACAGATAAAGGATCGTTAGAACACAAGAAAAATACACTACAGAAAAATAATAGAGAACACAAGAATTTAACGTGGTTCGGCACCACTTGCCTACGTCCACGGAAACACTCCAATAAAGTGTATTCACTATCTCAAATATGTGATTACAATATTTGTAACCCACCCCATTTTTTGTGTATCACTCTACAAACTCAAGTACCACACTCAAGTTACAAGAAATGATAACACTCACTCACACAAGAGACTTTCTCTACAAGTGATCACTCACACACTTGCTCTCTCTTGCTTTGGTTGGGATTATTCTACTCTTCCTCACATGACCCATTTATATAGTGAAGGGACATGGCTTCCATTCATGAATGTGACTAGTGGACATTAATTGTCTCACCTTCCCAACTAATATCTCTTTATGATATGACTCCAAGAGTCAAGTGTTTCACCTTCCCAACTAATCTCTCTTTATGATATGACTCCAAGAGTCAAGTGTTTCACCTTCCCAACTAATCTCTTAAAATCCCACTCACTTGCATTTATTTGGAAATTTAATTGCTTTTCCAACAATTCCTCCCTCAATTAAAATTTCCAAATTTCCACATCATCAAGAAATTTTACCTTCTTTCCACCTTTGCTATCACTACGCTTTCCCTTCTCAAAGCTTGCCCTTCCAAGTAGCAAAGGTTCTTCTTACTTTTCTGCCCTCTTAACACCAAGCGTCTTCCCTTATACACCTTGCATCCCCACTTTGAACCAATATACTTGTACCCTTGTGATGCCATCTCCCCCAAAGAAATAATATTGGCAACTGCAGAAGGTACAAACCTCACATTTTGGAAAGTTCTAATGGCACCATCATGGAGCTTCATTCTCACACCGCCAATGCCCTCAACCTTCATTTTTTCACCATTTCCTAACTTGAAATGGCCAAACTCTTCATTAGTTTTCAAGGTGTTAAACATTGCTCGATCTCTACAAATGTGCTCCGAGGCGTGAGAATCCATCACCCAATTTGATTTATCAACATCCTCGGTTGTTGCTAAAAATATATCTTCATCTTCAGTTGTTTTGACCACGTTTGTCTGAGAGTTGTCATCATCCTTTCTCATCATCCTTAATTTCTTCAAATCCTCCCTCATTTGTGTGCACCTTAGTTGCAAATGACCCTTCTCCCCGCAATAATAACATTGCACGTTTGTCATATCTCGTTGAGGACGTGATTGCGATTTTGATCTTCCTCTTGACCTATCATGCCTCCTTGAATGATTCCTCCCTCGTTCGGATTCCTCCGCCATTGCTATTTCACTTTCATCATTGATATTCTCGTTTTTCATCATCCTCTCATTTTCCCTTAAAGTGACGGTCACCTCATCCATCTTCAAAGTTGTTCTCCCGACAAGCAACGTTTGAACCACGAGTTTGTAGGACCTTGGTAGTGATGACAATAACAACAGCGCCTTTGCTCCTCATCGATATTTTATCATCGGCGTTCAACAATTGGCTTACTAGCTGGTTGAACTTGTTGATGTGGTCATGGAGATTTCCTCCCATCTCCATTTTGAGTTGATATAACTCCATCTTTAAACAGAGACGATTGGTTAGCGACTTCGACACATAGATATTCGGAGCTTCTCCCACAAAGCCGTTGGTGTTGTCTCCTTTAACACATTGTGCTTTATCTCGGGAGCTAGAGCTAACCGAATCGTGCTTACTGCCTTCTTTTTGAATTTTTGTCCATTCTTCTTCCTTCATGGTAGCTGGCTTCTCCTTCTCTAAAGCCTCGATCAAGACCATTCTCGCACCAAGAGATCTTGAATGGTACACTTTGCCCGGATCATAAAATTTATTTTCCCATCAAATAATGGGATTTCAAACCTTGATGTGTTCCCGCCATAGCTCGATACCACTTTGTTGGGTATCTCTCACACAGATAAAGGATCGTTAGAACACAAGAAAAATACACTACAGAAAAATAATAGAGAACACAAGAATTTAACGTGGTTCGGCACCACTTGCCTACGTCCACGGAAACACTCCAATAAAGTGTATTCACTATCTCAAATATGTGATTACAATATTTGTAACCCACCCCACTTTTTGTGTATCACTCTACAAACTCAAGTACCACACTCAAGTTACAAGAAATGATAACACTCACTCACACAAGAGACTTTCTCTACAAGTGATCACTCACACACTTGCTCTCTCTTGCTTTGGTTGGGATTATTCTACTCTTCCTCACATGACCCATTTATATAGTGAAGGGACATGGCTTCCATTCATGAATGTGACTAGTGGACATTAATTGTCTCACCTTCCCAACTAATATCTCTTTATGATATGACTCCAAGAGTCAAGTGTTTCACCTTCCCAACTAATCTCTCTTTATGATATGACTCCAAGAGTCAAGTGTTTCACCTTCCCAACTAATCTCTTAAAATCCCACTCACTTGCATTTATTTGGAAATTTAATTGCTTTTCCAACAGGTGGGAGGTAGAGCACAGAGCAGAGCACCACATCGCAAGTAAGTTCAAGGAGCATGGCAGTGCGGCAGTGCTGATTGTTGTTGGTCCCTAATGTCACACGGCCCAACCACAATTCAACTTGCATTAAAATAGCTTTTGTTAAATGAGTTGATGAGTTTTTTTTTTTAGGGAAGAGTTGATGAGTTGATGCCAACAAATCCATTGATGTTTTTTTTTACTTTACCATTGATGTTAATTAAATTAGTTTTAATTTAATAATTTAACATAAATTAAAATATTTATCTTAACCTACTTATTTGAGTTGTTAATATATATATCTACTTGAGTATATATAAGCCCTTTTTAGTAATTATACATCTAAAAACAATTTTGATCCAAATTATCCAAACAACGTGAATTGATGAAAATCAATTTTTTTATTAATGCATCCAAACATAAATCACTTCACACTCAACTCACTTTTAACCTAAATCAATTCTACAAAATCACTTTCACCCAAAATCACGTTTATTACACGCTCATCCAAACACACACTTACTAAAGTCTTTATGCTAGACATTGTCGTTAAGGATATTAATATTTTAATACGCAAGAATCATCATTATTCCATGCTTATTCAATGAAGAATAATGGTATTCACTCTTATTCCATCATCTCCATACTTTGGTCTTACCCAGAATTTTGCCGCACACTTTAATTTGTTATATCACTAATAAGAAATGATAGAATATCAACCTATAGAATCAAGTGAAAAGGGAATCGCTAAACTTTTTGAATCATTTACTTTTATCCTAGTTGGTCATTTCCTTTTTTTATGAGTCAATTATAAGTTTTCATTTGACATATATTCTAATTTTAGAATAATTTAATTCTTAATTGTTTTTTTTTTCTTGCAAAAAGAAAATGCCTTAATCATTATAGTTGGGGTCATGCTAACGAGTGTCCTTAGGACACTCATTAGTATTCTCCTTATACTTAAAAGGGGCATTTGCTATAGAGATTCTTTTTAATTTCCTAGGAATCCTGACTTTGAAATCTTGAATTCTCATGTTTGGTATTTTTTTTTTAAAAAAAACACATTCCCAAAAATTCCTTTAGCTATGTTTTCCCAAAAAAAAAAAAATCTCATAGGGATGGGTGGAAGTCCTTGTTTCCTATGGATATAAATTTTTTTTTTGTTCTTTGAAAAGACGATATCTTAGTTTTCCATGGACAATATCAATATTACGTTAAAAAATATTTTGTTTGAGAGAAAAGAATCCTGATATAAAACGAAGGTATGAAAAAATACTGATATGGACTATTTTCTAAAATTATTTTATCATTTAAAAATTTTATAATATTTTCTAATTTTAATTTTCTGTTTTCAATTAATCTATATTTAAGGGTGATTTTGAAAATAATACTAACATTCTTTAGAAAGATGTCCTTAAATCAAACACTGGAATCAAAGATTCCCCAGTAACATTTTTAGGAGTGTTTATGACCCATGTAAGACATTTTTAACATTCACATGAATTATCGCTATGGAGATTTTTCCTCATGATTCACAGGAACAAAAATAATTTGCCCACCAAACGCCCACTAAGTGAATAGTTTATACATGTGGGATTTTATTTGAAAATGGGATAAGTGCACATCTCTTCCTTTTCATAATTTATTTTTTATTTTTTTAAAAGCCGATCAAATTTGGCGCTAAAAGTAGTCCCCTTTGCCTGGTCTTTTGACTAGAAAAAGTATTACAAAGTGAAAGAAGCACTCCATTTTGCCCAATGTCAAATTTTATATTTTTTATCTTTTAGTCAAGAAATTGTAATATCGACAAAAACATACAAGAAGCACACAAAATTGAAAGCAACAGGAAAAAAATTTGAACAACTTGAAAGGATGAGAAAATTAAAAGACTAGTGAAAAAGTCCTACACGGTCAAAACTCGTAACATGAGAATACAATAGGAATGGAACCCATAACATGTAATGCAAAAAAATGATGATGGAACTCGTAATTGTTGAGAGAGAGGACCATAGGGTTGAAACCTGTAACATGAGCTCTAGAAAACAACGCTGGAACCTGCAACGCCTCTTGATTTTACATCAAAATAGATAATCATTCACAAGTAATTGTTCATTTTAAGCTTCAGAAATTCTACGATAAATGAAAACCAACAATTTGATAAATAATAAAACCAACAATTTCATAAATAATACCTCATAAAACTAATTAAATAAAATCATACAACACTTTATCCAAGGTCTTACCCTCAAAAGTTGGGTGTCTAATATAACTTCAAATACTAACAATGTTAATCTGTAACATAACAGACATAAACAGCTCTAAAACGTTAAATATAAGTTCGAAGTCACATAAAATCTTTAAATGAAATAAATACTAAAGTCTTCAAATGCTCCAAGATGAAATAGACAAACATAAACATGGGAAGGGTGATTGAATTATGTTTACCAAACTTTTTAATAACAAATGAAAACTTTTTCACATAAAGGCTTAAGACGGACATTTAAAAGACAGTCATATGAGTAATTCATTTGATGGTTTAGAACAACAAACACAACAACAAATTCAAAGAAAAGATTGTTGGATATGCACAACTTAACCCTTTTTGTCATAAAATAGGTTAGACAAACAAACAATAATAAAGGGAGTAAGGATTAGAAGATCACAAAGCTTCTTTATCCTCGTTCACCTCTTAACAACAAGGATTATATCCATTTCAGGCTAACTCATAAGTGTTCTTTTCTCAATTAGCCTCTTTAGGCTCACTTACAAAGAATTGAATGATAGTGTAATAAATACAATTTGCAAATATTTCACAAACACTTAAGAGAGTAAATTAAATGTAAAGTTGAAAGACTACATAATAACTTCTTAGACGGGACGGTGCCCGAAAACCAACCATAGTATACACGAATTTTCAAGACATAACACAAACACAAAATGCAAAAAATCATGAAAAATAACATAAATACTTGCAATTATGAACATATACAATTAACTAGAGTTAACACACATGCTATAGACGTCATAGATTAACATTAGGATAAATTCCAACAATTAAATACTAGTCCAACCATTTTCAACGATCATAAAACAACTCAAGAACAACATAAAATTAAGTAACCAAATAAATATCAGTGACCTCCTTCCAAGCATCTATCTTAAACTTTTGTATGCAAAAGATTTTGTTGAATTCAAAAAGTTTGATAAACACAATTCAACTCTCTTCTCGTGTTTACATTTATCAATTTCATTGACCTTATGTCATATATACATATATAGATAGACAATGTAATCAAGGGTGACAATTTTGTATATGCTAGTGGACTAGCATCTTTCTGTTTTGGGATAATCCCATCTCATATACAAGATACACAATCTTGGCACATATATGCCTTTATGTGCAGGTTCTTTTATATATATCTTCGTAAAGGATAAGCTTAGTGTATGTCACCCCTAAACACATGATTTTGTCAATGAAATCAAATTTTACCTTTTGCATTTCATGGTAGTATATCATCATAGAATTTTGCATCTTCATTTTAATTTAATTACTTGTCATGCTCTGTATTAAAGAGAAATGATTTATATTTTCGACGAAAAGTTTTAGTAAATTCCATAACACGGATTAATAATAAGTTAGTTTAATTAAATAAATAAATATAAATATCACCCATTGAGGGTGTTACAATATAACTTTCGATTAAATGAATTTTCAATAACATCCTTTAGTGTATGTTTGGTTTTGGGGGAAAAAATGAAAGGAAAGAAGGTAAAAGGAAAGAAAGAGAAAGGAAAGAAAGATAGTAGAAAATGAGGGGATTGTTTAGTTGTTTGGTTGAAGAGAAAACGAGAGGAAAGAAATCCAAAACTTTTCTCTCCCTTTGTTTGGTTGAGTAGAAAGTTAAAGGAAAGAAAAAATTTTATTTATAAAATGGCCAAAATACCCTAATATAATAATTTTAAAAATAAAAAATAATGTTGCATTTAGTTTTTGGCTTAATTGCACTTTTGGTCCCCCACGTTTGACAATTGGGCGATTTTGGTCCCCAAAGTTTCAATTGTGCGAATTGGGTCTCTCAAGTTTCTAAAAATTTACAATTAGGTCATTATGTCCATTTTTAATGGTTTGACCGTGTTGACCGTCTGTGGATCCTACTCACCTGTTTAAGTGGTCGATTTTTATAAAATTATTAATTTATTTAAGTAAAAAATAAAATTAAAAAGAATTATGTAATATTTTGCCCCATATTCCCCCACCACCATTGTTAAACCCTACAACACTACACTATCCTCCTCCTCCACCACCACCGTTACACCTACAGTGTTGTCGTCTTCCCTCCTACCTTCCTCAACTCCTTCCCCCATCCAAGCCAAATCCTACCCATCTGCTCCCACCATCACGACCTCGTTTCATATCTTTGATAAGAGGTTGTGTCAGGAAAAAAAAGGATCTTTTGAAGAGAAAACCAAAATCAATTTTGGGTTGGAAATATCCCTGGGATTATTTAGGTGTGGTAGGAAAATGGAGAGAATGATGGAGCAAGGTAGGAGAAGGAGGAAGATGTGGGAGCAGCGACGCTTTGAGTTCATGACGCGGCGGCGGTGGCAACAATATGAGTTCGTGATGCGGCGGCTTGGCACAGAACAGTGGCGGGTTCGAGACCAGATCTGGGCTTTGCAGATCTGGGCGGCGGATTCCAACAATACGTAATGGGTTCCATCGAGACAGGGCGGGTTCCGCGATGGCCGGCGGGTTCGATACCGGATCTGGGCTCTGCAGATCTATTTTAAACTTGTGAAATAGGTGCATGTTTGCTTCTCTATGATGAGCTTAACACAGATCTAACAATGGTAAAGCTCATGGGTGGTTTGGTGTGTTTGCCATGGGTGATTTTGTGGATGTTGGTGGTGGTGCATGTCTGGGGATGTGTGTGGTGTAGGCGTGGCGGCGACGACAAACTCGAGATAGTCAGAAGGAGCAGCTTGGTGCCACAGTGGTGGTGGCGGCCTATGGTGGCTGAGTGGTGCGATTTGGGCGGCCTGTGGAGCGATGGCGGAGATGGAGGAAATTGGAACAAAAAATCTGATATGTTTTTGTGTATGTATTTGTTTTTTTAATCTTTGATTGAGGTGGAGAAAATGATAGGGAGGTGTTGGAGGTAGTGTTAACATTGGTTTTTGGTTGGTGTCCAAAAGTCCCTTTGTTACAAATAATTAAAAATCAAGCGAGTGTGGGACCTACGAGTTATGCGGTAATTTCGTCAGAATGTGTGTATGTATTGTCTGCCAAGTATGAATTTGACAAGTTAGTCAAATCTAGTAATATACTGGCAAAGACTTGATGCTGTGACAAGTGTATAAGTTTAGAAAAAAAAATGTACCGATTATTGTCAACAACGAAACTTGACAACGAAATCGTTTATATTTTGAAAAGGGGAATTTGAAATTTAAAAGGAGGAAGTAGTTTTATATGTAGAAAATAACTCCCTGATTGAACTAAGTTTATAATAAAAGAAGAAACATAAGTTTAAAAAGAAAGTTAAGTAGAGTAGAATCTAAATAATACAACTTTCAAGAATTAAATGAGTTTAACAGGAGAACATAAGAGAAATTCTAGAAATGAGTAAGAATAAATGGAGAAATTGAACAGAAGAAATGAAAATGGCATCGAATTTTGCCATAGTATTGCAATAAGAAGGATGGAGGGAATACTTGAATGTAATCCGTCAATCTGCTGTGTGATCGAGATGTGTAGGATGTGTATCAAGTAACCTCCTTTATTACATTGTAATAACTAGTATTTATAGGCAAATAAAATAACTACCTAGTAGTAACTTCCTATCTAAATGACTGCCACATGTCCTTGGCAGTTCTCTTAGGCTTTATATTTAAACTGCTTGTCAATACAATTCCAATAACTGCTCAATGTCTTGAACTGCTCCGTGTCAACTGCCTTGTCTTTGACGGGATTAACTGCTTGACAACTTATCTTGGCTATATTGTCGATTTTGAGACTTAGTCATTTTTTCTTTTCCATATCTTTGGCAATCCTCCTATGGCTTTCGTCAAAAAGGCTGCTTGTCAATCTCCCTTTTCGTCGACATGTACACTTTCTTGTCAGCTAAGTATTTTCGATATTTAGAACATAACTTTCTTTACTTCAATTCCTTCGTCAGCCTGTCGGAATTATTTCTGTCAAGAGTTTGAAATTCTTCCACTAACAGGTGCCCCCCAAGTTTTGCTTTTCGACGGCTTTGCCCGAAAGAATAGCAAAATTTGAATTTTAAATTGCCAACGAATTCTCTCAATTCCGGATTTTCATCCGTTAACTAAATATCATTTTAATTTCATCCCTACTCAATAGGGATAATCATAATGTTGCAGGTGTCTCGGAATTCGAACCAGAGACCTTCACTCTTCTTTAAATAGCAGTCACATCACTGTCGTGACTTTCTTCTTCTTACCTTTCTTCTTCCCTCACGAAAAACCCTTCTTCTTTAAAGGAGAAAAAAAAAACCTTTCCTCTTCCTTACTTCGTTTAATCTCATGGCAACACCTTCAAAGATGTCAACCTTAGTACCTCGAGCCACGGTTGCTCCTCTTAGGGCAGTAGTTCAAGACCCAATTTTGGAAGAATCAGAATTATGGCAGGAATCTAAGGTAATTTACCCTGTTCATGATTCTTCTGTTGCTTTGAGTCCACCTACTGCATTCTTGGGTCCTCTTGTAGCCCAAAATGAAATTTCCGAGGATTTACGTGGTTCTTTTCCTTATGCTGGCTCAAATGAGGTTATCTTATCTTCATTAACTCCAATCCCCATTCATGTCATTAAAAAGAGTAATAGAATTTTTAGAATGCCACCTACTACTCGGTTTGATGCTTACATTAGTTGGCTTGACCGAGTTCAGGCTGAAAAACGCAACGTGTGGGAAGAAGCTGGAATTTTTGAATTTATTCAGCTCTCTCGCCATATGAAATTAGTAGATTTTTCTTTAACAGGGGCGTCAGCTTTTTTCTGGAACAGAACCACAAATGATTTCCACTTCCCTTATGGAATGATGGGTCCGACTTTATTCGACATGTCAGCTATTACGGGCCTTCGTTCAGATGGCCCTACCATGCATTCCGACGTCGAAGTCGAGAATCAAATTGATGTCTATGTTCTAAAATGCTCTTTCTCTAAATATATAACATATTTTAGAGGTGGAGACCAAGAACCCGTGGTGGATACTGAACATGTAGCCTTTCTGTTTCTTTGGTTATGTGCTTATGTCTTCTGTAGCAAGTCTGCTACTTTGATTGCTTCATATGTTCCTCTTGCTAATCTTTTGTCAACTGGCAAGAGATTAGCATTGGGTCAATGCGTTTTGGCTAATCTTTATGACAGTATGAGTATGTTAGTTGATACCGTCAGATCCAGAAAAAAGAAAACCAACATATGAGGGCCTCTTTGGCTTCTCCAGTTATGGTTGAATGCTGTCTTAGAGCGTCAATTTTCATACAAAGCTCCCTTGGATTTGTCAATCGATACTTATGGCTCTTATCTCTGTTATGTGTCTGCTGAATCTTTGTCAAGAGATGAAACTGCCAACTTCAAGTTCTACTTTAAAATATTTCACTCCCTTTCGTCCACCTCTTTAAAGATCAATTTCACTCCTTTTATTGACCGGAAGTACGGTCCGGAGTGGTTTACTAAACTAAGTACCACTATATCTAAATCCAACAAGTTAATTTGGACCAAATTTCTTTGCCAAAAAGTCATTTTTGTTGATGGTCCTGGTTTCAAAACCCATAGAATCTATCTCCACTTGCCCAATACCACTGCTTGTCAGCTCGGTTTCTGCCAATCTATTGCTGCCCCTTACTCGTCAAACCCTGATGAGAACTTCATTGATGCCAAAGCTCCAACATATGAAAATATTGTTGCTATCAGTGACGAGGATAAAGCTCGTAGGGCCTTTTTACAACCTGTTTCATTCTCTATCTTCCATGGAGTAACTCAAAGCTTTCTTGACTGGTGGGATGAGTACTATTCCAACCACCACCTAAGTCTAAAGACCTGCTTGAGTTGTATTGAAGACATTGTGGGTAACGGTGATGATTCTTCTATGCAGGAACAGGATCCAGCATCCAAAACTCGAGGTGAACTTCAGAAAGAAATTCAAGCCTTTGAAAATTTTTACAAAATCAAGTGGAATCCCTTAAGATCATTTGATATGGTTCGTCATGTTAATAGTGTTTTAGCTGAATCCAAAAGGAAGCATGACAATAAGGAATCTGAAAGGCTTGCCAATTATTGGGGCATTCCAAATATGACCAGGGAATATTTTGACAGTTTAAAGGCTCCTTTTCCTAAACCTGTGCCTATTCCTTGTGCCCCTTTTGGTTTAGCTGACTCACACCCAGGAAAGCCGACGAAAGGAGGTAACTTTTTCTTTTTAGAAAGCGTGAGTGCTTACGTCGATCCTTTTGAAAAACCAAATCCAGTTACCTTCGCTCGTCGATTTCTCCAACCTGGTGACGACTTTGGATTCCATTCACAAATTCTAACTTGTAATTCAGGTATTTACTCGTCAAATAATTTTTTATTCTTTCACTTTTGCTGACAATCAACTTATTTATGTTGTTATTGACAGCTATTCCTCTTGACAAACCTCTTCCTGGTAAGTCCAAATCTGATGTATGATAAGCCTTCGGCTTATCTAGTTTTATAACTAGATGGACTGTGGTTTTTGTGCAAATTATTCGAGTTCAATCTCGTTTTCGCCCAAATTTGCCTTGTTTTGTTCCTAAGTTGGACTTTGACTCGTTTTGCGTCTTTTGTGTAGTTTTTAGGTTATTTTGAATAGAATTACGCTTTTTGTTTGCTTTTGTTGTTTCAGGTTAAATAAGTGAAGCTCCGGGAGTCAAGGAAAGTAAAAAAACAATGGAAATTGCAAGTCTGGAGACACTCGCCTCGCGAGTGTATGCTCGCCCCGCGAGCCTGAAGGTCAACAAAGCAGCAAAAGTCATCACTTCTGGCTCGCCCCGCTAAAATATGTTCGCCCCGCGAATCATGAAGACCTGCAAGACAGAGAACATCACGGCCAAGCCGTGATGAAGACCACGCCCGTGAACAGTTTAAGGTTTGAAGTCTCGCCCTGCGAGAATAATATCGCCCCGCGAGAGTTTGAAGACCCTAGAAGTCAGAGACCATCACGGCCCAGCCGTGATGAAGGTCACAGCCTAGAATTGAAGACTCGCCCCGCGAACACAATTTCGCTTCGCGAGAGTTCAAATTGAAAGCGCGCCAATTTTAATTCTCGCCTCGCGAGAGGCTTGCCAAGTCTTGAGTCGTTTTTGAGTTTTAAGCTTGCTTGGGGACAAGCAAGGTTTAAGTTTGGGGTGTTTTGATAAGCTTTCGGCTTATCTAGTTTTATAACTAGATGGACCGTGGTTTTTGTGCAAATTATTCGAGTTCAATCTCGTTTTCGCCCAAATTTGCCTTGTTTTGTTCCTAAGTTGGACTTTGACTCGTTTTGCGTCTTTTGTGTAGTTTTTAGGTTATTTTGAATAGAATTACGCTTTTTGTTTGCTTTTGTTGTTTCAGGTTAAATAAGTGAAGCTCCGGGAGTCAAGGAAAGTCAAAAAGTAGTGGAAATTGCAAGTCTGGAGACACTCGCCTCGCGAGTGTATGCTCGCCCCGCGAGCCTGAAGGTCAACAAAGCAGCAAAAGTCATCACTTCGGCTCGCCCGCTAAAATATGTTCGCCCCGAATCATGAAGACCTGCAAGACAGAGACCATCACGGCCAAGCCGTGATGAAGACCACGCCCGTGAACAGTTTTAAGGTTTGAAGTCTCGCCCGCGAGAATAATATCGCCCGCGAGAGTTTGAAGACCCCGGAAGTCAGAGACCATCACGGCCCAGCCGTGATGAAGGTCACAGCCTAGAATTGAAGACTCGCCCCGCGAACACACTTTCGCCTCGCGAGAGTTCAAATTGAAAGCGCGCCAATTTTAATTCTCGCCTCGCGAACGAGCGCAGATCAGGAATCCTATTTAAAGGCTGTTGCAGATCAGATTGGGGATCCATCTTGAGGAGGCTGGAGGGCTTTTGGAGGGCCGCGAATCCTAGTAGTTTTCCACTGTTTAGAGTAGCGTTTAGGGTAATTTCTTTTCTCTTTGGAGCTGCGTCTCCCTTTTTCTTATGGAGATTATGTCCGATTGTTTGTCTATGAGCATGAGGAACTAATCCCCTCGTCTGAGGGAACAATGAAGCCACCCATGGCGATGTGAATCCGATATGATGTATGTCTTTCTCCCTTTTTCTCAATAAATGTTTTCCAATTCTGATTTGATTGTATTAATCATATGTGTTGCATGATTGACTTGTTAACGTCGATGAGGCCTAGTCAGCGATTCGCGTTTAGAACTTGAATTGGGATCATCGATCGAATATTGCACGAGAGTGAGTAGGAGATCGGTGCAACCTTATAGGGAACAAGAATTAACCAAATTCGAGATTAGGATTATGAGACCTAGTAAGTAATTAATCCAATCGTCGAATACGTCCTAATGAGCACGAGAGTGGATTTAGGAGAATTTAGGGATCCCGGTTGACATTGTAATTGAACTTAGGGAGGAATTCATCATCACTTGGGTGTACATATTGGGTAGGTGGATTTGTGACCTTGGACATTTTAGTTTTCATATTTTTAGTTAATTATTTAATTAGATTTGTTAATTGAATTTTGATCCTATTCTCTCTCTCAACCACTCTCCTGTAACTTGACCAAACGTATCGGATTTCCCGCGGATTAGACGAATTGGTGGCCCAATCCCTGAGTTCGACCTCGGTAATTACTTACCGTGTTTATTTTATTACTTGCGGCGACCCGGTACACTTGCCGGCGTAACAACAAGTTTTTGGCGCCGTTGCCGGGGATTGGCACAACCAATTTTCCTAATTTTTGGGTAGTTTGACTATTTGGTTAAGTTATTTTTATTTTTATTTTTAATTTTCATTATTATTCTCTATTTCTTGATTCCACTTGGTCTTGCCTTGTTTTGTATGCGAGGTACACGAAGGAATGCTTCCGGGTTGCGAATATTGTGATGGGAACCATGACACTTGGAGTTGTCCGTTCTACTTCCCTCAAGTATATGTGGAACCATGGCATAATGACAGCGTGCCCCAGAACAACTATCAGAGTCAGAATCAGTATTGGGGTGATATGAGTAGAGACCATCCGGATTTCGCTTGGAGTAATGCTGACGATGGTCTAGCCTGGCAGTCACAACCTCAACAAAATTGGCAACAACAACCTCAACAGAGTTGGCAACCACAACCTTGGGAGTTGGCTCTTGAGAAGTTGAGTGCGACACTTGAGAAAGTGTCAATCAATACAAACGCAGTCATTGATAGGATGGCCACATCATTTGAGAAGGCGAATGCGGCATTAGAGATGAAGATTGCCCAACTCACAAGGCAACTAAATGAGCATCCCCCAGAGACTTTCCCAGTTGATACCGAGAACGACCCTAAGAACCAATGCAATGCCACAACAACTAGAAGCAGTGGGGTGTTGGGATATGACTGGGATGTAACTAGTTCTCAGGGAGTTGAGCAAGAACTACCACATGTTGAGGAAGTACAACCGGAGGAAAAGGAATTGACAAGCGACAAGGCCCAGGAACAGCCACATGTTGAGGAAGAGCAACCTAAGGAAGAGAAGTTGGAAAGGGACAAGGCACTGGAGCAAGAGGGTAGAGAACAAAATGAAGATAAAGTGGCAGAGGATTTCACCATGCTTGCCAAGCAACCTGATTTTGATGCGTTAAATAAATATGTTGGCTTGCATGCATGTGTGGACACCGGTAAGATAGACCCTCCCACTTGTCTGGCACACTTCCTCGTGAAGACACCATTTGACCTAAGAGGAAATGAGTTCATGATTATAGAGGTCAATGGAGTTTTCACACTCAGACTGGATGGAAGTATGGATAGAGTCGTATTGCTCCTGCGAGGGCCACTTCACAAACCATTTGATCCGGGTGGAGGATTTGATATGATGAGCGTCTCTTGGCCCTTGTACCACAGATTATGGGATCCAGGTGGATGCTTCTTAATAAGTCAGGCTCGGGACGTTAAACAAGCGCTACTTGGGAGGCAACCCAAGCTAGGTATCCCTCCCTTCTCTTAACTTTTGTTTTGTTTTGTTTGTGTGTTGTTTTTGTTTGTCACTCTTGAATAATTTGAGAAGATCAAGAGTTGTTGTATGAATGTCGTGTCGGCAAGCTTGTTGGATTTTGATTAAATTGAGCATAGATTGATTGCAAGAATTATATTGACCATTGATGATTTCCCCCTAGGTTCTAATAATAGAAAAGTTGATCCCCACTTAAAAATTGAAAATTGAACTTTGAGATTTATTATGATTGCTTGATTTATGATAAGCTTGGGGTGAGGGGGTGCACACACTAGGAATCGTATCTCTGTCAAACAGTTTGCAAAATGTCCAGGTGAGGATTTGAAGCCTCCAACTATGTTTTTGAATGTGTGAATCACTGTAAGTTGCACTTTCCCCAATTTGCTTGAATCTCTATATGGTTTTCATGTTTATATGTTGCATCAAATGATTTAGGCAATTTTCTTTGAATTAACTACTTGGCCATAAATTGAACCAACCCTGATGAATGATCCCTAGTTAGCCACATTGAGCCTTGAAGCCTATTGTTCTTGATGACCTTACATTACGAGCCGTTAACTCAAAAACCATGATTTTCCCCTATCCTAGGATTTAGGAGAGTATGGAATTTTAGCTTTGTGAGTGTTATTGTGGAACTAAGTTTGGGGTGGCTACAAGTTCATGAATCATAGTTGAGAAAAAGAAAAACGGAAGTAAGGGCCGAAGGCTTGAGAAAAGAAAAAAAAATGGTGATGAAAAGCATTGAATATGTGCCAAAAAGGGCAAAGAAAAATAAATATAAAAAGGAAGAGGTGTGTAGCCACCAAATGCAAGGAAGAGAATAATATGAGAGTGAATTCAATTGTTGTGATATTAGTTTCATGCTCTCATTGATCCTAGGGACTTAGCCTCTATCCTTTGAATATCTTACCTTGAGCCAGGCCTCATTACAACCTTTAAAAGACCTTCTGATGTTGCATGCATGTTTTCGTGGGAACTATGTTTGAGATGAAAATCAAATTCATGGGAAGTGCTCTTAGAATGTGAAAGTGAGTGAAAAGTTGATAGCCTAGACAAACTTGAGCGAATGAGTGAAATACTAAATGCCCTTGTGAGGAAGGCAATTGTTTGAAATAGGTGATCTTCCTTTGTGTGTATCTTTGAGCCTCAACTTAGAGTAAAGATGGCATGAATGATAAATTCTCAATTGTTTAAAGTAGATGAATGTGGGGATTACATTGATAAAAAAGGGGGGGAAATCAAAGAAGAAAAAACTGTTTTGTAAAGTCGCATGAAATTTGTGCGAAATCGATTGAATCCCTTAAGCTTGCCAAGTCTTGAGTCGTTTTTGAGTTTTAAGCTTGCTTGGGGACAAGCAAGGTTTAAGTTTGGGGTGTTTTGATAAGCTTTCGGCTTATCTAGTTTTATAACTAGATGGACCGTGGTTTTTGTGCAAATTATTCGAGTTCAATCTCGTTTTCGCCCAAATTTGCCTTGTTTTGTTCCTAAGTTGGACTTTGACTCGTTTTGCGTCTTTTGTGTAGTTTTTAGGTTATTTTGAATAGAATTACGCTTTTTGTTTGCTTTTGTTGTTTCAGGTTAAATAAGTGAAGCTCCGGGAGTCAAGGAAAGTCAAAAAGTAGTGGAAATTGCAAGTCTGGAGACACTCGCCTCGCGAGTGTATGCTCGCCCCGCGAGCCTGAAGGTCAACAAAGCAGCAAAAGTCATCACTTCTGGCTCGCCCCGCTAAAATATGTTCGCCCCCCGAATCATGAAGACCTGCAAGACAGAGACCATCACGGCCAAGCCGTGATGAAGACCACGCCCGTGAACAGTTTAAGGTTTGAAGTCTCGCCCCGCGAGAATAATATCGCCCCGCGAGAGTTTGAAGACCCTGGAAGTCAGAGACCATCACGGCCCAGCCGTGATGAAGGTCACAGCCTAGAATTGAAGACTCGCCCCGCGAACACACTTTCGCCTCGCGAGAGTTCAAATTGAAAGCGCGCCAATTTTAATTCTCGCCTCGCGAACGAGCGCAGATCAGGAATCCTATTTAAAGGCTGTTGCAGATCAGATTGGGGATCCATCTTGAGGAGGCTGGAGGGCTTTTGGAGGGCCGCGAATCCTAGTAGTTTTCCACTGTTTAGAGTAGCGTTTAGGGTAATTTCTTTTCTCTTTGGAGCTGCGTCTCCCTTTTTCTTATGGAGATTATGTCCGATTGTTTGTCTATGAGCATGAGGAACTAATCCCCTCGTCTGAGGGAACAATGAAGCCACCCATGGCGATGTGAATCCGATATGATGTATGTCTTTCTCCCTTTTTCTCAATAAATGTTTTCCAATTCTGATTTGATTGTATTAATCATATGTGTTGCGTGATTGACTTGTTAACGTCGATGAGGCCTAGTCAGCGATTCGCGTTTAGAACTTGAATTGGGATCATCGATCGAATATTGCACGAGAGTGAGTAGGAGATCGGTGCAACCTTATAGGGAACAAGAATTAACCAAATTCGAGATTAGGATTATGAGACCTAGTAAGTAATTAATCCAATCGTCGAATACGTCCTAATGAGCACGAGAGTGGATTTAGGAGAATTTAGGGGTCCCGGTTGACATTGTAATTGAACTTAGGGAGGAATTCATCATCACTTGGGTGTACATATTGGGTAGGTGGATTTGTGACCTTGGACATTTTAGTTTTCATATTTTTAGTTAATTATTTAATTAGATTTGTTAATTGAATTTTGATCCTATTCTCTCTCTCAACCACTCTCCTGTAACTTGACCAAACGTATCGGATTTCCCGCGGATTAGACGAATTGGTGGCCCAATCCCTGAGTTCGACCTCGATAATTACTTACCGTGTTTATTTTATTACTTGCGACGACCCGGTACACTTGCCGGCGTAACAACAATGTACTGACTGAAAAAGTACTCGAAGATGATGATGAAGATGAAGACATAATTCCTGTGGCGGCCAAAACTGTCAAGAAAAGCTCTCGACCGACCAAAGCGTCCATTTATATTCCTTAGACAATTAAAAGGTCTAAGAAAAGAAAAGAGAAAGCTGCTGCTTCTGACCTCCCTTCCAAAAAATCAAAGTCTACCAAAAGTGTTTCAATCTCGATAGACTCTGATACCACCAAAGCCTCTACTGCATCTAAGGTCCAAGAGATCGTTGTTAGTTCCTCCGACACTTCTCCCTCCAACCAATCCAAGGTAAAAAATTTTAAATTGGTCTATCAAATTATACCCTTTGTTCACTGCCTCTCATTCTTATTTTGACAGAAAGGGAAAGTCGTCGAGACTATCCCGGTAACTGTAAAGGCAAGTGCTGATGTTGACTTGATGTCTTCAGATTCTAACCTGGTATTTCCATTGATCTTGTCATCTTCCTTTATATATATATATATATATATATATATATATAATCCCATTTTCCTTCATGTCAGGAAAAATCTCTTTAGATTGAAGATTCAATGACTATTCAAGAAATTGTCAACAAGACTGTTGAACCAGTGAATCGATCTGATTTAGAGGTACAGGTTGACAGAAACTTAGGAAGCACTACTGTCGACACTAGAGGTCTGACGGATGATCCTCAACATCTCGAATCTGATCCAGAAATGTCCCCCAGCCCTCATCATCACATTTCAATCACTCCAACTTCCATAGCAGACACACCAGTTGAGATTGTCGTCATGATTGAAATTCCGGATGAGGATATTGACATAGAAGCCCTGCTGACTGAAACAATTCCTATCGTTCCTTCTCCACCTACAATCAGACCCCCAATCATGAAGTCTCCTGACCCTAAACCGACTCTTCACTTCAACACCTGGATTAATATGCTGTCGGAAGTAAGCCGAAAAGAATCAACACTTTATGCCAACTCTTCATCAACTCAACATGACTCCAGTGATTCTTGAGTCGTCAACCTTATTCATGATCTCCAGGCTCTTCTTGACAATTCTTTTAATGCACTTTTATCTGATGCTAGCATTCAACAAGAGTTGTCACGACTCATCAAAGAGATCACTCCTCTCCATTCCAATCTCCCCATGTCGAGTCGTACACACTTTCTCTCCATCTATAAATTCTGGGAGTGGCTCTCTAGGAAGTTAGAAAGGATGACTTCCGTCATTCCTTCTTATGAGGAGGAAGAAAAGATTAAAGATGATATCTTAGCTCGGTTCCGAGATCTGGAAACTTCTAAACAAAAGGAACTTGACCTCATTTCCACCGGAATTCATACCAAAGAGGATCTCCTGAAGTATCGGAAGAAACTGTTGGCAGAGATTGAATTGACAGATCTGAAATGTGCCAAGTTCGACAAAGCTCTAGAAAAGAGTAGAGACAAAGTCAAAGCTATTGACGATGAATCTATCCAACTTGGCCGGAAAGCTGAAAGTGTAGTTGGCAAACTTCGCGCATTACAGCCTGAACATGAAGCTGCTGCTGTTGACAAGACTGACCTTTCCTTTGCATGGGATCAGTTATCCTTTGATTTCAACTTAGGCCAAAATTGACAGTTGTAATTCTTTTCTTTGTCAAACTCTAATCTTGTGACTTTCGACAATCGTTGATTAATAAAAAAAATGTCTCTTTTCTTATCTGCATGTTTATCTACTGTTTTATTTGACTGCATGTTTCCAATCAACTTCGTAACTCATGCTTATCAAATCGTCATAAATGCCATAATAAGTTTCAAAACTTTTGTAAACCAACTCGCATTAAATTCGTTGTCTCTCTGGACCAACTATAAATAATGAGGTTTGCAAATCAAACGATTTCAGAGTTGAGTATTTCACATAATATGCTTCCATCTAAAAGAGGCTCTCATTCATTCCTCTTTCTTCCCCCATGGGAGTCTGACCTTACTACCTTAAGATCTCATACCAAAGTTTCTGTTTTGGTGGTCATATTCTTAGTGAAGGTCAATAACCAACATAAAAAACGCAGTGGAGGTCAGCAACCAACGTAACATCTAGAACTGACCTCGCTGCACATCTGGGGAGAAGCCGATCTCATTACGGAATGAGTGCATCTTGCTCTAGTTCCATCATCTTCATCCTGGAAGGTAGTGGTTCTCTCTTGGTGTCATCTTTATTGCACCATAGCAACTACAACCTTCTGGGTTAAATGATGGTGAGATTTGCTTCACTCGTCTCCTTCTCCGCATTTCTGCGCATCCTCGACATATGGAGTAGTTGAAACCTCATCAAATGGGGAATGAAGCCTCAACAAATTAGGTTATACTGCTGCATTGTCGAAGGGAGGAAGATAAAATGCTGCCGAACTTAGCATAGTCTTAGACTTTAGGACTAGATTAACCTCGATTGACAATTTGTATTATGATAACATATTGTCATATTGCCAATCTCTACATGGCTTAGACTGATAATCTGTGCTTTTGACAATATCTCATTGTATTCCGTTGTAGTGAATATTCTCCTTTCTTTTCATTTCGTTGTCAATTTTTTACTTCCAACATTGTCGGTTTATATTCCTTCAAATACTTGCCATTAATTGACTTAATTTTCGAGCCAGTATCAACATTGACAAGTGCGTAAGCATTCCCAGAAAACGCTTTATCAATTCTAAATGGTCCTTCCCATTTAGGTGACCATTTGCCATATTCTCGACAACTTTTATCCATGGGCAATATGACTTTCCACACCAGATCATCTACCTTAAATGATTTGAACTTAACTCGACTATCATAGAACTTTGCAATTCTTTCCTTTTGCCGAATCAAATTTTCTAATGCAATCAATCTTTCATCACTTAACTCATCCAATTCGTCTAGCATCGCATTCCAGTATTGGCTGGTAGGCAAGTCATTTTGCCTTTGAATGCGATTAGACTGAAGATTGATTTCGACAGGCAACACAGGATCGTGTCCATAAGTTAACTGATATGGTGAAGTTCCTGTCGCCTGCCTGGGTGAATTTCTATATGCCCACAGTATTTGATCAAGTGTATTATGCCAATTCTTAGGTTATCGACCCACATGTTTTTTTATAAGACTAATAATGATCTTATTTATGGCCTCAACTTGACCATTAGCTTGCGCATAGTATGGTGTAGACGTGAGCATTTTTATATGCCTAGAACCAGAATATTCCATAACTTTCTTGCCGACGAATACTGACCCTTGATCTGTTGTCAACGTTTGGGGTATGCCAAATCGACAAACTATATGATTTTCAATAAAATCAATTACGTCTTGCTGGGTAACCGCTTTAAGGCAAACTGCTTCCACCCATTTGATAAAATAATCCACTCCAATTAGAATGAATTGATGTCCTTTCGATGAAGTAGTATGTATCTGACCAATCAAATCCAAAGCCCACCCTCTGAATGGCCAAGGCTTGACAATAGAATGCAATTCTTTGGCCGGAACATTTTGTATATGGCCATGTTTCTGACATTATTCACAAGACTTGGCAAACAAAATGCAATCTTTAATCATAGTTGGCAAATAATACAAACTTCGTCGAAGAACCCATTTCATTTTGTCTCCTGCCTGATGGGCTCCACATATGCCATCATGGACTTCTGATAGAGCCAAATAAGCATCTTGCTCACTCAGGCACTTGTGTAGAGTCCCGTCAACATACCTTCTATATAACAGTCCTCCTTGCATTGTGTAATTCCATGCCTTATATTTCATTTTCCTATCTACCTTTTGACTTGGATTTTCCAAATATTCAATTATTGGCAACCTCCAGTCATTAGGTAGAATTACATTATTAACAAAAATATCTCTTTCTTCTAATGGATATAATAATTCTCTGATTTCCATTAGTCCCGATAAAGTCTTTTGAGATATCTTGTAACCTGAGGCTATTTGAGCCAACTCATTAGCCTCTTGATTTAAATTTCTGGGAATATACTTGACAATTACGTCATCGAATTTCTTCATTAACTTACTAGCTACGATACAATATTTTGTCAAATTGTAGTTGACACACTTATATTCTTGAGTAAGTTGTTTGATAACCCATTGAGAATCCCCAAAGATATGCACATTTCGTGCTTTTATTTCTATTAGTATCTCTAATCCGACAATCAAAGCTTCATATTCAGCTTCATTGTTGGAACATGGATACTTAAGTTCAAACATGAACTTAGTAAGAGTTCCTTGTGGAGTCATGATTAAGATTCCTACTCCACTACCTCATTGATGCCTTGATCCGTCAAAATAAAGTTTCCAGGGTTGTAAACTAACAACATTTATTTCTGGCACGTCCAATCCTGGATGGTCTACCAAGAAGTCAGCTACTGCCTGTCCTTTGACAGCTTTAGATGGTACGTATTGTAAAGAATATTCTGACAAAGCAATGGTCCATTTACCGATACATCCATTAAGGACTGGTTTTGACAACATATACTTCATAACATTAGTTTTGGAAATAACGAATACATTACATGGCATCATATAATATTTAAGTTTTGTACAAGAAAAATACAATGCTAGACATAACTTCTCTATTGCACTATATCTTCTTTCAGCATCATTGAGGACTCTGCTTAGATAATATACGGCCCTTTCAACATTATCATCATCATCTTGGGCCAATAGACATCCTATAGTGTCTTCAGATGCTGATATGTACAACTTCAACGGTCGACGAGGCACTGCTGGCATCATGACCAGTGGATCGACTAGGTATTGCTTGATCTGGTCAAAAGCCTCTTGGTGACAAGGCTCCCATATGAAGCTTTGCTCTGCTTTTAACTTGATCAACGGTGCAAATACTCTTGTTCTTCCCGACAGATTTGATATAAACCTTCTTAGAAAGTTAACCTTTCCTAGGAAGGATTGTAGTTCCTTTTTATCTGTCGGTGCTGAGGCTTTCATAATCGTTTTGGCTTTATTTTTGTCCACCTCAATGCCTTTTTTGTGACCTAGGAAGCCTAAAAATTTGGCAGCTGACACTCCGAAGCTACACTTCTCTAGGTTCATTTTGAGGTTGTGTCTTCTCATCCTTTCAAACCATTGCTTCAGGTACTCCAAGTGGTCATCTTTGGTTTTGGATTTGACAACCACGTCATCAATATATACTTCTATGAACTTTCCAATCACATCATGGAAAATCATGTTCATTGCTTGTTGATAGGTGGCTCTTGCATTCTTTAAACCGAAAGGCATGACAACACATTCATATGTCCTAATTGCTCATGGACACTTGAAGGCAGTCTTTGACACATCTTCTTAGGCTATAAAGATTTGATTATAACCTGCATGGCCATCCATACAAATCAAAATTTCATTTCTTGATGCTGAGTCGACAAGCATGTCGACTATTGGCATCGGATACTCATCTTTGGGGGTAGCCATATTTAAATTCCTAAAGTCTATGCATACCCTCATTTTGCCATTTTTTTTAATGACAAGAACTACATTAGAAAGCCAATCGACATACCTGGTTGTTCGAATGAACTTTGCTTTAAGCAGTCGTTGCACTTCATTTTGATTTTATGCACTACCTCTGGAGTAAACCTTCTACTTGCCTGTTTGACAGGCTTGCAATCTTCCCTAAGTGGCAGTCGGTGTTCAACAAGATCTCTGCTTAGACCAGGCATTTCATCGTATTCCCATGCAAATCAATCTTAATTTATACTCCGCAATTAATCTGACAAGTTTTTGTTTGTAATCCTCTGGCAGAAAAGCACTGATAAAAACGTGCCTTTTCTTTTCTTCCGTCCCTAAATTTATTTCTTCCAAGGGATCTTCTACGTCAACGTTTTGCTTAACTTCGGCTCCTTTCTCAAAACCCAAAGGGCCGTCGTTTATGATACAATCTGCCAACACACCCTCTGAAGTGTGTACTTCTCTGTCGGCCATATAGGCCGACAATCTTCTCAGCTGTGATTCAAGGCTCATTGTCGGAACTGGGCCGAGACTTGTCGGCCTCTTCCTTTATCTTTACGCCAAACTGACTGAGAAGGCTTGCTTCTAACGCATCTTTGTCAATGACCCCTTCGTTGGCAGTCACGGGTCTAACATTTGGCGAATATACTTTGAAATCCATATGTGACTGCTGGGCATAACACGCGCTATCGTCTGTTTCTACGATCTCCACTTGATCTTGCTCATTCCAAAAGATTATTTTCTGGTGCACTGTCGAAGGAATTGCTCCCACAGCATGAATCCAATCCCTGCCAAGTAATTAGTTGTAGCTTGATTTGGCTGGAATTATCACGAACAATGTCATTCTCTCGACAGTGCCAACCTGGATATTGAGAAGTATGACACCATCTAATGAAGACGTTTTGCCACTGAAATCAGTGACGACCATGTCTATCGGAATTAAGTCCGTCTGATCTTTTCCTAGCTTCTTAAACATTGCCGTAGGCATCAAATTGACAGCAGCTCCTCCGTCAATCAGAACTCTATTAGTGGGTCTCCCATCAACTATAGCCTTTACATGCAATGGCCTTAAATGATTTCTTTGTTCATCAATGGGCTTTTCTAACTGGGCTACATTGTCGAACACGGTGAACAAATTCTCTTGGACATACATCCAAAAATCATCTGGATTTCTGTCATCGTCGACCATATCCTCATCATCGGAAACATCCACTTCAAGATATCCTTCATACTCCGCTGGGATGATGGAAATTAATCCTATATTCATCCTCATGCCTGGTTCCGGGATGATTTCATTCTCTGGATCCTCATCTAAGAATGCACCTCCTACAGTTCTTCCATGATTTCTTCTCAAATCATCATCATCATCTGATCCTGACCTTTCTGACAAACGCCGGGCTACCCTTGCACCACAGTTATCTAGTGCCTTGATGATGTCAGTTAGATCTTCATTTTGGCCATCCATGTCCATGCCTTTGCTGATGTTAATATCATCATTTGGATCGTTTAATGCCTCAATAACAGCATCAAAAGACAATTCCTCTTTGGTCAAATCACATTCAGGTTTGAATGTTGCCAACTGACGATCTTGCATCCTCGCCTCGAACTTCTTCTCAAGCCCTGCTACCTTTTCCATGTCTGCCAATCCAACTGGCCATTTGCCTGTGGATTTTTTTGGTGGTGACGACATTGCTAAGTCCTTTTTCTCTGCTACACAGGCCTGGGATATGGACTTATTTGACCTATTTTGAGTAACAGGCACCCTCATGTCAATCTCTATCGGGTGAGCCTCTATCACGTTCTTCATTTTGACATCTCCACTCTTGTCAGCTACGTTATCAGCCATTGTAACCAAACAACCAGTATTCTGCGAAGGCATTTCTTTTATGGTAACACCTCCTTGCCTAACAAGCTTCTTCTTTTGAGCCTGTCGGAGCCTTTGCAACCTCCTCTTTTGGCTTTTAGAGATGGCCGACTGAGTTGATGGTCCTGACAAGCCAGGTCCTGTCATCTGAGCATTCTGGGCTAATTGGCCCTTTTTGTAATCCTCATTCCAAAAGGGTGGATTGTGGTCATTGAACTTGTTTTTTCTGACCCATTTCTGCTTTCGTAACTCTGGATAACAAGCCGTGGCAGAATTCTTTACCCATTGATCCACCATTACATTGGACGGGGGTTTTCTAGTCTTGACAGAATTGAATCTACCACCGACAAAGCTATTGTTTCCCACTGATCCTCTGATTGGCTCTTTAAGCCAACCTCCGATGTGGTGTTGTCTAGGTCTTGTCTGATGCATGTTTTGTTGATGGCTATTTGCCTGCCTGTTAACAACAGATGCAACACTTCTGTGTACACTGTTAGACCCAGCATGGTTGCTCGAGTGTGAAAATCTTCCTTGGCTACTACCGTTGCGGGACTCAGTTCTGTCTTGTGAGCGATAAGATGGCGTTTTCTGCCCCCTGGCCTTCTCGGCAGCCACTTCATCATAAAATGTTTTGCATCTTGGACGAACTTTAAGTATGCCACCAGATTTCTTGCGTGCCATGAAATCGACAAAAGGTTCTCCCGGATTTGGATAAATATCAAATGAATCCGACAGATCCATCTGGATATTTTACCCAGCTCTGATATTGACCATGCCTATTCCCATAGGGACTCGGCAGTCTGTCTTGTTAACTTCAGGACCAAACGGTTCTGTATCAACCTTCATGTCTGGTTTCTTGTCTGAAAATTTTAGTCATCCTTCTGCCAAACCTTTCTGAATAATGTCCCTGAAATGCATACAATCATTAGTTACATGACCAAAAGTGTTATGATACTTACAGTACTTCCGATCCTTAATCTCATGGGCTTTCAAAAGCCTATGATCATCTGACAATTTTAATTGCTTATCTTTGAGTAATATGTCAAATATTTGATCGGCCTTGGTCACATCAAATGTATACACTTTCCTATTAATGAAAGGAATCCTTTCTTTGGCCCTCGCAGGCTTCAAAGCTTGGCATATATAAGGTGGACCATTTTTTAATTCAACGTAATCTACCTCATATTCCTCAGAATCGTTGCCCTCCTCGTCGGATTCACAACATCCGACAAAGTTAATCTTTTCTCTTTTGAGGAATTTCTTCTGCTTGAAAACCTTTTTGGCTTTCAATTGTTCAATTTGTCGGACTTTATATCCTAACTGGGCAAGATCAATTAGATGTTGGTTGACCAACTTCTTCCTAATATGATAATCTAGACCCCTAGCATTAATCTTTACTATTTCTGCCTCAGGGATAGGAGTGAAGCAACGACTCCTCATTTTTCGGAATCGAACAAGGTAGTCATCGACAGACTCGTTATTCATCCTCTTAATGCCAAATAAGTCTGTCAATCCTATCTTTAGGTCACCCCTAAAGAATTGATCATGAAAACTCCTCTCTAATTGATTCCAGGAATGTATGGAATTAGGCCTTAGAGTTGAAAACCAAGAAAAAGCATTCTTAGTCAATGAAATCGGAAAGAACTTCATCTTTAATCCCTCCTATAAAGCCAAATCTCCCAACTCGATTGTATATCGAGCAATGTGCTCGACTGTCGACTCTCCACTTTCTACTGAGAATTTTGACAACTTGGGTATTTTGTATCCTCGAGGCATTTCCGCCTGTTGGACCCAATCAGGAAATGCCGACGCAAAAAATGGTTGATTGGCATAACCTATGTTAAAACCAAACCTATTCAATTCTTGCTCGACGACTTGATTGACATTTTGATTTAGAACGTTTTGACGAAACGCTCCAACAGCACCCTGGTTTATGACAAAATCTTCGTCTTCCTCTGGTTAAAGAATATGTACATTTCCACGTCTCAAAGGAACCCGACGATGGGGCTGTGGCCGTTCGTCATCTTGTTCAGATCCCTCAAGTTGTATAACTTGTGGTTGTTCACCCTGTGGTTGATTATTCCTATTGACATTTCTATTGAGATTTCTATTGGTATTTTGGTTATCATCTGGGGCTACAACGCCCAAGGCTCTATTTAACCTACGCATCTCATTTGCCAATGTCAAGCATACATTATTCGTGTTTTCCATTAACGGCGTAATCACTGTACTCATTTGTTGAGTAAATGTATTCACCATGTCATGGTTACTAGAGTCAATTTGTTGTCGAACATTGGCTAATGTAGCCTCTGACAGACCAACAATATTTTGAGGGGGTTGTCTTAGTGGGGATACATATGGCCTTACTACTGGTTGCTCTTGTCGGGAATGGGTTACTACCATTGACCCTGTTATCCCATTCGTATGACTGGGAATTTGCCCCCCAGTCGATGGTCCTGCCTGTCCAGATGCATGGGCAGCCATCGTCATTCCATTTGGATATGGTATGTATTCAAATGGGGTACTTGGATTGACAGCAGTCGAACCATAAGGCATCCCGTACAAAGGTTGTGATAGAGGTTGCATAGTCCCTCTTGGGTTTGAATTCACAACACTTCGTGGAGACAATCCGGTAGTTGGTGGATTTATTTGTTGTAAAACTGGGGAAGTTGGTGACGGGAGTGTTCCTTGGCCAACTTCGTCAAATCTATTGACAATTTGAGCGTAAGAAACGCCTCTTCTCACACCTAAACTATTAGTGTTATTATTCCCTGCATTAGTAGCGTTAGCCCCGGTTGCAGGAATATTGTCAACTGGTGCAATAGCATACACCGTTGACGCAGCGGTGTTAGTGCCAACTACGCCTGCATCACTTGTACCACTCATATTCAGAGTTTTGGGAAATAGATGATGTTTGAACCACCTTTCCACTCCATAGACGCATACAAATAAATGTCAAATTCGTGACACTGTACGAGTTACTCTAAACTCGTCCCACCGGGCGTGCCAAAAGTCCCTTTGTTACAAATAATTAAAAATCAGGTGAGTGTGGGACCTACGAGTTATGCAGTAATCTCGTCAGAATGTGTGTATGTATTGTCTGCCAAGTATGAATTTGAAAAGTTAGTCAAATCTAGTAATATACTGGCAAAGACTTGATGCTATGACAAGTGTATAAGTTTAGAAAAAAAATGTACCGATTATTGTCAATAACGAAACTTGACAACGAAATCGTTTATATTTTGAAAAGGGGAATTTGAAATTTAAAAGGAGGAAGTAGTTTTATATGTAGAAAATAACCCCCTGATTGAACTAAGTTTATAATAAAAGAAGAAACATGAGTTTAAAAAGAAAGTTAAGTAGAGTAGAATCTAAATAATACAACTTTCAAGAAGTAAATGAGTTTAACATGAGAACATAAGAGAAATGCTAGAAATGAGTAAGAATAAATGAAGAAATTGAAGAGAAGAAATGAAAATGGCATCGAATTTTGCCATAGTATTGCAATAAGAAGGATGGAGGGAATACTTGAATGTAATGTAATCCGTCAATCTGCTGTGTGATCGAGATATGTAGGATGTGTATCAATAACCTCCTTTATTACATTGTAATAACTAGTATTTATAGGCAAATAAAATAACTACCAAGTAGTAACTTCCTATTTAAATGACTGCCACATGTCCTTGGCAGTTCTCTTAGGCTTTACATTTAAACTGCTTGTCAATACAATTCCAATAACTGCTCAATGTCTTGAACGGCTCCGTGTCAACTGGCTTGTCTTTGACGGGATTAACTACTTGACAACTTATCTTGGCTATATTGTCGATTTTGAGACTTCGTCATTTTTTCTTTTCCATATCTTTGGCAATCCTCCTATGACTTTCGTCAAAAAGGCTGCTTGTCAATCTATCTTTTCGTCGACATGTACACTTTCTTATCAGCTAAGTATTTTCGATATTTAGAACATAACTTTCTTTACTTCAATTCCTTCGTCAGCCTGTCGGAATTATTTTTTTCAAGAGTTTGAAATTCTGCCACTAACACGTAGAAGATGAAGATGGTTATGGAGGTAGAAGATGAAGAAGGTGTTGCAGGAAGCCAGGAAGGAAGAATCTAACGTTGTTTTTTAATAAAAAGTAGTCAGAAAAGTAAGTCAACGCGGTCAAACCGTTAAAAAATGGACAGAAGGACCTAATTGTAAATTTTTAGAAACTTGGGGGACTCAATTCGTGCAATTGAAACTTTGGGGACCAAAATCGTGCAATTGTCAAACCTGGGGTACCAAAAGTGCAATTAAGCCTTAGTTTTTTACATAAAGTGGACGTCCTTTCAAATGTAGAGGCCTTGGTCCACGTGCATTGCCTCGAAATGTATGCTTTCTCTCCATTTTTGGGAGGAAAAAAATTGGGTGGGCCCCACATTATGTTTTATCTCCCCTTTCTCTAGAAACCAAACAATGGAAATCTTCTTGGTTAGTGTGTTTTCTATCCATTCTCTTTCTTTCCACTAGGTTTCACTCCTTCCAAACGCAGTGTCAAGGATATTGCTTCCACCCATTTAGTGAAATAGTCAACAGCCAGTTGATGTATGTGTGTGAACACCCTATTTTGTCCGGACTCTCCTCTTTTATTAAACTTTTGATTTTTAATTTTAATTTTAATTTTATTTTTAATTTTACTTTTAATTTTAAATTTTATTTTAAATTTTCATTTTTAAATTTTATTTTTTCTTTTCTTTTCTTCATAAACAAAAAGATAATAAATAAATAAATAAAAAGATCAGTAAATTTATGGAAAGATGAAAAAGGGTGATGTTTTTAGTCTTTTGGACCTAGACTTGTCATGACCTATTCGATGCCGCAAACTTGAATCTAACCTAAACCCATTTTCTTCCTCACTAGAGACACCCCTCTCCAAACCCTAGCAATCACATCTTCCCTCCAACAACAATTTTGAATATGCATTCAGTAGGAAAATCCCTTGATTCTTGTAGGGGAAGGATCGGTGCTATTCATTTTTGTTTCAAATCAAGGCTTTAATTTTGATCTTTTCAGATTCTCGTTTAATGGGAAAAAATTTGACATTATATGCCACAACAATAGAGGCTCTAGAACAACAACAACGAACTAGAGTGAAAAAATTTATGAACAAAAAGCCAGTACACTAAGAGAGATATTCAGAATCAAAGGAGAGAAAGCCAATAAAAAAAGTCGTCATTCCTTTTGACCACGAGCACCGTCTAGCAGTCGCCAGACCTCCCTTGCGTGGCGCCATCTTTACCGGAACCGCCCCACCACATCGATGTCGTCCACCAGTCACCGCGACATCGCCATCACGGGCGATACCACTTCGTGCAAACCTTCCCTGTGTCATCCTGATCCGGTCTCGAACCCTTTACCAGGACCTCCACCATCGCTGCGCGCGAGCTGTACCGTCATTCTGAGTCAGAACCGCCACGTCATGAGCCTGAGCCGCTGCTTCCCTCCTTGGTAGTTCTGCGTTCTTCCCTTTTGCCAAAGCACATCTGTTACGTTGTTGGTAGGAAGAAGTGTATGAATTTGGATTAGTTGTTGGACTTATGAGTGAATGAGTAGGCCCAAGCAAAGTGGGTCTGATAAATTAAAAAAGAACTGGGGAGTTGAGACAGATGTCTTCTAAATATATTAGTATGGAAGAAGTGAAGGAGTAAAAAATGAGGGATAATCAGGATAAGGCCAAGAAGAAGGAGAATCAAGGGAATGAGAAGGGATACACATCTATACAGGAAGTCCGACCGAAAAATGGACCGAAGTATAGTGTGTATACCCCGCTCAACACAACACGGGCTAAGATCCTGGATGAAGTATATCATGCCGATGTTGTTGAATACCCTGCCTCAAGGTCGAGCATTAGAGAAGGTGGACAGAAGGAAGTATTGCAGATTTCACAATAACTATGGTCACACTACAAAAGATTGTTGGAATCGGAGGGATCAGATAGAAGAATTGATCCATATGGGAAAGTTCGGAGAATATGTATTGCATAATAGACAGCAACAGGGTGACCAGGGAGGGGGACAAAACAAAGGAAGAGGAAATGTTTATAGAAGAGAGGAAGGGCCGAGCAATCAGAGAGAAAATCGAGAAGGTTAGCGTGCCCAGCAAGTCCGAGGTGTTTTCAACACTATTTCAGGAGGCTTTGCCGAGGGAGGGGTAACTAGCTCGGCCCGAAAAAGGTATCTCAGAGCAGTACAGATGGTTAATTCTGTCATATATAAGCCAAAGCAGGTAAACTCACCTATCATTTTACTGATGATGATTATGTTGGAGTTGACCCAAATCAGGATGACCCTATGGTTATCACTGTGGAGATGGCTAATTTTATGGTCAGGAAAACGTTGGTGGACCAAGGAAGTTCTGTAGACATCCTTTATTACTCAACTTTTAAAAAGTTGGGAATTCCCGAGAACACCATCAAGAAGTTCAATAACATATTGGTGGGATTCATGGATGAGCAGCCAGACACTCGGGGATATGTGGAGCTTCTCACCAAATTCGGTAATGGTTCAGCCTCAAAGACCATCACTGTGAAGTATGTTATCGTCAAAGCTCGGACAACGTACAACATCATCTTGGGAAGACCAAGCCTTAATGAGTTAGGAGCCACAGTGTCCACACCCCATCTTAGTAAGAAATTCCTGACTGAATCTGGAAAGATAGTATCTGTTAGAGCTGACCAACAAATGGCTCGACAGTGCTATGTCGACAGTTTGAAAGTAAATGCCGGAACGAGAAGGAAAGAGTAAAAGACTAAGTCCGTGGAGCAGCAGTCGGTTGCAGTAAACTCGATGGAGCTAGATCCGAGAAGTAATGATGATGATCTCCGCCCCAAGCTAGCAGACGAATTAGTCAATTTCCAGTTGGGAGGGGGGAAGATCAAGTGACATATATGGGAGCACAGCTTGACTCGATAATTGAAGAGGAGATCAAGAAGGTGGTCTTGAAGAATGCTGACTTGTTTGCCTGGAGTGCAGCAGATATGCTAGGAATTGATCCCAACTTTATTTACCATAAATTGTCATTGTGCTCGGATGCCAAGCCAATAGCTCAAAGGAAGAGAAAGGTTGGACAAGAAAGAGGAGAGGTGATTGAGAAAGAAACAACGAAGCTTTTGGAAGCCAACTTTATGTGTGAGATCAAATGCACTACATGGACGTCAAACATGGTTTTGGAAAAGAAGTCTAACGGAAAATGGAGAATATGCAAGGATTACACAGACTTAAATAAAGCTTGCCCAAAGGATTCATATCCTTTTCCTAGCATTGATCAACTTGTAGATGGGGCGGCTGGATATGAAATACTCAGTTTTATTGATGCCTATTATGGGTATAATCAGATTTTGAATGTTTGGTCCATATGAGGATAAAATCGCTTTCATGTCCAACAGAGCGAACTACTATTATCGGGTTATGCCATTTGGACTAAAGAATGTCGATGCAACGTATCAAAGATTGATGGATAGGGTCTTTGATAAGCAAATTGGGAGAAACATGGTGTATGTGGACGACATTGTCGTCAAATCAGGTGAACCTTCTCAGCATGCAACGTACTTGGAGGAGATATTTTCCCAATTGAAGAAGCATAATATGAGGCTAAATCCAGTAAAATGTAATTTCGGAATCAGGAGTGGGAAATTTCTCGGCTTCATGCCGACTCACGGGGGAATTGAAGCTAAACCGGATAAATTTTATGCAATCATAGAAATGAAGTCTTGCTCTGTGAAGGAAGTGCGGAGATTGGCGGGAAGTTTGGCATCGTTGGCTTGTTTCTTACCTAGGTCTGCAGAAAAAGGTCGGCTTTTGTTCAAACTCCTCAAGAAACCACAACAGTTTGAATGGAACACTGATTGTGAATTGGCTTCCAGGATTTCAAGTCTTTTCTTGGCTCGCCGCCTATCTTAAGCAAGCCACAGCTCGTAAAGGAATTGATGTTATACATGTCTGTGATGGACATGTCTGTCAGTGCGGTCATTGTTCATGAAATCAACAAGCAGCATCTCCCGATTTATTACATCAGCAGAATCTTACATGAAGCGAAAATGAGATATCAAATGATCGAAAAGCTCGCATTTGCATTGGTCATGGAGGCACGACGTTTGAGACCCTACTTTCAAAGCCATCAAGTAGTGGTGAAGATCGATCATCCTATCAAACAAGTGCTGAGAAAACCGGAATTGGCGGGAAGAATGATAGCGTGGTCTGTGGAGTTATCAGAGTTTGGGTTGCAGTACGAACCCAGAGGACTGATGAAGGCCCAATGCATATTGGAATTTTTGGCCGAATTGTCTCAAGTGCCGAATCTCATCTCTGAATGGCGGGTTTTATATGTAGATGGATCTTCCAATCTGAAGGGAAGTGGTACCAAAATAATTTTGGAAGGACCAAGGGATATGGTGTTGGAACAATCATTGAAATTCGATTTTAAAGCAACGAATAACGAAGCGGAATATGAAGCATTGATTGCAGGGTTAAGACTAGCCAAAGAGGTGGGAGCGAAGTTGGTCAAGTGCAGAAGTGATTCGCAACTTGTCACAGGACAGATCTCGGGTACATATCAGGTGAATGAGCCTTACCTTACCAGGTATTTGTGTAAAGTTAATATGTTGATTTCTGAATTTGATGATTTTATAATCGAACATTCCCCGAGAAAGAAATGCTCGTGCTGATTTACTTTCAAAGCTAGCAAGTACTAAGAAAACAAGTCAGCACAGGACGGTGATACATGAGACAATGTCATAGCTGAGTATCGAGCTGGAGGAGGGGGTACTAGCAATTGAGGAGAGAAACCGAGAGTGGATGTCCCCGATTTGGGAATATTTTGTAAATGATGCAATTCCTGATGATGTAAAAGAAGCTTGGAAGGTTAGGAGACATGCAAGCTCTTACATGATGATATCAGGAGATTTGTATAAGAGATCTTTCTTCGGTCCCTTATTCAAATGTTTGATTAAAGAACAAAGTGAGTATGTGATGGCGGAGATACACATAAGAATCTGTGGCATGCACAACGGGGGAAGGACTATGGCCATAAAGGTTATCCGGGCTGGTTACTTTTGGCCGACTATGAAAGTAGATTGCATAGAATGGGTTCAACGGTGTGAAGAGTGTCAAAGATTCTCGGTGGAAAAGCATACAAATTCGGAGGAGCTTCAAACATCACATCTTCTTGGCCCTCTGACATGTGGGGAATAGACATTGTTGGTCCTTTTCCCATATCAAAGGGACAGGTCAAGTTCTTGCTCGTAGCTATAGATTACTTCATGTAGTGGGTAGAATCAAAACCATTGGCCAAAATCACTTAAAAACAAGTTCAAAAGTTTATTTGGAGAAAGATCATATGTCAGTTTGGATTGCCTGCGATAATAATCTCGGATAATGGTAAGCAATTCACAAACCATCATTTTGGTGAATTCTGTGAGAACCTCGGCATCAAAAGGGGATTCTCGTCAGTTGAACACCCCCAAACCAATGGTCAAATAGAAGTTACTAACAAGGTCATTGTCAACGAATTGAAGAAGAGGCTTGGCAAAGCAAAAGGTTTGTCAGTTGAGGAGCTTTCGAGCATTTTATAGGCTTATTATTGTACTATTAAATCCACAAGAAAGGATACTCCTTTTAGGATGGTGTATGGGGTAGATGCTATGATACTAGTTGAATTGGGCGAGCTTTCTCTCAGAAGAATGTGCTATGATTTGGGACTAAACGATGAAAGAAGGAAGATAGAGTTAGATCTGGTTGAAGAAGGCAGGGAAGATGCTAGAATAATGGAGGAAGCAAGCAAGCAAAGGATGGCCCGGAGATACAACTCGACTTTGAAGCCGAGAAACTTTCGACTTGGAGAGTTGGTACCGAGAATCCAGGGAGATGCACGTAAAGACTCAACTGAGGGCAAGTTGGCAGCTAATTGGGAAGAGCCCTACAGGGTTGTATAAAATTTAAACAACAGTGCATTCAGGTTGCAAGTACTATCAGGGATGAAGATTCCGAGAACATGAAACACTTCTCATCTTTGTTTTTATTTCAGTTAGTTGATGTCAGAAGGTGTGTACTATTTTTCCTAACCCGATTTTTTTTCCCATAAAGGGTTTTTGGGCGGGAAGGTTTTAATGAGGCACACCAGGGTCCATGTAAATATCCACATCATGTTTGTTTTAGTAATGGATCTTTATTGTTTTCGGTATCAACATTGTATTACTTTTTGTCAATCGTTTTGGTCAAAACAAATAATACCCTTAAAGACGAGTAGAACTTCATATAAAAGGCAAAATAAAAAGCCCTTAAAGACGAGTAGAATCTCGGATAAAAGGTAACACAAAAGCCCTTAAAGACGAGTAAAATATCGGATAAAAGGCAAAAATACAAGCCCTCAAAGACAAGTAAAATTCTCTGATAAAAGACAATATCAAGTCCTTAAAGACGAGCAAGATTCTCGGATAAAAGGCATAGCTAAGTTCTTAAAGATGACTATAATCCTCGGATAAGAGGCAAAACGAAATTTTTAATCGTTAGTAACTTATCGAAAAAGTTAAGTCGAGTACCCACACGAAAAAGCAAGTAACTTCACGGAAGGAAAATGTAGGTTGCTAACGATTAAAATTTTTCATTTCAAGTGCCAATGGGCTTCTATAAAGGTTTAGTGATAGGAAGTTAGGGGTTGATGTCAAATCCATCTTAGTTCAGAATCCGAGTATGGTGTTTGGTTGTATTATCGTTAAGCAAAGAGTAAATGAATGTAAAAATATTGTTAAGGATGGTGCTTGGGGAAGAGTATGAGATAAGGATAAAAGCCGAGAATAAAGTACCATTATATTATAAGTTAAATAAGTTAAAGGGGGTACAAAATTGGAAATCAGCAGGACTTTCTATTGAAAGCTTAATATACTATTAAAATTAAAAATGCTATTTCACTGAGGGGCATTCCCCTTAGCATTGTCGCAAATGATGGTGGTTGTAGCAGTCTCGGTAAGGGCAGTAACTTCACGGTCCTTCTCTGCATTCTCTTCTTCGGGGGTTCGAAGAACAAGCTTGCCATCTACTATATCTTTCCATACATATGCCTCCGAGGTGTCAACTTCCGGAGCAATTATTTGTACTTGATCAAGTGCGGCATTGAAGCCGAGCTCATACTTTTCAGCAGCAGCAACCTTGTACTCCTCGAGCTCCACTTCAAAGGCAGCTTTAGCGGAGACCATCTTTTCCTCCATAGTGGATATAGAAGTGCGGGCAGCTTGAAGCTCGTTAAGGGTCGAGAATTTAGCATCCTTAGCCTCTTCTAACTCACTGGATAGAGAATTGTTAGCTTGTTGTTGTTGGGCCAGCAAACTCCGCTCCTGTTTGCATTCAAGAAGTTCTTTTTTCAGCTTTTCCATCTCTGCAACTCGGCACTCATCTTCTCCATCTGCAGTGGGCGTGGATCCTATCATTCTTGGCTATACGAATGAGTTCATCTTCACGCAAGGCATAAGTCTGCGCAGCCTCATAAGGAGCAGTAGGTCCATATCTGTTGACCACATCAACATCAGTAGGGAACAACATTTGAGTGTCAATCAGTGTGCAAGAATTGAATTCGTGATGCCAGAATGAGTGAGGTTCCACATTCTGAGTCACATCAAACCACTTGCGCATGTGGACTTTCTTTTCAGTGTTGGGTTTTCCAGCAAGATCTTTCTCGGGGGCACAGGCAGATACAGAACTTTGCTCAGTCTCAGATACTTTTCGTTTTTTCTAAGAGGAAGTGGATGGTGGAACAATAACCTTCTCGGTGGAGGCGGATGCAGGGTGTGGAACTCTACTAGGAGTACTCAAACCCGAAGTGCCGAGGTTCTTCGATCGAGATTTTTCCAGTTTCAGCTTCCTCATCTCGGCAAAGGAGATTTAATCACCCATGAGTGCTGCATAAAGAAGATGGAATCGGACAGGAAAAAGTTGAAGGTAGTTATGATAACATAAAGACAACTAAGATCTTACTCTGCCAATTATCTTCATGATCTTCATCGTTTGTTAGTTTAAGAAGGATTTGACAATCCAAAGGCACGAGCTCGGCAAGGAAATCTACTACCTCTCTCTCTAAGGTCGAGAGACGATAGTATGGATTAGGGATTCGACAAGGGGAACGAGTCTAGTTTAAGGGAAAGTTGGGTTCCCTTTCCTGATTAAGAAAAAAAGATAGAACCTCGGTGGAAGATCTAACTTTAAAGAAGCTTTTCTTGAAGTGTTTGTAAGAAGAGGCGAAGAGAGAGAATAGACGGTTGTTATGTCGCCCATGGAGGGAAACCCAACGGGCTTGTTTCCCCAGCCTTGTGGAATAAAAGTGAAATAATTTACTAGATGTGGGAGGGGATGCTAAGTTCGGAGCATAATATTTCAAAAGCTCGGATGAATGCCCAGCTGTTTGGATGGAGTTGCGTAGGGGCAACATTCAGGGGAGAAAAGAAAGAACACTGAAAGGAGGAAAATGGGAGAGTAAGTCCTAACTCTATGAACATGGTTTGGTATAGAAACACAAAAGGGAATTCATTATCAGCAGCCCTCATGCAAACACGATTGAATTCGGAGCAAGGATAACAAACAAATTGTTGTTCTTGCTCCGAGTTTGATAGTGATCTCTGACCTAAGCTCTATAATGGAGGTTTCCGTTTAGTAATCGGAGAAGATCCCAATGACATCCTTGTGCACCCACTCATATCCAGGAATTGGTAAAATACGGGGGAGGAAGGATCACGCCTCGAGCTCGGTGGTGGTCGGAGGATTTTGAAGAGACATCATTTATAGGATCTTCGTGATCAGTAATGTTTTGGCTCAGGGTAGCAGAAGACGAGGTTGAAGATGAATCATCTGGAATAAGAAGAACTTCGGGAAGAGCATTGTGGTAATGAGAAGGATGGTGGTGCGAAGTCCATACTATAATAGAGTGAAGTATGTAAGAGGAAGAGGCGTACCTGAGAGGTGAATATGTGGAAAATGCAGGAAAGATGGAAGCTCTGTGAGAAAGCAGGGATGCGAGACTGACTCAGATAGGAAATGTAAAGGTGGTTTAGAAGTGAGGCAATAGAGATAATGGTGGGATTTAAATAAGGAAGAAGGGAAGAGAATGGCAAGTAAAGAGTTGAAATGTCTGGCGTGGGAAATTGAATAGCAGTAATGATGACTGCTGTGACACGTGTATTTTTATTGTGGAGTGAGAGTGAATTTGGACAGCTGATTAGACTTGAAAGGACAATGCAGCTAGAACGAGGCTCGAGGAGATGTATGGGAAAACGTCTGGCGTAGATAACATGCGTCAGACCTAAGAAATTAATTTTCATTTTGTGGAAGGTAGAACATCTAAATACTTTATTGGAGGAAGAATATTCTCGGTCTCGGTCTGTTAAAAATATTGGTATAGGGAGTATAATGAAATTCAGTAAAAGCTTGTTTGTGGAGTATGAATCTTTTAATTAAATGAAATCCGAGAGTAAATTAGGTTAGTAACACTCCTAGTCAAGCTCCTTCGCTTTGTTAAAGCTTGGAGCTTGGGGGGACTTATGTACTGCATGATGGTCCGGGATTCTTTGAGCCAAGGAGTTAAGCTCTTTCGCTTCGTTTAAGCTCAGCTTGGGGAGGCTTATGTACCTAATGGCGATCCGAGATTATTTGGGCCGAGGAGTGGACCGAAATGTTGGGCCAAGTTTCACCTGACGACCATGGAGAACCGATAGAAAGCTGGGTTAATCTTATTCGGATGATGAGCTCCATGTACAAAGAGGTGGTTAGGAGATCGTGGGTACCGGACTACTCATCCATGTGGGTCCGTTACAGTGAAGATGCAGATAACCGCCGAGAGAGTGGAGAGGAAAGGAGGGACATATAAATAGTTTTCATTATTGTAAAGTAGAAGATAAATTATATTGTAACTCTTACTTTGCTAGTCGGAGATATCTTAATCGAAAGGGTGTGTTTCTGACTAAGTGTAACGATGAATTGTAGTGAGATTGTTATTCAGGTTCTCGAAATAACATTGTCGAAAATTTGTAAGAACATCAAGCCAAAATTAATTTTTCCTTTATTTTTGTGTTCTTTTTAATTTGGTAGTATTATTAATTAAATAATAAAAAATTGTGGGATGTCCTGTGGACTTGAGTACCTTGCTCAATCTGTTAGATTTGAGGTTGTTCTGTGGACTTGTGTCGTGTTCAACCTTGCCTAGGACTTTTCAACGCTTAATAGTTAGATGGGAAATAAATAAGATATAATGATTGTAATCTCATTTTAAGTTCTTATGTTTTATTTTAGTTTTTGTAAATAATTAATTAAATTGAATATTACTTTGGTATTGCTCTATGAAAAGTGACATGCTCAATCCCTTAGATTTGAGGTTCTCTTGTGGACTTATATGTCATGTTCAACCTCATTTAATATATATCAATATGAATTTTCGAAAGTACAAAAATCAATAAAATCATAAAAAAAATGTCAAAATAAATTTTCTTCTTTTACAAAAGTAAACTTGGCAATATTATTTTACAATCTTTTGTAAATAATTTTGTGGGGTAAAAATAAATAATTTAAATTTGCTCAATTAATTTAAGGTACCATTCATAAAATGAACGATGTAGGTTGCTAACACCTTCCCTACTCGTAATCGACTCCTAAGCTCAAACTCATTGTTAAGGACCAGTTTTTCCAAATAATAGGTTTGTTTTACAAATTTTCCTAATTAAATAAATTTTTGTAGCGATTCCTCTCTTTTCGTGTCGTTCGAACGAGACGATCATGACAATGTGTCCTTTCGAAGAGGGAAATATTTATTTGATTAGACAGATTAAAAGACCATTCTTAGGTTTTAATACATCATTCTCTTCATTGAGATTTAAAATAAGTAAAACATTTTAGGCTCGTATCTTTCCTTTTTTTCTCAATTTAGTCCCATAACTTTATTTTAGTCAATCTAGACCATTAGGACTTATTTGGTGGTCTGGATAAAAGAGACAGAATAGGATATCATCATGTCTGAAACTATTGTTTGGTGAGCCAGTGAGATAAGATAAATCAATCTTGTCTCTTATCATATCATGTCCATCTAGCTAAATTTCTATCCTAAGGGGGAGCTGGGTTAGAACTCAACTTTGATAGGATAAGGTGATTTAAAGTATAATAAAGTATAAAAAAATGTATACACAAAATAATTAAAGTAGAATAAAATATAATATAGTTAAAAAAAACATAAAATAATAAAAATATTAATACTTAATTTAAAAAATTATTTTTTTTTCTCACAAAGCTAATTTTATTACTTTATATTTTTTTTTAAACTGAAAAATAAATAGAAATATTCTAATATTTTAACTATATATAAAGTAAAAACTAAAAAATGAATATTTAAAATTATAAAAAATTTAATTTAAATTAACAATATTTTAAAATTTAAAATATTATATATAATTTTATTACAAGGACAATTTTGTCTTTTTATATAATCTTAAAAAATGAAAATTATAAAAAAAAACTAAAATCTAATAAAATATAAAAACATTCAGAACAAAAACGAAAATTTTAAAACTCATACTAAAATTACAATGATATCCAGTTGGTTATCTGGTAGACATCAAATGTCGGATAGAATAACAGCTTATCATGTTCATATCCTATCCTACTCTTATCCTGCTCCCTTGTCATATCCGCCCTTATCTTATCTTGACCACCAAACGAGTCCTTAAAATGCAAGTGAATTCAAAAAAAAAAGGAAACCATCGGTGAGTTTATCAAACCTTAGCAAACTGCCTCACTGCCCAAAAAAAAGTAGGAAAAACGAAGCCAATGTCTAAGCAAGTTTACTCTACTAAAAATAAAAACAATGGAAGTCAGTTGTCAAAGCCAAAATATAAAGTACATATGTTAGAAAAACGAAAGAAGTACAAAATATACTATACACCTGAAAAAAGTTATTTGAGAAAAAAAAGGGCTTACAGAAGTCACTTAGACACTTAATAGTTGAATCAAACTGTTGTCTCAAAGGCAATGAAATCATGCTTTTCCTCTATAATATTTATAAGGATAAAAGATAAAAACTTCTCCCTATTGGGCTTCCCTGCACTACATACAACTATGGTTGTCAATAATGCAAAGCCATATTTTCGTGATCTTAGGGGGATGGAAAGATAAAACAAGTCATGATGATCATATTAAGCTAAGGAATTTGAGCTATGTCCACCAAAATTTTGTGGAGTGATTGTGGCTTGGAGAAGAATGGACAGTGATCACTGCCTTTTATTTTGAAAACTCCTTCAGCTGGGTTTTCCCTCACTAACTTCTCTTGGACATCTGGTGAAAGCGCATGATCATCCAGTGTTTGAATATAAAACCGGCGGCCAGTACCATATTTGTCAGTAGATAAAGACAGCTCCTCCATGATTGGACCAAGAGGGCTAGGTCTCATGGAAACCATGGCTAAAGCAACATCCTGAAATACAACTCATTTCAAATTTATAAGATGCATATATTAGTAGAATCAATAAGGTTGGGCTGGGCTGGAAATTGAAGTTCAACATATGGTTTTGATGATTGATCTCCAAATGCATACCAAGGAATAAACTCCAATTGTTGAAGGATTTATTATTTTCTTAAGGAATATTTTGTAAAATTGTCTAAGATTGAAGTATAAGTTGTAAGTGATGTAACAAGTATTTTAGAGTTAAAATGATTAGAAGAATATTTTAATTTGATTCAAGACATTTAAAATAAGTTTCTGGACTTGCCTTTGAAAATAAAAAAATGATTTTTCATATGAAAAAGGCAAGTAGTCGACTACTTGGGTTAAGCAGTCAACTACTTTGTTCTTCAGCATTTCAGAAATGTGTTTGAATCAAAGTAGTCGACTACTTTTTGAGTAAACGACTACTTTAGCCGGATAGTCTACTACTTCAGTCAGGCAGTCTACTACTCAACTGAAATTCTTGAATCTTGGTTCTGTTACACCAAAGTAGTCGATTACTACTATAAAGTAGTCGACTACTTCAATAAAAACAAAATTAAAAATTTTCAAATTTTCAAAATCTCTTCTAAACTTTATCTCTATAAATAGGGGTTACTTTGGCACGAAAATAAACAAGTTTTCAAGTAACAAAACTCTGCCAAAATACCTCCACAAAAATCATTAGAGTTTTCTTACTTCATCTTGTAAAAGGCAATTATAGTTCTCTTTTATATTTCCTTTTGGAAACAATTCTCTTGTAAGCAATAGGGTAATTGCAACATTGATTTGGTGGGGCATCCAAATCAATTTCAAGGTGGGGAATCCTTGGAGCTAAGGTGAGGCATCCTTAGGAGGTAATGATTACTTTGAGTGGGACATCTCAAAGTAATCAAGGTAAAGGAGGGGTATCCTTTAGTTTTTGAATCTTGTAAACAATTTTCAAATAGCGGAATCTCTCGAGGGTTCTTGAGAGCTGGATGTAGATCACTCAGGTTGTGATCGAATCAGTAAAATCGTTTGTGTGATCTTCTCCTTCCCTCACTCTTCTAGTTTTTGCAATTATTGTTCAATTGTTGTTTTTTATTGTATTGGGTTAATTGTGGTGGATTTAATTCTCTTATTTTTGATTGAGGTCATTCGTTGATAATCACTCTCTTCTTCTACTCAATTTCTTTGCATCATACATAATGTTTCTTTAACAATTTTTTAAAGAAACCAAAGTTTCCATGAAAGTGATTAAACCTCAATTCACCCCCTCTTGAGGTGCCATATTGATTAACAAAAATAAAGGTAAAATTAAATACTCATGAGAACATACATGGAAAACTGTAGAACCAAATTGAAGTTATTACAAGCTGTGCACAAATTTCCGGATAAATTGCAGAGTTTTAAAAGTACTAATCAAAGACTCCGAGATTAAAGGATTCAATCATCCTTGACATTGAACTAATTTACATCACAATTTAAAATAAAATAAAATCAGATGGTATAATTCTATCTTATTTGAATAGAGTTATGACCCCAACCTATGTAACATGGAAAGATAAGGATTGCAAGATATGTTTCAGATATGTATAAGTAAATATCTAATGTATTACAAACCCATTTCCCAGAAAACATTCTAGATGATTGTCCTGAGTTATGGCAGAGAATTATTCCGGATAAATAAAATAAAATCATATTTGGATGTCACAATAAAAAAAGCCCAACTTAACATAAAAAACATAAAACAATTAATATATATATATATATTTATATATTTATATATATATATATATATATATATATATATGAACAACTTCACCCATACTTGAATTGAAAGTTGAAACATAAAACTTAGTCCAATTAGAATGCCTTCCTAGCTGGGTCTGAAAGGATAGTAGAACAAGAACCTATCCGGGAACCTACAAATTCAATAGTTGTGCTCCTTCACAGTAAAAAAAACTCAATAAAAACAGACTAACAGTGTTTCTTTCTCTGTATATATGTTACACAGTTGCAGGGTTGCAACCCTCTTCGATTCTAGGTCTGCATTCTGACACTTCAGCAAAAAAGGTATTATTTAGACAACATTCATAGACATTTGAAGATTGTTAATGTATGTAGTTTTCCATTTATTATTTATTCTGATCTAGTTAGGCCCAATAGTCTAAGGCCCAAGCCTCATATGCATGTATATACATAGTTTGTTTTTCCCTTGTTCAATCAATGAGAAATAGAAATATTCTTCACATGGTATCAGAGCCAAAAACCCTAGGTTAGGTTAAAACTCGGATTCAGGCGGCTGTCTCTCCTCCGGTGAGCTCAACCAGTTTCTGGCGACTCCTCCGGCAACCTTTCCGGCATGCCTCTCAACTCACCGCCGGTACCGCCGTGTTTGCCTCCTCACCACCGACTGATCCCGCCGGATGTCACCCTGAATGGAGCCGCCATGCGCTTTTACCTGCTGGTAAAACTGTGGCTGAGGAGTTGAAACAACGTGATAAGTTCTTTATGGTCTATACTTTGGCCTCTATGTGCCCCGATCTTGCTGTTGTTAGGGATCAGATTCTTGCTAGTGCAACTATTCCTACCTTACAGGAGGTCTTTTCCCGTCTTCTTCGTGTGACATCTGTACCTTCACTAGGATCCTTTACCGGGGATAGTTCTGCATTAGCTTCTTCTCAGTTTCAGCAGAGTACTCGGGAGGAACAGGGTGGTGACCGTGGAGGCAATCGAGTACCTCGCCCTAAGTGTACTCATTGCCATAGATGGGGGCATACTAGAGACAAGTGTAATAAGTTACATGGTCGTCCTCCTCGTGTCAACCTTGTTCATACTGATGAGACTCTGCCAAGTGGCCCTTCAGAGCAATATCTTGGCCCTCCACCGCAGCGTTTTGTCACACTCACTGGTGTTGATTATGATGTGTATCTGAGGCATCGTGCATCACAACAGTCATCCGTTGTCTTGATTTTGGTAATCCCATTGCCTGTATTATCCACTCATCACCTCTTGGCCCTTGGGTCCTTGATTTTGGTGCCTATGATCACATTTCTGGTAATTCTCTTTTACTCTCTACCTTTACGCACTCCAACTCCTTGCCATCTGTCACTTTGGCCAATGGTGCTAAACAGGTTGCTACAGCTGTTGGGAGTGCAAAACATTTACATTCTATTCCTTTATATTTTGTTTTGTATATTCCTAATTGTCCGTTTAATCTTGTTTCTGTGAGTCGTCTTACTCGTACCCTAAATTGTTCCATCACCTTCACTAATAATTCTGTTGTTATCCAGGATCGCAGTACGAGACAGGTGATTGACACAGGACGTGAGTCACTAGGCCTTTATCATCTTTCACCATCATCTGTTGCTTGCACCACTGCTCCATCTCTTGATCTTCTTCACAACCGTTTAGGCCATCCAAGTTTATCCGAGCTTCAGAAGATGGTTCCTGATCTTTCTTCTTTATCAAATTTTAATTGTGAGTCGTGTCAATTAGGGAAACAGTCTAGAACATTATTTCCTAGGCATGTGAATGATCGGACTGCATCCCCATTTGCTTTAGTTCATTCTGATATTTGGGGTCCTAGTCGTGTAGTTTTTGTGTCTGGTTTTCAATACTTTGTAACCTTTATTGATGACTATTCTTGTTGCACTTGGTTGTATTTAATGAAAAATCGATCGGAGGTTTAGTACTGTCATTCAAGAATTTGGCATGGTTCGTTGTGCATCTGATCATACCGTTTTCTACAGGCACAACTCTCAGGGACAATGCATTATTTGGTTGTTTATGTCGATGACATTGTTGTAACTGGAAATGATCAGGATGGCATTAATGAACTGAAGCAGCACCTCTTTCATCACTTTCAAACCAAAGACTTGGGCTTGCTCAAATACTTTTTGGGTATAGAAGTTGCTCAATCCGAGTATGGTATTGTTGTGTCTCAACGGAAGTATGCATTGGACATTTTTGAAGAGGCTAACATGTTAGATTGCAGGCCGATAGACACTCCTATGGATCCTAATGTCAAACTCCTTCCAGGACAGGGGGGGCCTCTTGCTGATCCTGGAAGTTATCGGAGATTAGTTGGTAAGTCGAATTATCTTACCATCACACGGCAAGACATTTCATTTGCTGTTTCTGTGGTAAGCCAATTTATCTAGTCTCCTTGTGATAGTCATTGGGATGCAACTATTCGAATTCTGAGGTATGTCAAGGGATCCCCTGGTCAAGGTTTATTATATGAGAATAAAGGTCACACTGAAGTAATTGGTTATTCTGATGCGGATTGGGCTGGGTCCCCTTCTGATAGACGTTCTACCTCAAGATATTGTGTCCTTGTTGGAGGCAACCTTGTCTCTTGAAAAAGTAAGAAGCAAGAGGTTGTGGCTAGATCTAGTGTTGAGGCAGGGTATCGAGCTATGACCTTAGTTACATGTGAACTCATTTGGATTAGGCAACCAATTCAAGAACTAAAACTTGTAGAAGTCTCCCAAATGAAGTTGTTTTGTGATAATCAAGCAGCTCTTCATATTGCCTCTAATCCAGTTTTTCATGAAAAGACCAAACACATCGAAGTGGATTGTCATTTTATTAGAGAAAAGGTTCTTTCTGGATGTATTGTTACAAACTACATCAACACCAATGACCAACTGGCGGACATCTTCACTAAATCCCTTAGGGGTCCACGTATTGGGTTCATTTGTCATTTGTGACAAGCTAGATGCATATAATCTATATGCTCCAGTTTGAGGGGGAGTGTTAATGACTTAATGTATATAGTTTTCCATTTATTATTTATTCTGATCTAGTTAGGCCCAAGGCTCATATGCATGTATATACATAGTTTGTTTTCCCCTTGTTCAATCAATGAGAAATAGAAATATTCTTCACAAAGATTATTAGAGAAGTGAGACAAGGGGAAGGATACCACATCCTCCGAAACAGAAAAATAAGACAAACACAAGAGATGCAAACAGGATATAATCAAGGATGCGACAAGGCTGTTCAGTCCTTCTGCATATCAGTAATGGTAACTCCCTTGAAACAGCCACGAGCAGAGCCCTAGAAAGAAGCCATAAAGACAAACTTACAGCAAAATGAAACTATGGGAAAACAGACTCTTACAAATGCAGGGATTTTGTTCCAATCAAATGAATCACAGAACTGCAAGCATAGCACACTGCCACAATTTCATCCAAGAGGAACTCCACCAAAGTGTAGGGACACACCCCAAGTTTCATCCAGCACACCAAACAAATTATTCTAAAGCAAAGTAGCTGCCTTACAATGTAGAAATAGATCATCTGCTTCTGAAACTTCAGCTGAACATAACACAAATGTGAGGGAAAAACAGCTGAGTATGGCCAACAAATTTGCAGCATGTCATTGCTCATTGGTATTAATCCTGTTGACTACTGTTATCCATACAATGGACTTGACATTGGAGGGAATTTTAGATTTCCAAATGGATTTGTCAAGAAGAAACCTCTCCCTATTAGGGCGTGATTGAAGAAGAGGTCAGATCCTCGTAGAGGAGGGCAATGTGAGTTGAATGAGACCTACGGACTACGACAACTAGAAAGAACGCTAGACGTGCCGCCACGAGCAGCTGAGATGGGCGGCGCATGGAGCAAAATGGGTTACACCAGTGAGGTGCATGTGATAGGGTGACAGGATTGCTTAGGATGCGCTTCGAGGGTCTAGCCAAACAAAGAGAGGCGAGACATCCAGGGTGGTCATTGGCCAGAAAAGTTGATAGAAGAATCGCCAGAGAAAGGTGACGGCGCCGGCGCCTAGCGGCAGAAAACCGAAGGAATACTGTCGGAGTGATGACACAGCAGGAAGGGGCCGGCAAACTGGAAGCAAGACACGGTTGGCCAGAAAAAAAATTGTCTGGAAGACAGTGGGTCTACCGAGTAGGCACGGTTAGTAAGGTTGCATCTCGTCTATAGAAACTACGTTGAGATAAAAAGAGAATAGAAAAGAGATATACATGATGTTGATAACCGTGACTGTGTGTGTGTGTTTACATGCTCTCCAACAACTCGATATGAGACATCTACTGTGTGTGTCTACATGCACTCCAACAACTCGTTGAGACATCTACTGTACAAAAAGCTATAATGCAATAACTAATAATACAAGTTTCCAATAGTTGGCATTCCATTCTCTTGGGTCTCAACCATACTTATTCTCAATAACCTGGTACCATAAGTTAACAAAGTAGTCTCTAAAGGAAAGTGTCATAACCATTTACCTGACAAAGCAATATTCTACCACACCAAGGGCTTGTTCGTTTTGTTTTGTGTTATTTGCTTTATGGACCTGTTTTGTATAACTGTTCTGGAACAAGTTTCAAAACCAAACAAATTCTTCGGATATTTGTTCAAGAAGCATGTCTTTCTTAAAGAAAACACAAGTGCAATTTTTTTTTTCTTAAAAAAAAAACCATTCTAAAGCATCTGGAAAAGGGGGATAAACAACAAACCCACAACACTCAAGCATTAGAAGAAGGGATTTTTCTCTCTAAACTTAAAGCCTGGTTGAACATCAGCCAGCTATTCTTGAGTTATGAGGGTATTATCTCCCTCATGCAAAAAACACGGAACAACAATTAGAAGATTGCTTTGCAATGCCTTTCCAGGTGGCAGAACAAAGTTGAGCTTTAGCCCTGAGTGCACTAGATTAATTGGTGGTCAGTAAGAGGGGACTAGTCAATTCTACTCACTTTAAATCTCCTACTGCATCGAGCATGCAAGTGGAGTGACAAGAAAACAACAATTGCTAATGGAGATAAAAGACAGAGTAAAGAAATTATCTTGGTTGTTTCAGTATATTAACTTCTTAAAAAGTATAAACAACATTTTGAGTTATTATTTTCACAATGGAGATGTAAAACCAAAGGCCAAACAAGTTTCTCTGTTTATTTATTTACTTTTAAAAACAGGAAACAAACACGCCCAACAGACATCCTGACTAACAAGGGCGGTCATTACTCCTTCGCCCATCTTAGACCAAAAGAAACAAGTCAATTTGCTCGATTCTCTCAGCTACTGCAACAGGAATTTTAAAAAGGGAAAGATGGTATTCAATGGTAGACAAACAACCTTGAATAATGGTCATACGTCCTCCAACCAAAAAGAAGTATGCACCTTTCCAACTATGTATACAATTCGAGATGTTTTGAAGCACCAGATACTTAAACAAATTAAAGAGTTATGTTATTTGAACATCAAAGTTTAGACACCGTATGTGTTTATTTCTATCCCTCACTTACTTTTTATCATCTTTGTATACACGTAACTCGAGAATACACCCAAAAACCAAAGGGGACCAATCAGGTGTACAAAAAACATATATGATTATTTAATTACTATTGGGAAAAACCCAAGTCCCACATTGACTAGAGATAGTATCTAATAAGAGCTTATAAGTAGTGGGTAATCCTTATCATATGAGCTAGTTTTTGGGATTGAGTTAGGTCCAAAATCTAATATGGTATCAGAGTTATCATCGATCTATTGTTGGGCCACCCATCATGTTATCCACGCACCAAGCCCAATAGTGCTGGGCGTGAAGGGGTGTATTGGAAAAAACCCAAGTCCCACATTGACTAGAGATAGTATCTATACACTATAAGTAGTGGGTAATCCTCATCATATGAGCTAACTTTTAGGATTGAGTTAGGCCCAAAATCTAATAATTACCCATAAATCGAAAAAAAAATAGAGAATAAAATAGCTCATCTAGTTATTTGTGTATAATATTTATGATAACCTCCCCGTCCCAACCCCATTGTTTTTTCCTCCTATGCTATATAAATGACAAGTAGTGACCTATACATGACCCCTGTATCTTTTACTGCACGTCCAATCATGTTCAAAATTTGCTAGAATTGGCACATCTACAGTGTCATTGATATATATAGTATTACTCTTGTTGACAAGCTTTTCTTAAACTTCTAAGCAAGTACTTAACAGCACAGTAATATATTTCAGATGAAACTAACTGATTTTACTTTTTTATATCTTTTAACTTTCATTGGAATTATTGATTCGGAAATAAGTTTTATGTACTTATTTTCTCGTCCTCCACACAACAACCACCTTTAAAAAATAAGAGAAAGAGAATGAAAGGGGGGAAGGTAACGAAACAGTTTTTTAGTTCCTACACATTACTATCTATGAAAGTTGTACAGCTATAATTATCTAACTTCAAATAAACAGCCAGGATGCAGCAGCTATAATTTTAGAATGCTACAAATGAGAAATAGACTTGAATCCACATACCTTTGCTAGGGATTGGTTAAAATATAACCCTTTCATCTGCTCTTTCTCAAACATAAATCCTGTAGGGGGCTTTTCTTTACCATTCCCATGGATCAAAAACTTCGATTCTTTCATAAAATGTTCAGCAGATCCAAGCTGCAGTTAGAAAATTTGTGAAAGCAATTATAAGCTCTTCCAAGTAAAAATGAAAAACGAGATAAAATTAAAAAACAAAAAGTTCATTAGGACCATAAAGAACTTTTACTTTGGCTGCTATATTGTTTACTTTGAGTGTCTATGGGAAGAAAACATTCCACTATGACTCTAATTAGCTAAGTAGTTAACAGCTCGCTATAGCGGTGGTGCGGAGCAGAGCAGCACCTAGCCGCTATGGAACTCAGATAGCGTAGCATTTTTGGATAGCAGAAATAGCGGCCGCTACAGCGGTCGGAATAGCGGGATCTCACGAGTTTTAGCAGCAATAGCGGCCGCTCCAATGTAAAACCCAATTTTGTCCCTCCCAGATGCACATCCAACTGCAATATCTGGAGGTATTTTCGTATTTTCGGATCCAGGTTTATAATTTTCACATCTTTTTTCCTTCGTATCATTTCTGCACCACTCTTAGCTCTTCCTTCCTTCGTCCGTCTTCTTCAACTACAACTCAACCTCCAAGCTTCCACCACTTAGAGTCGCCAGCATCATCTTTTTCCGGCAAACCAGAGCAGTTTCGACTCTGTTTTTTTCTTCAACACAGACCACCTTCTTTCTTCATCAGGTGATGAACGTGACAATGTTGAAGAAAACATTCCACTATGACTCTAATTAGCTAAGTAGTTAACAGCACGCTATAGCGATGGTGCGGAGCGGAGCAGCACCTAGCCGCTATGGAACTCAGATAGCGTAGCATTTTTGGATAGCAGAAATAGCGGCTGCTACAGCAGTCGGAATAGCGGGATCTCACGAGTTTTAGCGGCAATAGCGGCCGCTCCAGTGTAAAACCCAATTTTGTCCCTTCCAGATGCACATCCAACTCCAATATCTGGAGGTATTTTCGTATTTTCGGATCCAGGTTTATAATTTTCACATCTTTTTTCCTTCTATCATTTCTGCACCACTCTTAGCTCTTCCTTCCTTCGTCCGTCTTCTTCAACTACAACTCAACCTCCAAGCTTCCACCACTTAGAATCGCCAGCATCATCTTTTTCCGGCAAACCCAGAGCAGTTCCGACTCTGTTTTTTTCTTCAACACAGACCACCTTCTTTCTTCATCAGGTGATGAACGTGACAATGTTGAAGAATTGGAAGACTACCAAGATGAAAATTCTGATTAGATCCAAACTTGTATTTGAATTTGATAGTTTTTTTTTTGGGGGTAAAATTACACTTTTAGTCCCTTAAGTTATTTGTTTTGTTCAAATTGGTCCTTTAAGTTTTTTTTTGTGACAAACTAGACCCTTAAGTTAGGTTCGGATGACAAATTGGTCCCTTGAGTTTTTTTGTGACAAACTTGACCCTTAAGTTATGTTCGGGTGACAAATTGGTCCCTTAATTTGTCAAAGGGACCAATAAATTAGACCCTTAATTTATTATTTTTATTGTCTTAAAGGACCAATTTGTCACCCGAACATAACTTCAGGGTCTAGTTGGTCATAAAAAAACTTAAGGGACCAATTTGTCACCCGAATCTAACTTAAGGGTCTAGTTTGTCACAAAAAAAATTAAGGGACCAATTTGAACAAAACAAATAACTTAAGGGACTAAAAGTGTAATTTTGACTTTTTTTTAAAACTTTTGTTGTATGGACTTATATGTCTAGCTAAAGATTGTAATTTACGATTATTAATTACGAGTTTGTTTGAAATTTTGGGTAATCTATTATGTTTTAGCATCTACATGTGTACATTTGGTTTTTTAGCTTGTATGTATATACATTTCAATTTTCAATTGCAATCATCCCGCTCCCGCTATCCCGTTATTGCAGTTTCGGGGGTCGGCCGCTGTCCGAGATTGATTTATGAGTATATTTGAATCTGTTGATTTGCAAAATCCCAAAAGTGCTTTTTACTTCTCGGAAACGTTAAAAAATTTAGCTGTCTAAAAACCCTTTCTTATTTATTGCTTTTTCAAAAGCCAAAATATAGCTTTTTCAACTTTTTTATTCTTCCAATAAAGTAACTTTCTGCTGGGGAGGAAAAAAAAAAAAAAACCTATTTAACAACGCAGAATAGTCATGGAAAAAAAAGTTGGCTGAGCAGCAGATTAGAGCAATAAAAGATTAACTTGAAAGTTGGTTAAAACTTCAAATTCTAACCATAGTCGTGATAATGCAGGTTTGTGAAAATAGATAAAGAAATTACACCATCTGATACGTTTAAAGCAATGTATCAAAAAAATAAAGTAGGACGGAATTCATAATATTACATTTTTCCCTTTAGAACTAGTATAGTCTGAGGTTGCACAACCCACAGGAAAGAATGGAGGACAATATATGCTGCACATAATAGCATAATTGCCAATAAAAATGGTTACCAACATGGAAAGATTAGTTAGCACACTGCACATTATATAAAATTGTTTTAACATGTGTTATTATTAATTTGAGGATTTATTCATGTTGGAAAGCTGCCTTATTTGTGATCCGCCCCTAGCCGCCTTATTTGCGGCCTTCATTGCAGACTCCAGTGCCTTCATTGTGCTGGGTATGTTTAGTCCCGCGTGGCCTAGAGATATGACCTAGATAGTGCTTATAAGGCTTGGACAGTCCTCACTTTACAAGCTTGTTTTGTGGGGTTGAGTTAGGCCCAAGCCCAAATTTCAAGATGATATGAAAACCTATCCTAGATTCGTTGTTGAGCCGCCCGCATCATCCACGCTCTAGAGCAAAGCCTTGGACATGAGGGGTGTGTTGGAAAGTCGCCTTAACTATTGTCCGCTCCTAGCTGCCTTAATTGCAGAGCAACTTTAGGCTACCTTCATTGCATCCTACAACACCTACATTGTGTTGGGTGTGAGAAGGTGTGTTTAATCCAATCGCCTAGGGAGATAGCCTAAGTAGTGCTTATAAGGCTTGGACAATTCTCACCTTACAAGCCGGTTTTGTGGGGTTGGGTTAGGCCCAAGCCCAAATTTCAAGAATTCACCCCATATATTAAGTCTCAAAAATTCAACTGGTCACATAAATAAGAGAAGAAACTAACTCCATACCTCATTTTCAAAAACATCAAAAGGCCTTTGACCATCACTGACCATTGTGGCACAAAGGAAAATAGCTTTTGAGATCTTCTGTGAATAATGTTCTAATGCATAAGAAATGCAAGCACCACCAATGCTGTGACCAACAAGAACAACCTGCAAAATTTCCATTTTCGTGAAATATAACAGAATGCAGGACAACGGCATACTTCAAGTTGAATATATTTTCATTGTCACGCATTCGAACCTTTTCATCCTCAGGAAGGTTTTCAAGATAATCAGTTAAAGGTTTTGAATACTCTGCCAATGTAGTGACACTGTTAGTGTCTGTGAGATCAATTCCAGAACCTGTAAGATCTAAGGCAACAGGAAGCAGTCCTGCTTCTTCTAGGAGGGCAACAGTCTTGTACCAACACCATGCTCCAAAACCTTCTCCATGGATTAATACAAACTTCTTTGTTTTAATGTTTTCTAGAACTTCTGGAACCTGCATATGATATGACATAAATAATTCTGTTCAATTGTCTCATAGAGAGGACAAGAGGGAAGAAACAGAGATGACCAAAAGCCTTTAGGATAACTGACCACTGAGAAGAAGTCATGAATGTTACAAATAAAACTGAAGGTGAAACCAGATATATATCAATTACCCATTTCCTTTCCATTCTAGGTCCTAGCTAACATTTGCAACACTCAAGAATATATTAATTTTTATTTCTATGCATAAATTCAAACAAAATATCAAAGATCCCATAAAAGGGGAGGACGTATTTTAAATCAGATGACAAAGAAAATGCACCTGTATAGAAAAAAAAAAGAAAAAAAACTTGATTAAACAGTACCAAAAGTCAGGTTTCTCAACACAATCTGGCTCCAAATGTGAACAGTTCTAATTTTCCCTTTCACAATTTTGCTAGAGTCCTCCCAAAAAGAGAGAAATGACACTGGGAACAAAATATGTTAGAAGAGACTGAGCTTGACTGAGCTTCTTTCAACTGCAACATTGCTACACGCTACACTGTAAATCACATAAAAAGGAGTTTCTAGGTGCTACTAACAATGCATCAGTAGAGTTGCTTCAAAAAAAAAAAAAAACAATGCATCAGTAGAGTCGTCAGCACTCAGCACCTGATAGTTGGGGGGCACAGTGATTTGGTAATAAGTATAATTAAAAACTGCATCTGCTTTTCAAGACATAGTGGAATTGGCCCTGTACTTTTCCAGATGTGCCTTTTTAGGCAGGAAAAAAAAAAGAAAAAAGAATTTTCAAAAGATAAAAAAGTAACCCTTGATTTGTTTTTCTATGTACATACTTTTCACTTCAGCTACAGCTTCTTTTTGTTTAGTTATTAATTTACTTCCACAAGCAATTAACTACACATAAACTTAAAGATCTTAATCATGACACCCACTTTTTGACACTAATTAAATGATTCAAAACTCAGTAACCCAAATATCATGCTTAAAAGAGAGAGAGAGAGAGAGAGACCAGACCTTTTTATTGGCTGAGAAAGAATCAGATAGATTGCGCCTTCGAGAGCTAGTGGAGCCAATCCTCCTAGACATGGAGCCTTCAAACCTCTGAGACAATTGATGCTGTTGAAGTGCCATAGAGAGTGCCTGGAGATGAAGGTCTTCCTCAGAAGCCAGCTTCCTCTGTGATCTACCAATTCTCTTGCTGCTTCTCGATCCAACATCTTTCGACTCCTTCTTTGTCATGCAAATAAAACGATTTCCCATGTTTTTCAACAACAACTATCTTTCTTCTGTTCTTTACAGGGAAATGTATGGAGAGAAAAAAAAAAATGAAGAAACTCCAAGGTATGGTATGCTTTCTCTTCTGCTCTGATTTTTTATTTGTCTTTTCTGTATTGTGGTTTTGGAGAGTGAGTTGGAGGAGTTGTTGTTGAGGAAGCGAAAATTAAGGAAAGAGAAGTTGGTGGGCATAAATGCAAAACAAATAAAAATAAAAATTAATATAAAGGCAAATGAAACAACTCAAAGCCCTCAAAAGTCTTGAGGCCCCAACTGATTTTGGAGCTTGTTAAATGCTTTCTCTCTTCTTTCAACTTCAAGATTTCAACGACAAAATACTTCATCATTACATAATTTTAATGCTATTCTAATTATTTCACTGTAAACCTAACTAAGACCATAACCATTGCCGCTTATAATTATTTATTCGCATTTTCATCAATCAATTTATAATTAAAGATTTAAAATAATAATAGATAAAGCACCCAAAAAAAATAGATAACTAGAGAATTTAAATAAACAAATTTAAGTGTTAAATAATAATATTTTTTTGGGGCATGTGTACTTCATTTTTTTCCCCACTTTTACATGAACACTGCTACAGTCAACATGACCACAGGACAGGAGCGTAGAGGAGGTAGAGTGAGCTGAAAATAAGCGCATGACCCTCTGTGAGCAGTTTTCAACGTGCGGTTGAGTCGGCAGATGTTATGATTTCTTTGCTGTGGTAAAGCAGGGGTAGACGTGGAGCGAAACATTTTTGTGATGGGATATATACATATCATGAAATAATAATATAAATGAATTAATTGGTTCAAAAAAAAAAATTATATATAAAAATTGTTATAAATGTAAAAAAAAATAGAGAGAATTGAAATATAGATTTAAATATTAATTCTTCCGGAACCATGATTCAAATGTTAGTTTTTCGGGAACCAGTTGTCATATTTGTTATTGATATTATGATCAAGTGTGTAACAAATACAAACCGACTACAACAAAATAGTAAACCCTTAATCTTAAGCACCTTTAAGAATAAGATAAGATAGGATATGATATAACATAAGCTAATCATCCATTCAATCTGTTTATAACACTTCCCATTGGATGACTATACCTTATGAACATTGCCTCGTTAAAACCTTGCTAAAAAAAACCCAGTGGGATAAAAACTTAGCGAAGGAAAAAGAATACAATACTCATAGTAACATACTTCTCTTCAAAATACATCAATTATGAAAAATCTTTTACTTTACACATTCCAATGTTTTGTACTGCTTCTTGAAAACTGAAGTTAGAATGTCTTTATGAATAGATTCGATGAATTGTCACTTTTATATAGCCACATTTGATTTGTGCAATATATGCTTCATCATCTTCATGCCATATCGTTGGTTTGTTATCATCATTCACCAGTCTTCATGCTCCTCTAATGTGTCTTGTAATATTTCTTAACCAGATGTATTCATGATTTGCTTCATGAATATAGCCAATATATCTGAATGCTTTGACAATGTAGCTATGATTGTTTGCTTCACAGGCGGCTATGAGATAATAGTATTGCCACATGTGAAGACATAACCATAAAGATAAAAAAGTTGTGTTTTACTTAATTCTGATGCCTTTGAGTTTGTGCAGAGCAAAATATTGGTAGTAATCTGATTGCAAAAGTTACATCTTGTAAAATACTATTTGAAAGACACAAAAGTGTTTCAATGACAATAAGTTATGGTACTTCGGGATCAATGTTCTTTGTTGCTAAATGCTCGAACCGTAGACCGAGACATAACTTTATCTTCCAAAAACATTTTATATGAAGATATTTCTTTATATCTTCCGTAATTTGGAACAACTTCAAGTCACTCAAATAATATTCAAATAATCAAACTCCATAGCAATTATATTTAACAAAATTACAAAAATTCTTTATGTAGTCATATAAGAAAATAACATTTTCAAATAAATTTACTCACAATTGCGTGAAATACCAACATGTATATAAACCAAGCATTACTTACCAATATGAAATGATCAATATGATAAACAAAAGAATATAAATTATCTGTATATCTAAACCAATATAGCTATTTTTTATACTTTTGATCCTTTTGGGATCTTCCAAGTATAGCTTAGTCTAGGGGACAACCATATGGTGTAATAACACATATTTGCATTAACAAAGTTTATACTTTATAATGTTCAGATTCCAGGTCCATTACAACATCCTTCGAGGCTGAACTATAGGTTCAAAATCATCACATTTCATAGTACATATGTCAAATTTTTAAATAACACATTTAAGGTATATTAAATCCTTCGAGGATATACTTCGGGCACACTGAGTACTTAAGAGATATGCTTTAGGCATATTAAATCCTTCAGGGATATGCTTTGTGCATCTTGAGTCCTTCAAAGATATGCTTCATGCATATTAAACCCTTCTAGGATATGCTTCAAGCATCTTGAGTCCTTCTAGGATATGCTTCAGGTATCTTAAATCCTTGAGGGATATGCTTCATGCATCTTAAATCATACTATCAAACTAATCAATAATTTAAAAGTAATTGCATCCACATCAAAGGCTAACAACTTTAGGTGTTTGGACTACTGGTCAAAATGCTTTATGTTTGGCTAATAAATTTAGCTCAACTTGTATTATTCTTTTCCATTTTGGCTAATCAATTTAATGTCAACATTCCATTATAAATTTGAGTTTCATGCTCATTACATAAATAATTTAGAAGCAATTGCTATTGCATATGCTAATACATTATCAACAACAACATTATATCTTCCCCTCGTGTTTCTAGATTGTAGTGAGATCTCATGATTTTTCGGTAGTGGAACCATTTCTAGGGTTGCTTAGATAGAAATATGGGATTGTTGATCTGTATTGTTTTTTACCTCTTCTAAAGTGCCACTGACCTCTTTTAGAGCATCACATTGAAATTTTATTTTCCTTTTAAGGAACAACATTCTTTGCACCAATAGGTCTACAACGCTTCTGGCGTACTCTAGTCATGAGTTACGTACCATACCCGCAAATTGTCCTGCTCGAAGAATTAATCATGCAATAATATTTGTGATTCGCACGTGTGACTTGGTGACCTTCTAGGTCTATAAAAATATCTAGCAATTGAACTTAGATGACAGAGACAATCACACCAAAGTACAAAAGCTTTATGATAAGCACTTCCGATGCATATAATTTGAGTCAACTATTCTCACTTTTGTAACATACAATCCTACGAGAAACTTGAAAATTTCTATAACATGAACTTTTGGTCTGAAAATGGTACAAACAATATCCAGATATTTTGCGCCTCTCTCATTTATGGTCTTAATATAATACCCTTTGCAACATATATCTTTGAAACTTAGTAGATTTCTTCGGGATCTACCAGAATACAATGCATCAAAATATATTTTTGTTCCATTTAGGGACCATAATATGGGCTCTTTCAAAGCATTTAATTACTTTTGCAAACGTCTATTTGCAAATTGAAAATAAGCAAACAAGTGATCATCTGGCATCTGGCCTTAATCATTTTGCATTCAAAATGCATAACATATAAAAACTCATTGCATTAAAGAATAGTTTGTCCCTTCAATGGCATCAATATGAATCATCGGTATTGACTTAAGAGAGCATAATTGACCATATGCCAAATAACAAAATTATTTTGACTAGTAAACTTCTAGTTTACAACAATATAATTAACTTTGATTTACATGTGCATAGCAAACTTCTGGTTTACATTAGCACATGTTTCAATTGAAAATATTTTCATATGAAGATCTTAAACTATCACAGTAATGGATCGCGACCTTTGTCATACCCAAAAATTATAACGCATAACATTCACTTGTTGGAACTTAATTACTTGTACCTAGTCATGTTTCTAATTCGTTAAACATCATGCAGACAAAGTCAATGTTAACAAGAAACATGTTCTTCATCAAGCACAAATCCAAAACCAATAATCTCATGTCAATTCAAGATGACTAATGAATGCGGAAGCATACCCAGAGGATCCATGAAGTTTTGATGGAAAGGATGATATTCTTGATAGAGTAGCGATCTTCCAATTGTAAATTATCCTTAGCCTTTGTTCATCCTCTAATGGGATGAAGAGAATTGAAATTCTTTGTATATCTACTGTTGGGGACCATAACCCCTTATTTATAAGAATTACATGCCCTTTCATGAAGAGTGATTTCCCTTTGAGTTCAAACTCTTTCATGAAGAGTCGTGACTATCCATATTTTTCTTATCTCTAATTTTGCCCATCATAAAAATAGAAATAAGATCTTTGGTATCTACACAATAATTTCCATGACAATTATGTCCATAGCCATAAACCTTACTTGAATTAGATCACTTTAAATTTGGCTAATTAAAATAATAGCCCTAACACATTTATACATTACATGTGTGACCCAAAAATTTCTAACAATCTCCCACTGGTTACATATGTATCCTTACAAATGTGTTAGACTTTATGAGCTCGAAATCCGCCATTATAAACCTTGGACATATCCTTATCTAGTCCATTGGTTATATCAATATATAGAACGATGTGACTTTCGTTATATCAATCATAACTAAACCCATCAATGATCATTAATATTAACACAACCAAATGACATAGCTTAATCATGAAATGTGTAGCATGAAAATCACTTGAAGGTGGTCTGTACATGTCGATTTTCAACTGGTCCTACTTTACTTTAGTGAGATCATTAAAGTCATTATCGTACAAAGTGTAATAAACTGAATACAAAACTGTATTTCTGATCAGAACAATAGCCAAATATAATAGTATGCATACATAACTCCAAACATAGAATATAAATTACATCAATGACAAACTCCTACTAAATCAAAGAATCCTCAAACTGTATGATACCCATGTGAGTAGTGTGCTCGTGAAAGACCTTAGGTGGAAGGCCCATTGTTAGAGGGTCTGCTATGATGGAATTTGTCCCTAAGTGTTCTATGAAAATCTGTCCTGTAATGCCCTTCGTTATATTAGTAGCCCAAATTAATTTTCTATAAAAACCTTTAAAACATTTACCTTAAATAGTTGAGTCATAAAATTTTTCACAATAAATTAAAGTATAAAAGTATCTCGTATATTCAAAATAATTAAATAAAATAATAGTGTTAAATAAACCATTATATCTAAGTAAAATAAAGCCTCATAAATATTAAATAATAAAAACCACATAAATCTTTTACATTTGTTTTTACCTCAAAACACGAGCGTCTAATAAACCCAAAAGAAATAAAAATAAAAAGAAATAAACTAGAACTAATATCTTCAAGACTCTCTCAAGACGATGCATCATCTATCTCATCACCTGTAAACTCTGAAAGACAACACCACTAATGAGATTTATAATCCCAGTAAGTAAACACAGTTCTAAAAGGTTTTCAAAAAGATGTTGCTTTCAGCCGGCACGGTAACCGAAAAAACAATCATGGTAATCCACCATTTTCAAAATAATATAACTCAAAATATTTTATATAAATTAAGGATAATCAATACAATCTCACGAAATTCATGTACAAGTCATAACATTATCAATAGATATAATCTATCACTAGAGTACGTATAACATAAATAAAATCATATAAATAACGTCTCTTTGTGTCCAAATAATCTTAATTTATCATCCAACCCTCTTTTATTTAATTACCCAATTTTAGTTTATGAGCTCATGACAAATGCAATAGCGTCCCACTGCATTCCCCTCCCCTAAACGAGGCATCTATAATGGGTCTTCCCTTTGCCAAAAAGAGGTATTTGTCTTCCCCTCTAACGAGGAGCTATCTGCCATCCCCTTCCCAGAAGGAGGTATATTTCTTCCCCTCTAACGAGGAGGTATCTGTCATCCATTTCCTTTCCTTCTAGGAGGTATCTGCAACGATTATCTCTATCGAAGGGAGATAACCAAATACATGCATGTTACCATATAGTCATTCCAAATAATCTCAATACATAACATCATATCACATGCACTAATACTCGTCAAGTTCATATCAATACAACATTAAGGCATCATATACCACAAAACGTCATACCAAATAAAAATAATCATATCACTCAATATGTAAATATTCAATCTCATAACAATCAATCACCAATAAAATATCAATTTCATTTTAAAGATAAAACCCCAAATAATTACCCTTTGATTTCATACTCGAACCCTTTAAAATCTATAGTATGAAAGTTTAAGAAAAAGGTGTTTACTTACTTCTCGTAAACCTTCAAAAAAACTTTAAAAATTATCTATGACAAAAGTCGGTGCTTCATCAAAAATATTTCTTCTCTTCTCCAAAAAATATATATATATATATTATCGATGTGGCTCCCTTAGCAGCAGTGCAATTGGCAAGGTGCTACTATTCTTTTTCTTTAATTATGTTTTCTTCACGCGAGTTGCAAACCTGGGCTCTTTTGTTTTGTTTTTTAAACTTTCTTTTTTTTGATAACTTTTTTTTTTATTTTAAACTTTGCATTCTCTTTAAATTTATAAATAAATTTAATACATTCTTATACAAATGATTTTCTATACTAAAATTCCTAATAGCTTAATCTTTTGTTAAAAGGACTATATTGAAATTTTAGCATGTTACATGTCCACTCTGTATTCTCTTCTTGACAACTAGGAACTTGATGTCGATGTGTTTAGACTTTGTCGAGCTCCTATTGCTATTGGAGTATAAGATGGCTGATTTGTTATCAAAGTATAACTTAAGCGGTCTTTCAATTCCTACCACAATTCACAGTCCAAAGACAAAATTCCTCAGTCAAATCCCATGATTTGATGCCTCATAACATGCTACAAACTCTGTTGTCATGGTGGAAGAAGCAATAAGTGTTTGCTTGGCACTGCACCAAGAAACTGCACCACCAGCCAACAGATAGATATAGCCCGAAATGGATCTTCTATTATCTTGGCATCCCGAAAAATCGGAGTTAGAATACCCAATGATCTCCAAAGAGTCTGACCTCCTATATGTGAGCATATGATCTTTTGTTCTCTTCAAATACCTCATAACTCTTTTGCCAGCTTTCCAATGATCCATTCCTGGATTGCTTAAGTATCTCCTTAACACTCCAACAATGTACGCTATGTCTGGACGCGTACAAACTTGAGCATACATTAGACTCCCTACAGTTGATGCATAGGGAATCTTTTGGATCTCCTGAATCTCAATATTTCTTTTGGGCACTGACTGAGACTACATTTGTCTCCCTTGGCGACCGGGGTATCACCTGGTTTGCAGTCCTGCATGCCAAACCTTTTGAGCACCTTATCGATATAGCTGCTTTGTGACAATCCTAGAGTACCCACTAGTGCACAAAAGGGATTCCACGTCGGTTATTTTTGGCTTTCCACATCGGTTTTGAAACTGATGTGGAAACGACCGATGTGGTTTATTGCCACTTTACACATCGGTTTTAAAACCGATGTTTAAAGTATATTTTAAACATCGGTTTTATACTAACCGATGTGTAAAATTAATTTAGCAATTGTTAAGCAGTTTTAAATTTAACTTTCTACATCGGTTTTGCTTAAAACCGATGTGTAAAATTGACTTTCTACATCGGTTTTCTAAAGAACCGATGTGTAAAGTTATATTTACACATCGGTTTTAAGCAAAACCGATGTATAAAGTTAAATATACACATCGGTTATTGAGAACCGATGTGTAAAATCTCATTTTTTTTAATCTATTATTTACATTTCAATCATTCCTGTTTCACTAATGCAGATCAATAAACAAACCAAAGATACCCTGATCAAACAAGAAACAACAACAGAACACCAAACCAGTTTTGACACAATCATTCAAAAGCAAAACATACTTCATTCAATTTTCTTAGCACAGACCAATTAGCTCTTACACATATGGTTAAAAATACCGACATTTCATCAAATGACTAGTGAGCACAGAATCTGAAAACAGAGGGCATCGGGCCTAATTAATTTCGAATGAATGAAAACAACACTTTATCAAAGCTACATCAAAACACGAGAGAAGAAGAATTGAACCGGACACGAGCACTAATACATATCATCAGTCAAAGGTACGTACACTATAACTAGTATATGATAAGTTTTTAAACTAACTACATATATACAAACTATGGGTGGTACACTTCAAGAAAGAAAGTTGCCCAACGCCTCTTTATGATGTTGATGTCGAGAATCGGACAATGGAGATGGATTGTTGAATATCTCGCAAGTTTAATTGGACAAAAGATTATATCTTTTAAGTAATAAACTAACATAAAACATATAACGAATCTATACTATTACTTCTAATTGTGTCAATTAACATTTACCTCACTCCATCTTTCAGGTGATCCCGAGGAGATAATTTCCAACATCCACTTGCATCACATAGTAGCCACATTCCCATGACCCACGTTGTATACGTGACTACGTACAAATGAAACCCAATTAGAATATGAGGAATTAAATAAAATAGAAATCAATTATTGTACCCACTGCATTTGATGCATTTGAACTAATAAATATCTTACGCTGGGAATAATCCATCTGATAGCCCGAGTACGCCTTTCACCACGCTGCATGTGGGATGCATTAATAGACCTATCATGACAAAAACATTAATTAAAGTATATATAATAGATTTCAGATAATTAAAACAACTGCATTACTGATTATAAAGTATTTTAACGCTTACGTTTCGATGATCGTCTTGATTGATTCGCCGCTTATGTCCCAATGAGCGTAAGAAGACCACGACGTTTATTCTTGGGTACAAGAGCAACAATTGCCAATGCTTGCTGTATTTGCGGAACAATTAGTGACTGTAAGTCATATATAGTTATACTTAAATTAATAACCGGTACTTACTTATTGAGATAAGGCGCAAGATAGAATTGATGATCGTCTCGGGCAAGTATATCACGTATGGTAGTGACCGGGTCTTCCGATGCTACGAGAACATCACCCTGAATGAACATGGGGTCAATGAACCCATAAAGGGCGAGGTTACCCTGATCGACTAACATACGATGCAGATACCTAATATATTGGAAAAACATGTTAATTATCATTGTATTTAAAAATTAATTACGTACTTAACTTATAAATAAAATGTACTTACGTGCACCAAAACGATATGTGTGCAGAACTGGCCATTTCTTTATTGAGTGCCATCTCCATAAGTTCTTTCTTTGGTATATACAGATTCACCGGGCTGGCATCATGTTCCAACGTTACCAATGCTGCATCATCCTCCATGGTGACAACCTTGTATAGCAAGATCTTTGAAAACATCACCATGGCCAGGTGCCCCTTTGTCGATCCCCTAAACAACATAGATATATATTAGTAATCACGGATAATTAAGTTATTTAATTCGTTATGAACTAAATGGTCAAATGAATACCTTGACAGGAGCAGACATCTCTGGTCTTCCTAGATCCGACCTTTTAGGCACAATATCATTTCCAACATCCTATAACAAATACAAATAAAGCATTATCTTTAAACAATAATAAATATATTTCAACTATGGATATAGAAAAACACAACTAACCGAATACCTCAGATGCAACAAGAAAGCTGACCAGTCTTCTTGGCCGGAGGACGAAGTTACGGGGGCCCGACCCACTGTTTGAACCTCCTCGGTGGGCACAGGGACTCGAGCATCGACATCTCGAATAATCTCAACAGACACCCTCGGATGATCATCCGTAATAACCGATGGTGTATGGTATTACCTAACTTATTATATGCCCTACCCAATGCCACTAAGCGGCGATGATGATGATGATCATCAACATACAGCTCTCACACCTATCGGGGTCGTCATCATCATCATCATCATCATCATCGCAGCAAAGATCACCATCATCATCATTTTCGGGATGATGAGGAGGATCACATGAGCCCTTAGTGCTCACATGGACAGAGGGGGTTGGACAGAGGGTTGGACACCTACTGTGTCATCTGCTGGGACAAAGAAGTAAATATATCCATCTGCTGGGCAAAAAGCTCGGCAATCTCCTGTCGAACCTAAGCTTCAAACTCCTGTTTTAGTAGTGCTCAATCTGCAACCTAATCCCTCTGGCATTGGTGTGAAGATGAACCAAGTGATTGGCGAATGCCGACTCCCCATCCAACACCAATGACACGGCCGGGTGGTCTGGTTTACCGATGGCCGTAGATAAGATATCATTGCGTCCTCTAGGAACAAAGGTTCCTTGGGTTAGCTGATCATCCAAGGCATCCTATCACATAAAAATATCAGGTCACATTACAATTCGGTAAATAATCTTAAAATGACAATTACAACAAACTATACTTACAATCCTCACAGCTACTTGGCGGGCCTCCTCGGATGTATATTGTCCCGTTTTTCTTTGTCGGCCCCTCTTCCATGAACGATGGCGTGGGGGTGGAGGTGGATCAACAACCTCTGGAAGATTTTCAGCATTAGGATCCGCTTGAGATGCTGCCTCTGCGACGTGCTTTCTTTTCCTCTTCAACCATTTTCTTAACAAGCTTTTTATATCCCCCACGAGACATGACATGGGGGTAGACATTCTTGCTTTGGTTTTCCTGCCCCTTTTTCCTCTTCTCTCCTGTTATAAATAAAAGACAATTAAATTACATAAGTAAATGAAATTAATGCAATTACATAAATTTAGAGACAAATCAAATAAGTTAACCTGAAAGTCTGGGATCACGTCGGCTCTCAACAAAGCGATCCCACGTCGCCTTGTCAAGAAACGGATACACCTCAAGTGGGTTCTTTTTACTTTTGGACCGAATATATAGTATCTGCCTGTGTCGGCCTTAAAACCCCTCCAACGCTCTCCAAAGATACTTCAAAAAACGCTTCTTCATAGCGTATGTATCCGGTATGTCAAATGTCAACTACATTAAGACCAAAAGAATCAACGAATTACTGTATGATATTATTAAGATAAAAATAAAGTAGATACAGACAAACACAAGACGTAGAAGTATAGATACCAGAATACTCTCCCATATCTGCTCCTTCACGTCCGCCGGTACATCTCTCCACCTATCAATGAGTATACTAGGCCTGTTCCTAGCAAGGGTCGCCACAAAACTGGTAAACTGATCTTCTATTGGCCCAATAGGTTTGAGGTTATCATCAAAATCTACTCTTATCCTCTGATTTGACCCACGGTTGGCAGTCAAATGCCTCATCCGTGTGGCACGTCTACCCTTTCTACCGGTGACGCGGGGTCTCACACCGCTGCATGAAGGAGGTGTATCCTCATGATCAGCCATGTATACCTGTTTAAACACAAAACAAAAAAAAACTTGTTAGTATGTCAGGATAAATATCAAACATAACTTATAAATATCGATCAACGTACATAAACATAACTTATAAATATCAACGTAAACACATAATATGCCAAACTTGATGGTAATATCAAACTAAACTTACTTTGTGGTCAATTAGTAAAGTTCTCCCATAACCCTTCTTGGTGATCATTACGAGTAGCATGTACATCATCCACTTCATTTTCCTCATTGAAATTAGGCACTCGTGTTGAGAAAGAAGGAGTATCAGAAATATCAAGAGTTGAATCGTGATTTTCCTCACTACCGTTATACATGTTTTTTCCCTGGAGAACCACTGACCACCTTTTGTTAGAAGGATCACGGATATAAAACACTTGTTTTGCTTGGGATGCCATGATGAAAGGTTCCTCTTTATTACCTACCTTACTAAGGTCCACCAATTTGAATCCTAACTCATCGGTTTGCAAACCATTGTTCTTTGTCGACCCACCGACATTTAAAAACAGTATCTCTAAACATCGTGTAATCAACCTCCCATATCTCTTCAATGATTCCAAAGTATGAAACTGATGCCATAACAAGGTTTTTATCTTTCGAACTAGAGAAATGCATGGACTCAGCGACGACCATAACCCCACTGTTTTGCATAGTACTTTTGTCATCCTGGGACTTTGTATAGAAGGAAAACTTATTGATATCGTACCCACTCCAAAGATATGACATCAAAGTTAGGCCCCTGTGCTAGCCATTTTAATGTAGCGAAGCGAGTACCATCCTTTGCAATTTTTTCTTTAAACCAGTTCAAGAAAGTCTTGTTATGCTTGTTCAAACACCATTTTTCATTCATTCTAGGGTAAGTTTCATTGATAATGCTTTTATGCTCACATAAGTATGGTTCAACCTCATCGGTGTTATTCAATATATACAAATGTGCTTGAAGCACTTCCTCCCGATCCATGCTCTTAACAGTGATACCTCGTGTACCCTTACCATCATATCTTCCTTCGTGACGAGACTTCGGAAGCCCTACAGGTTCCGCTTCTGACATGTAGTCTGTACAAAACTCAATAGCTTCTTCTGCAACATACCTTTCAACAATAGATGCTTCGGGACGGTGTGGATTTTTCATATATCCTTTCAGGATCTTCATGTATCGCTCAACCGGGTACATCCACCTTAAATAAACGGGACCGCACAATCTAATCTCCCTCACTAGATGAACAATCAAATGAACCATGATGTCAAAAAATGAAGGTGGAAAATACATCTCCAATTGGCACAATACAATGGCTGCCTCATTTTCCAACTCATCCAAATTTTTAGTGTCAATGACCTTGCTACATATAGCATTGAAGAATAAGCATAACCTAGTAATGGCATGTCTGACTTTTTTAGACCAACCAGTGAAGCAACCTCCAAGGCAGAACCTATCACGGCCTGGCCGTGATGGCCATCACGGCCGTGACATGCCAACTGAACCAGACCCTCACAGGCAGAACTGATCACGGCCTAGCCGTGATGGTGGTCACGGCCGTGACAGACCAACAAGTGAAGCAACCTCCAAGGCAGAACCTATCACGGCCGTGACATGCCAACTGAACCAGACCCTCACAGGCAGAACTGATCACGGCCTTGCCGTGATGGTGGTCACGGCCGTGACAGAACAACCAGTGAAGCAACCTCCAAGGCAGAATCCGTCACGGCCTAGCCGTGACAGGCAGCACGGCCGTGACGGGTGATACCACCACTGGAAAAATCCAGTCTTGGAGCAACAGAACAACACATGCAAGTATATTATCCAACCATTTCGAGTCAAAGTTCATAACTTTTCTAAACAAGAAACAAATATATACCTGAGGGACGAGCAAAAATGGCGCTCTTCACGCAAACGAGGGTAGCTCGCGGATGATCGTTCTCAGTGGTTCTCTTACGAAGCAGAAAATGAAGGCTCGCAGTCGCAGTGGTCTTCTTTGTCTACGATTGAAAAGGGAAAAAGGACGTGAAGAAGGGAGCGAGAGAGAGAAAGAGAAAGAAAGAGAGAGAATGAGAAGAAGGAAATGCAGAGAGAGAGAATGAGAAGAAGGAAATGCAGAGAGAGAATGAGAATGAGAGAGAGAGAGACGCATACCTGAGGGTAGCTCGCGGATGTGAGTGCAGTGAGAGAGATGGAAAAGCAGTGACAACGCAGAACAGAAACAAGCCGGGGTATGAGGGCGCAAAACACAAGGAGGGAAATAGAAAAATTGGGACTATTACACATCGGTTATGAGGAAAACCGATGTGTTAAACATCTTATACACATCGATTATGACAAAACCGATGTGTAAACATTAAACTTTTAAATTCTGATTTTTTCTTTTAAATTTTATACATCGGTTAATAAAAACCGATGTGTAAAAGTAAAATCTAAATTTCTATTTTTTTTCTTTATAATTTTATACATCGGTTATTTAAAAACCGATGTGGTTACTCACCATTTTACACATCGGTTTAAAAAGAACCGATGTTGAATGTTAAAAATTCCGAGTTTTAATTTTTTTTATTTTAATTTTACACATCGGTTATAAATAACCGATGTGGAAAAGTTTTACACATCGGTTATTCTATAAACCGATGTGTAATACTTTCGTTTTAATTTCAAAAATGCCACCGCCTCGTTTTACACATCGGTTTATACTAAACCGATGTGTAAACTCCGATGTAGAATCCCTTTTCTGCACTAGTGACCTTAAGATCGGTCTTGATGTTTCTGGATCCCTAATGCAAAGGAGGCGTCACCAAGATCTTTCATCTCGAAATTTCTTGATATAAATCTCTTGGTTTCACGCAACATGCCTATATCGTTAGTGGCAAGTAGTATGTCATCAACATACATGATGAGATCAAGGATTTGAAATTGGCATAGACAAACACAAGAAGGGGGTTGAATTTTGTTTGTTAAATATTTTCGCAAAAACCCTTTTGAACAACTTTTTCACAAGCAGAGGATAAACAGATTAAGCACACAAGAAATCCTTTTTAAAGGATTAACAAAAGCAATATCAAAACCCCACAGTTAGTATAAGCAAATGAAACTGAAGAGTTTAGGGATAGAAAATTCACGCAAGAGATTTTATCCTGATTCACTCTCTTCCAACCAAGAGCTACGTCCAGTCCTTTCGACTTGAAGGATTTTTCCACTATTTCTCCAAATCGATTACACAACAAGTATTCAACACCTCTTCAGGCTACAAGTATTCCTTTCTTACCAAGCCTCTTCAAGTTCTAACTCTATCACAGAGATTTAAAGGTTGATCTTCTTAACTCACTAAGTGTGAGAGTATGACAGTTTAAGATCAGTTAAATATTACAACAATATTCAAACTAAATGAATACAGACTTTTGCTTTTGAAAGAATGAAAGAATAAGAGCTTGTCTTCTCAAGAATTGTATTGGCAGAGGTTGGGCTAGAAAAAGTTGTTCTTCAGTATCTGAGGTCTTCTACTTATATAGTGACCTTCTTCTGCTCTTGTAATTCTTCAACTGTTACTTTGAATAATCCCGTTTAGAGATAGCATTAAATGCATGATATCCGTTGAGACTGATAGCTTGATTTTGGCGAGTTGAAAATAATCCTTGGTTATCAGAAAATCACAAAATGGAGGCTCACAGTTCTGAGCAATTGTATCTTAAACCCTTTCTTTCCTCCTTTGTGTATAACCCAGCTTTTGTTTAGCAATAAAGATGTCATCGTACAGATTGTTTTGCAATTCCAATTGTACTATTTGCTTTTTGTATTTCCTTGATAGTACTATGAATTTTCTCAAGGGAAACAAGATATTAAATCGGATAAAGACAAATGGAAAGAACAAATATTCATTTGAAATAAATATCAATCATTTGAAATAAATTCATTGTGGACCAGATTGCATTAAATCACATTCAAAGATAGTAAAGATATAAAACATATAGAACCGTCTACTTAGTTTTAAGAACGCAACTATACAAGATTTTAATTATGCTCGTCCACTGTTGTGGCAGAAGCGCTCATCCACTAATGTGATAGAAGCGCTCGTCTACTAATATACTAGAAGCGTTCGTCCACATAAGTCTTTGGACTTGCTAAGTCCTTAGAGAACCTCCGTCCAATGACGTGGCACTATGGACTTCTACTGAATTTTAGTTAGGTATTATTGATGTATACTTGAGTTTTAAGGATAGCCCTTGTCTGCTGACATGGCAAAAATGGACGAGCTTATTTTAAGTCTTTGGACTTGCTATACCTAACAAGTTATTTAGGTATTCATTTATAGCCTCGTCTACTTTAGAAAACCAGTCTACTTATCAATTAAATTGTAAACAGTTTAAATAACCTTTGGACTGGTAATTCTTTGCACGAGTCCAAGCATTGTATACCTTATATTATTTTGAATATTCCTGCATAAACTGAACTCACTTGTTAGATCTTAACTAACACTTTGCCAAGAAAATTTAATCCTTTTGTTAGCATCAAAACTTAGAGATTATTAAATCCAAAACCACTTTGGTTCCAACATAATTGATCACTTAGCATTTTAGGATTTTCTTTGATCTAATTGCTTTAAAATTTGAGATCAAACACAATTTAAGCACAATTGATATGAAACTTGTTCTTCAAGTGAAGAATCAAGAGAAAACAAAAAGGAATAGAAGAGAAGAACAATTGATATATGACTAGAATGTAAATTGCAAGAATTAAAGTGTAAGAATTAAAGATCAAAAGTAGAAAGTGGAATAGGAAGAAAAGGAAGGGGAAGGCGCCACAAATACATTCTTCGTGGAGAAGAAGATTGAAATTGATACGCCAAAGGAGGATTCACCACTTGAATAAGGATATTCAAGATAAAAATCAATTGGTTCAACTCATGAACCAATAAGAGGAGAACTCTCATCTCTCTCAAAAATCTCAAGTGTGAGAAACTTATCAAATCAATTCAAACTTGCAAAATGAGTTATGATTTTCCTAAAAGAGTCCTTCGATGAAACCGGAGAGAATGTCTCTTTAAAGTCAATCCCTTCCTTTTGAGTATAGCCATTGGTTACAAGACGACCCTTATACCTTTCCACATTACCTTTGGAATCCCTTTTGATCTTAAATATCCATTTGCAACCAATGAGTTTCGCACCTTCTGGTAATGGGACAAGTCCCCAAACCTTATTGTCTTGCATTGGACTTATACTCCTCATTCATTGTTTCAATCCACATTTCCGAGTAGGAGTCTTGCATGGCTTCATGGAAATTGATTGGATCATTTTCCATCATATTATCATTTTCCTCATGTTCCTGGAGAAATACAATGTAGTCATCCGGATTAGCATTTCTTCTTTCTCTAGTGCATCGTCGTAAAGGCACTGGTTCTTGAAGCACCGGTTCTTGTGTGACACCCGGGGCAGACGAGGGCGGGGAGTGGTCGCCGGTGCAAGAAGGCACGGGCAAGGAGCGGCTCCTGGCAGGCTTCTAGGCGGAGGGACACTTGAATGAACTGATTACACACCAGAATCAGAGGGATCCTGAGACTGTGTAGGTATGGGACTATACAATTAAGGATGACTTATATGAATTGATTGGTACTACCTATACGAACAAGATGCATCTTCTTTTCGGGAACCCATCACTTAAGAACTCCACAGTTAAGCGTGCTTGACTTGGAGAAATTGTGGGATGGGTGACCTCCTGGGAAGTATTCTCAGGAAGCGTGAGTGAGGACAAAGCACGCTAAAAAGACTCGTGTTCGTTTGTGGGGATAGTCGTCAATCCATAAAGCAGACATGAATGTTACAAATGGTACGGTGTGATTCGGGGACGAACCTAGTCGAATCCGGTGGGCATGTGACACCCAGAGTCGACGAGGGCGGGGAGTGGTCGCTGGTGCAAGAAGGCACAAACAAGGAATGACTCCTGGCAGGCTTCTAGGCAGAGGGACACTTGAATGAACCGGTTACACACCAGAATCAGAGGGATCTTGAGACTGTGTAGGTATGAGACTATACAATTGAGGATGGCTTATATGAATTGATTGGTACTACCTATACGAACAAGATGCATCTTCTTTTCGAGAACCCATCACTTAATAACTCCACAGTTAAGCGTGCTTGACTTGGAGCAATTGTGGGATGGGTGACCTCCTGGGAAGTATTCTCAGGAAGCGTGTGAGCGAGGACAAAGCACGCTAAAAAGACCCGTGTTCGTTTCTGGGGACAGTCGTCAATCCATAAAGCAGACATGAATGTTACAAATGGTACGATGTGATTCGGGGAGGAACTAAGCCGAATCCGGTGGGCATGTGACACCCGGAGTCGACGAGGGCGGGGAGTGGTCGCCGGTGCAAGAAGGCACAAATAAGGAACGGCTCCTGGCAGGCTTCTAGGCTGAGGGACACATGAATGAACCGATTACACACCGGAATGAGAGTGATCCTGAGATTGTGTAGGTATGGGACTATACAATTGAGGATGACTTATAAGAATTGATTGGTACTATCTATACTAACAAGATACATATTCTTTTCGGGAGCCCATCACTTAAGAACTCCACAGTTAAGCATGCTTGACTTGGAGAAATTCTGGGATGGGTGACCTCCTGGGAAGTTTTCTCAGGAAGCATGTGAGTGAGGACAAAGCACGCTGAAAAGACCTGTGTTCGTTTGTGGTGGCAGTCGACAATCCACAAAGCAGTCAGGGATGTTATAAATGGTATCAGAGTGACACCTCTCCCAGTACGGTGTGGTTCGGGGACGAACCATGCGAAATCTGGTGAGCATGTGACACCCGGGGCCGACGAGGGCGGGGAGTGGCCGCCGGTGCAAGAAGGCACAGACAAGGAGCGGCTCCTGGCAGGCTTCTAGGTGGAGGGACACATGAATGAAACGATTGCACACCGGAATGAGAGGGATCCTTAGACTGTGTAGGTATGGGACTATACAATTGAGGATGACTTATATGAATTGATTGGTACTACCTATACGAACAAGAAGCATCTTCTTTTCGGGAGCCTATCACTTAAGAACTCCACAGTTAAGCGTGCTTGACTTGGAGCAATTCTAGGATGGGTGATCTCTTGGGAAGTTTTTTCAGGAAGTGTGTAAGTGAGGACAAAGCACGCTGAAAAGACTCGTGTTGGTTTGTGGAGGCAGTCTTCAATCCATAAAGCAGCCAGGGATGTTATATATTGAGGATCTTGAGTTCGTTCTTCAGGATCAACTAATTCATCTTGAACGGGAGTTTGAATTACAAAGTCTTGGAGAGGTTCTGTATTTGATTCATTAGAAGCAACTGTATGAACCGGTCCTGGAATTGAAATCGATTCTTCCTCAAAGACAAAGTCTCTAACCTTATTTCTCCCACCAAACTCAATATCCTCAAATAACGTGACAATCCCTGTCTCAAAAATTGTCTTTAATTTGGGATTGTAAAACTTATAACCTCCGGATCGTTCAAAATAACCAATAAAGTAGCTTCTCACTGTTCGTGGATCCAATTTATTTTCATTTGTCCTATAAGGCCTTTCCTCAGCTGGACATCCCCATACATGAAGGTGATTATACTAGGTTTTTTGCCTGTCCAAAGCTCAATAGGTGTTTTGGCAGCTGCCTAAGTTGGTACTCTGTTTAGAATATAAGCTGTAGTATTCAATGCCTCTCCCCAGAGTGACTCTAATAAAGTAGAATGACATAGCATACTCCTTACCATATCCTTAAGAGTCTGGTTTCATCTTTCAGCTACACCATTCATACTAGGTGACCCCGGCATGGTGTACTGTGGGACGATCCCACATTCCTCTAGGGGAGCGTTTTGGATCCGGAATGTTTTATTCCCAGAAAAACTACATTCCTGGTAATCACATTCCCGAGAATCTTTCTTTCCCACCTTCACACTTAGGAATAGAGTTTTCTCAAGTTTCTAACTATCATTCACTAATTTTATTCCCTAGAATCTTTTATGCTTAGGAATGACTTTTTAAAACCTGTACCAAACATGGGAAACTTTTATTCCCATCCCAACATTCCCGGGAATATTTTTATAAAAATTGTATCAAACGCTACCTAGATACTTGGCATATGGTCTCGGACGTTGTTCACCTGAACTGTCATATTTAACGTAATATTCACCCCCACGGTCATATTTGACACTCTTAATTATTTTATTGAGTTGATTTTCAACTTCAGCCTTAAATGATTCGAACAAGTCCAAAGATTGAGACTTTTCATGTATTCTTACAGGTACGCATATCTAGAATAATTGTCTATGAATGATATAAAGTATTGTTGACCATTCCAAGATGGTGTTGGAAATGTCCCACAAATGTCCGTATGTATCAATTCCATGACATCTATAGCTCTATATGATCCTAATTTCTTCTGTTTTGTCTGTTTGCCCTTAATGCAGTCAACACAGACATTAAAGTCTGTAAAGTCAATGGAATCAAGGATCCCATATGACACAAGTCGTTCAACTCTATTTCTAGAGATGTGACCTAGACGCTTGTGCCACAACGCTCCTAAATTTGCATTGTCAACTTTAAGCTTAGTACCACGTGATTCCACACTCAAGGTTTCACTACAGGAAGCAATAGTGTCAAGAAAATATAGATTGTCATACACCATAAGAGTACCAGTTCCAACAACATTTGAATTAATAGATAGATAAACTGAATTGATTGTTGCCAAATGAACAACAATAACCAAATTTGTCCAAACAAGAAAAAGAGACTAAATTTCGTCTAAATGACAGCACAACAAAAGTATCCATTAAATCCAAATAATAACCAGTACTTAATAACAACCTAAAATGCCCTATCACCTCTACTTCTACAGACTTGCCATCTCCCACATAAATGCGTCTTTTAGCATCAGTTGGCCTTCGGTAGCTCAGGCAACCCTGCATTGAAACATTACTGTAAGTAGTAGCACCAGAATCTAACCACCAAGTGTTTCTAGGTACTGAAGCTAAATTTACCTCAAAATAGACCAAAAGTAAGGAACATACCTTTCTTTTCACGCCAGGTATGATACTTGGTACATTCCTTCTTGACATGTCCAGTCATGCCACAAAAGAAGCAACCGTTGTCACCCTTATTTTACTTCTTTTGCGCTGGACCCTTAGCAGCTTCATTCTTAGTATCATTATGTTCCTCTTTTTACCCTTGTCTTTAGAGGTGCATGCCAGGTGATCACTTTCTGTCCTGTCTTGCTTCATCCTCTCTTCCTCTTGCACACAATTTGAAATGAGCTCATTAAGAGACCATTTCTCCTTCTGATAGTTAAAACTGATCTTAAATTGACTGAATTGTACAGGAAGAGATATTAACACCAAATGTGCGAGTAAGTCATCTGACAACTCGAGATTTAGAGCCTTAAGCTTGGAAACAATATTAGACATTTCCATTATGTACTCCCTTACATTTCCCTTGCCTTTATACTTCATAAAAATCAAGCTTTGAAGGAGTGTGGTTTGTAACATCCGTGTTTTATGTAACATCCATGGCTGCTTTATGAGTTTGACGACTGTGCCCATAAATCAACACGAGTCTTTTTAGCGTGCTTTGTCATCACTCACACACTTCCTGGGAAAAATTCTCAGGAGGTCACCCATCCCAGAATTTCTCCAAGTCAAGCACGCTTAACTATGGAGTTCTTAAGTGACGGACTCCCGAAAAGAAGATGCAACTTGTTTGTATAGGTAGTACCAAGCAATTCTTATAAGCCATCTTCAACTATATAGTCCCTTACCTACACAGTCTTAGGATCCCTCTCATTTCGGTGTGTAATCGGTTCATTCATATTTCCCTCTGCCCACAAGCCTGCCAGGAGCCGCTCCATGTCCTTGCCAACTTGCACCGACGACCACTCCCCACCCTCGTCAACCCCGGGTGTCATATTTTACCGAATTGTTTATACGTTTAATGACCATGTTTAAGACCTTGATTAGAGGTCTAATCAATCGACTTCGAATCAAGCAAGAACATAAACTAGGGTTCTTTATTCAGCTTAGAACGCTCAAGAGTGCACAATAGAAAGTTTATGTTTGAAAAATAGATTATGCATATTTGGGGGACTTGAGCTTGTTCCTTAGGTGTAGATGAGTCTATATTTCAAATTTGAGGTCAATCAGACTTCATACGAGCTCAGAACGCGATGAAAAGTGCGAATTGGGATTTCTGGTCAGCTTGGAGTGCTGGCTTTGGGCGCTGAGAGGATGCTGCCACATGTCAGGCAGCAACGCGTGGACGGACACAGTTTCATAGTGCTTTGGGGACGAAGTTGAGGATGAGTTCAGCTTATCATCCTTAGACTGATGGACAACCAGAGAGGACTATTCAATCATTGGAAGATCTTTTGAGGGCATGTGTGTTGGAACACACTGGTAGTTGGGATGTGTTTTTGCCATTGATTGAGTTTACATACAATAACAATTTCTATAGCAGTATCGGGATGTCACCGTATGAGGCTTTGTATGGCAGGAAGTGTAGGACTCTGCTATTGTTAGAACCAAAGTGGTTTTGGATTAAATAATCTCTTAAGTTTTGATGCTAACAAAAAGGTTAAATTTGTATGGCAAAGTATTGTCAAAGATGTAACTTGTTTATTCTAATTTGCAGGACTGTTTGAATGTTACTAGATCAAGAAACTTGGAAAGAGTGTCTTTTCTTTGCTAATGGAATCATATCAGATTCTATTGATCCTCTAGACGAGTCTTCTCCTTTGGTAAATTTTGAGTCTGTTATAATATCACTAGATGAGGTCTTAAAAATTGGCTAAGCTAATATTCTGTAGACGAGTATCTAAGTTTAAGAAAAGTTAAGTAGACGAGCCAATAAAATAATCTTCAGAAAAACACCAAGTCCAAAGACTTCTCACTAAATGCCACGTCAGTAGACGAGCTATTGAGTATATCGAGTCCAAAGACTTGGAGCTATACAAGAGTCTATAGACACAGTATCAGTAGACGAGCCCGTCTTACTGATAAGTTAATTTTGCACGTCCAAAGACCTGCGTGTCTACTAGCTATTAAAAGTGAACCCATCTAAGCTTAAATGTATTTATTTCAAATGATTGAATATTTAATTCAAGAGAATATATGTCTCTTTCTCTTGCTGCTTCTTTGTTAACTCTTTGTTCCTTGAGAATAAGAACATAGTACCATCGAGAACATAAACCTTTGTACTCTGTCTCTACATTGCTATAAATTTCAAACCATTTACAAAGAAGGAAAGTCAGAAAGCAACCTTTGGTACAACAGGGAAGTGAGCTCTACTTTGAGCATTCCTCTGATAAACTAGAGAACTTCTCCATGAAGCATATCAAGTTATCAGTCTCAACGGATCCAAGCATTGAATGCTATCTCTAAGCGGATATTTACTCAAGACCATTGAAGAAAAGGAGAAGATGTCTATATATATTAGACAACTCTAAGAGAAGAATAAATTGAATGCTGTGGAATTTTCAAAAGTGCAAAATCTCTATTAAACTTTCATTTGAATATTTTCAGTTGTATTCCTCCCGATCTTAAACTTTCATATCCTCACACATAGTGAGTTCATATATCAAAATCTTAAATCTCTTTGTTAGAGTTAGAGCCTGAAGAAGCTTGGTAGATAAAGAATACTTGTAGCCTGAAGAGGTGTTGAATACTTGTAAAGCTATTGATTTATAGTGGAGAAAAACCTTCAGGTAGAAGGGACTGAACGTAGCTCTTGGTTGGAAGAGAGTGAACCAGGATAAAAAATTTGTGTGATTCTTCTAACCCCTATCTTTTACACCTTTTGGTTATACTAACTGTGGAGTTTTGGATCTGAGATTGTTAACTCTTTAAAAAGGTTTTCCTGTTTGTGTGTTGTTTTATTGTTTTTCTTGCAAAAGGTTTGTGAAAAGGTTTTTTCAAAAAACTGTTAAGAAACACAATTCAACCCCCTTCTTGTGTTTCCCTGTGTCAACTTCAGTTGGTATCAGAGCTCAGCCTCGAAAGGGTTGAGCATCTAACAAGTGCTGAGGGAGTACGATCCAACAGGTATGGATACAATAAGACAAGCAATCAACAGACCTCGTCTCTTTGATGACAGTGATTATGACTATTGGAAAAGAGAGATGGCTTTTCTTGATGCACAAAATGTGGATATCTGGGAGCTGATTGAAACTGGCTATACTGAGCCAAGAGGTGATGCTGGAGCTGCTAAATGGACTCCGGAGGAGAAAACTCAACATCAACTCAATCTGAAAGCTAAGAACTATTTGATGTATGCTATCACCAGACCTAAGCATGATAAAGTCCATAGTTGTAACATTGCTAAAGAAATATGGGATACTCTTGCTCTAGCTCATGAAGGGTCATCCCAAGTCAAGGAGTCAAAGATAAGCATGTTGGTTCATCAGTATGATGTTTTTAAAATGGCTGAACATGAAACCATAGATCAAATGCTTGGAAGATTCCAAACCATCACCAATAGTCTTAGATCTCTTGGAAAAACCTATGAGAATAGAGATCATGTCAGAAAAATTTTGAGGAGCTTACATAAACAGTGGAGACCTAAGGTCACTGCTATTAAGAGGCAAAGAACCTCAACACTCTCACTTTGGAAGAACTTCTGGGATCTCTGAAAGTTCATGAGCTTGAGCTCAATGAAGAAGAAAGTTCCAGAAAAGGAAAGTTTGTTGCCCTAAAGGCAAAGAAGGCTAGCTCTGCAAAGTTCTTAAAGTCGAGGAATCCTGAGATGAAGCAGATCCTTCTGACGGTGATGAAGGATCTGATGAGGATGAACTGTCTTTCATCTCCAGAAAAATTCAACATATGTGGAGAAAGAAAGGTGGTTTCAGAAGGAAGCAGTTCAAAAAAAAGTTCCTCAAGGAGAAATCAGACTCCAAAGAAAAAGGTCCACCATGTGCTTCGAATGCAAGAAGCCTGATCATTTCAAAGCTGACTGCCCAGATTTGAAGGACAAAAAGAAGTTCTTCAAAAAGAAGAAGGGTTTGATGTCTATTTGGGAGGATCTGGATCTGTCTTCATCTGATGATGAAAATGAAGCTGAGGAAGAGGCAGACATCTGTCTCATGGCCGATACATTATCAGAGAGTGAATACACTGATGCTGAGGTAATGGATTCTGACCCATCCATCCTTCAAGATGCATTTGATGAATTATTACACAACTCATCAATTCTGTCTCATGAGTATAGAAGTCTCAAAAGGAGATTTTCAAAACTATCTAAAGAATATGACAGGATTTGCATAGAAAAATTAAGTCTTGTATATGAAAATAATAACCTTAAATCTGAGAATGTCAGTCTAACTGACAAACTCAAGTGTGAGCCCAATGTTTCTTGTGAAGTTGCAAAACTGAAACAAGACGTGACATACCTGACAGACACTCTGTCTAAATTTGTAGGTGGCTCAGATAAACTAAGTTTAATTTTAAGGTACTCTAGGTCACCTCATGATAAGTCTAGCCTTGGTTATGACAAAGAGAAGCATGAAGCATCTCATAAAAAGTCAAAACTACATACGTATAATAGAGCTTCAAAAGCTCAAACACAGCATGTTAAAACTAAATTGAGCCCATCCAACACTTACTGTAAAGTATGTGGAAAAGATGGTCATATAACATCTAGATGCATACATCACAAGCATACCAAACATGCTCGTCCAATGACTACTAACAAAAAGGACCCAAGTCAGTCTGGGTACCTAAAGATAAGATTATACATGTTGCAGATTTGCTTAACAACAAGAAATAAACACACATCCTGGTACTTAGTGGTTGCTCACGTCACATGACGGGAGAAAGGTGTATGTTCCAAGACCTTAAACATAAGGACGGTGACTGGGTTACCTTTGGAGGTAATCAGAAAGGAAAGATCATTGGAATAGGTAAAATTGGTAAACATCATTTTCCCTCCATTGATAATGTGCTTTTAGTTAATGGTTTAAAACACAATCTGCTAAGCATAAGTCAATTATGTGATAGTGGGTTTGCTGTTTCCTTTGATAAGAACATGTGTAATGTCAAGAAGACTGATGGATCACTCTTATTCACTGCCAAGAGGCAAAACAATCTGTATAATATTGACTTGGAAGACCTTACAAATCAAAGTGTCTCATGTATAATATCCATTGAAGATGAGTGATGGATTTGGCACAAAAGGCTAGGTCATGCAAGCTTGAAATTAATTTGAAAGCTAAATAAACATAATCTCGTGAGAGGATTACTAAACCTTAAATTCAAATCTGATGTTCTCTGTGATGCATGCCAAAAGGGAAAACAAGTCAAAGGTTCCTCTAAATCTAATAATATTTTTAGTACCAATAGACCACTAGAGCTGCAACACCTTGATCTGTTTGGACCAACTAGGACTGCCTCTGTTAGTGGGAAGAAATATGGTCTAGTCATATTAGACGACTACACTAGATGGACATGAGTTATGTTCCTAGCTCACAAGGATGAGTCATTCAAGGTCTTCTCTGTATTCAGTAAACGTGTACAGAATGAAAAAGGCATGTGTATCACTTCAATCAGAAGTGACCATGGGGAAGGGTTTGAAAATGATCTATTCCAAAAGTTCTATGAATAAAGTTATACTTCACAACTTCTCAATACCTAAAACACTACAGCAAAATGGTGTGATAGAGAGAAAGAACAGATCTCTTCAAGAGATGGCTAGAACAATGCTCAACGACAACTCTGTCCCTAGAGACTTCTGGGCTGAAGCTGTTAATACTACCTGCTACATTCAGAACAAAATATACATTAGACCAATCTTGAATAAGACTCCTTATGAATTGTGGAAATGACGAAAACCCAACATATCTTACTTTCATCCTTTTGGTTGTAAATGTTTTATATTGAACACTAAAGATCAACTTGGTAAGTTTGATGCTAAAGTAGATAATGGAATTCTGTTAGGGTATTCTGAATCATCAAAAGGGTTTAGAGTTTACAATTCTAGAACCTTAGTAGTAGAAGAATGTATACATGTTAAGTTTGATGACAAGCAGCTTGATAAGAAATTATCAGCGCTTGATGAAGCTATTGCAGATTTGAATCTCAAAGATTCTGAAAATCAAGCAAATGTCAAACCTGATGGACAAATGGATGACCCTCAACAACATGAGTCAGAAACTTCAACTTCTCAACAGGAAAATGTTCAGAGATCTTGGTACTTCAAGAATTATCATCCACAAGATCAAATCATTGGGAATCCTAATGATAGGCTAAGAACTAGATCTACATTCAGAGAGCAAGATGTTTCTGCATTAGTCTGAGTTAGAACCAAAGACAGTAGACGGGGCTCTACTGGACGAGGGTTGGATTCTAGCAATACAGGAAGAATTGAACCAGTTTGAAAGAAGTGAAGTATGGACTCTTGTGCCTTTACCAAAAGAAAAATCAGTTATTGGAACCAAATGGGTTTAAAGAAACAAGCTCGATGAAAATGGTAAGGTGATAAGAAATAAAGCTGGACTTGTTGCACAAGGTTATTCACAGGAAGAAGGTATAGACTATACTAAAACTTTTGCATCAGTTGCTAGACTAGAAGCTATTCGTATCTTATTATCATTTGTTGCACATCATAACATCATGCTATATCAAATGGATGTAAAAAGTGCTTTTCTAAATGGTGTTTTTAGTGAGGAAGTGTATGTTATGCAACCTCTGGATTTTGATAGTGAAACCCAACCTGAACATATATATAAGCTAAAGAAAGCTTTATATGGTCTTTGACACACCCCGTTATGTCACGTTGTGCCATTAATTATTTATTAATCTTAATCGCGTGCTTAACGTTAAAATACGTTAAAAAAAATTAAAACTTATTACTAATCATATAACTTCTGCAAAATAAACACACCAAAGATATAATATATAAATACACACATGTTTGTTCATTACATTACCAAAACACTGTTTAGGGTATCCTATCAGTAGGATCCCTTGCAGGTACATACTTACACAAATTATAGTCAATGGAAAATAAAACATCTTATAAGACTCACTGGCCCTAGACACTAAACTACATTGCTGGAATCCACAGCTCGTCCTCCCACCTCTGGTTCATATGTAGTTCCATTTAACTCCTCAGCAACTGGTTCCTCCATATGGTCTTCTCGTACGATCACATTAGAATAAAATACAACACACATAAAGATATAGGGGATAAGAAACAGTTTTATCATCAAAAGCGGAAAAGAATTCATAGCACATAATATAATAATAGCCACAGACACGCATCACTCAAAATCAACAATCACCCTCAATTCACTATATCATCCTCTACCCTCAACTCCTGCAACTAATATTTTATACGGATGTGGCCATCTTTACTCCTGTCACATTAGTCAGTAGTCCGAAATAGTCCAGTGCAAACAACTTTCGAACGCGTCAACGACTAAACAAGTATTAGTCCAAAATGGTCTAGTGCCAAGAATATGCGAACACGTCGAGGAATATCAGTCCAAAACGGTCCAGTGCCAAAAGCACTCGAACGTGTCAAGAACTAAAAGAATATTACGGTAGTCTACCTCGGCATCCACATCCGTAGGGCACTCACCCGCAATATCTGATATCCCAAAATAGGATATCCTGACCTTTTGTGTTCCACTGATACGGCTGTGAATAACAATACATCTATATGAATCTCACCAACCCACATTAATAACATCCTAGTGCCTTAACCTTTCATCAAAGCCTTAACTATATTCTATGTCACACTTCCTCTTTAAAATAATTAGTTTAGGCTAAGCACCTCTAAGTCACCATTATCCTCACACCCAAACCAACAATTATATCTCGAACAATATATATATCTTTGCTTAAAATCCACTAAACACAATATTAAAACCAGACAGATAATGCATAACACAATATCAACAACATATTCCAATATCACCAAAATAACACAATATCAAGAATATTCAAACACCAAAAATAATACGTCACATGCAGTGGAATACCTCAACCAGCATATCACAATAAGCTCACTAACATAAAGTCAAACATCATCAAATACTTAAAATCAACTTAATGTTGATAAACCTACAATCCCCGAATCACCATTGGTTTTACAAAAAAGGTTTTTCATGTGATTTTGGTCTTGTCGATTACTCAACAACTAGTAGGGTTTAAGTCACCCTACACAATTATTATATAATATACTACTTATCGATTTCCGATGATGGAATGGTTCTTTCCCCCACCTGAGTTAGCACCAGAATTCCGATTTCGACGATCTTTGTTATCACATCACAGTTTAACAGTTTCTCCTTCAACCAAACAATACAACTAAAATTAATCAACAAAATCACTCTTAACCTAACTAGCTAGGTTTCGGCCTCCTAATTCAAAATAGGGTTAGGATTCTTTTCTCATTCCAAGCTTTTAGATTCTAGTTCCTATAGTCTTAGATGGCTTAGATAAATTATCATAACTTGGAAATATTAACAAAATAATTTAATCTCCCTTTTAATTAAGTTCCGACCTTACTTAGTAAAATAGGCTAAGAAATTCTTTTTGATTCAAGCTATTGGTTTTAGATTACATAGATACTTAATATTATTAACCAATCATTAGAATTCATTAAATTAACAAAGTCTATAAACTCCTAAACCCTAGATTTTCGGCCAACACCATAAAATTAGGATAGAAATCTTTGTTGAAGTTAAGCTTTTAGATTATAACCATATAGATATTAGAGAGCATGATACAAGTGTTAGAATTGAGCAATGACACAAAAACTTCACACTCACTTTCTCACCTAGGTTCAGCCAAGAATGGTTAATAGGGAAGGAAAATGACTTTGATCACATGCTTTTGGATAATGAAAGTAGGGATCATATCTAGATCATAGAAATTGGTTTCACATTTTCATGATTTTTCTACAATTTTCTAGAATTATTACAAGTTCTAGATCTAGAAATGGAAAACTATGAAATATGAATAACAAAAGCTTAAACAAGAGATGAGATGATCATGTTACCTTAAGTTAGGAAAGTAGAAGAAGAATAGATGATGATCTTGGCAAGCTTTGTAATGGAATCAGTTGGAGCTCTTGAAGAATGAAAATGGAGTTTAAGTGTTTTTGGTGAATAAATGAAGAAGATGAAGAAGATGAGTGAAAGGGGAGGGAGGCCACGGTTTCGGGGGTATATATAGGAGTAATCGTATGCCTTGTTTGGTTTGTTAATCTTAGATTACTAGCTTTTAGAATATTTAATTAATATAAGCTTAACCATAGTTAATAATTAACTTAACTAAGGTTACCTTTACTAACTAAGGTTAATTAATATGTGGCTCACATTTAGTGGAGGGTGTGGCTGATTTTAGACCATACAAACTAACCATGGTTCCGTAACCATGGTTAAAATCTAACTTAACTTTGGTTAGGTTAAGCTAAAAGGGCATTTTGGTCATTTCACCTAAATTCACATTTAATACTTCATAAATGCTTGGTGAGTCATGGTGGTGACTCACCCCATGACTCAGCTCCTCCGATGGTCGGTTTTGTCTCTGCACCTCCCTTCTCGACTCCATCGGTTCCCCGATTAGGGTTTTACGCCTCTATAAAAGCATAATATTTCATTTTCGACTGAAAATTTTCAAACTAATCAAACTCGTTGGAAATATGATTTAAATATAAATCATTTCGTTCATAAGTCAAAATTAGGTTTTCTGATCATTAAAAGCTTACTGTCGTGAAAACACCAACTGTTTTCCGTCCGAACTTTTACCAAAATTTGTCCGAATAAACATAATATTTTATTTCTGATCAGAAATTTGGAAAGTAGACTTCCTCACGGACAAAATATAAAAAATCTACAAATTTCAGTTTTTGGTCAAATTAGGGTTTTCTGTCAGTATAAAATTATACTGTCAGTTAAAAAACGCAGACCGGGTTCCGTCTGAATTTTCAACCCAAATTTTTACCATAACCTTCTACCATAAAAGAGACTATGAATATGATTTTATTCTATTAAAAATCACTTTATAACTCTCAAATTAAAATATAATTAATTATATTTTAATCGATAAACAACGTAATTAAAAATCAGGTTGTTACAGTCTTAAACAAGCTCCTAGAGCTTGGTTTGAAAGGTTAAGTTCATTCTTAATGGACAATGGATTCAATAGAGGAAAGGTTGATACAACCTTATTCAGAAAATCCACTATGTCCAGCTTTATTGTTGTTCAAATATATGTTGATGGCATAATATTTGGTGCTACTAATGAATCTATATGCAAGGAATTCTCTAAGCTTATGCAGAAAGATTTTGAAATGAGCATGATGGGAGAACTCAAGTTCTTCCATGGACTTCAAGTTAAACAAACAATGGATGAGGTGTACATTCATTAAACTAAGTACACAAAGGAACTTTTAAAGAAATTCAAGATGGATGATTGCAAACTTATGAACATTCCTATACATCCCATGTCCACTCTGAACAAAGATGATAAAGATAAAAAGGTAGACCAAAAGGTATATAGAGGTATGATAGGATCTTTGTTATATCTTATTGCATCCAGACCTGATATTATGTTCAGTGTATGCTTATGTGCTCGATTTCAATCTAATCCTAAAGAATCTCACTTATCAGTAGTTAAAAGAATATTTAGATATTTGAAAGGTACTACTAATCTGGGTTTGTGCTTTAATAAAAATGACGATTATAGATTAGTTGGTTTTTGTGTATGCTAGAGATAGAATTGAAAGAAAAAGTACCAGTGGAGGATACCACTTCATTGGGGCTAATCTAGTCTAATGGTCAAGCAAAAGACAAAGTACCATTGCCTTATCAACTACCGAAACTGAGTATATTTCAACTGTTAGTTGCTGCTCACAACTTCTATGGATCAAACATCAATTGGAAGACTACAATATGTTTGTAAGTAGTAATCCACTTATGTGTGATAATACTGCTGCAATAAATCTTTCTAAGAATCCAATATTGCATTCCAGAGCTAAGCATATAGAGATTAAACATCATTTTATTAGAGATTATGTGCAAAAAGGTGTCATTGATATACAATTTGTAGTTACTGACCATCAATGGGCAGATATCTTTATAAACCTCTTACTGATGACATATTTATATTTATTATAAAGCATCTTAACATGATTAGTATGGTTGATTGGTGTCTAATGTTTGTTGCGTCTGCTGTATGTGTGTCTAGTGCTCAAAGTGCGTCCAATGTATGCTAAATGTGCATCCATTAGGCATCGCGTCCATTGACTGTTTGCTTGATCTTATCTGGCTCGTCTATGCTATCTATAATTAAATTTGCATTAATTTATGTCCAAGACATATTTAATTATACTCTCTTGTTGAGTCAATTATTTCCATCAATCCCATCAATAGCCTTTTTACAATTTCAAAAAACTTGCACCGCATCGCACTCATTACATGTCTATTCACATGTTTTCATTTTATTTTATTTTTTAATTATTTTTTCTTTGGGAAAACTCTTCACATTCGAAACCTTTTTACATAATATCTTTTCCCTCTGAAAAACCTTTCACAACCTCTTCTCCTTGAATCCTCGTGTTCTCTGTTTCCCTTGTCTCCAAACCCTAACTCTCAATCTTCAACAATGGCTTCTTCTTCTGCTGTGTCAACTTATGATGTCACTAAGCTGAACATTGGTATCGAGTACCACTTTGAATTTGGGATTTTGAAAGAGTATAACGTGGATGTAAGCAAGTACATCAACGCTGCTGGCTGGGATGTCTTTTCCTTGAGAAGGTTTGTTTACCCTGACCTGATTAGGGCTTTATGGAAAAACCCTCAAGTTAGAGATACTGAAGTATATGCTAATGTGCTGGGTAGGAGAGTGGCGGTGTCTGAGAAAACCATCTCTGAAGCTATCAATTGTGCCCAGGAGGGGTTGATCATTGCTGATACTTGGGAGCAAGACCTGGGTGGACCAGAGGTCATTGCTTCTCTGTTGATGAGGTCTGATACTGTTAGGAATCATTCATGGAAGGTTGTGGAGATGAAAGATGAGGTGAGAATCCTCATCAGATGTTGAACAAGACGGTTCTTCACAAGACCAGATCAAAGGACAACCTCTCTGCCTTGCACAAGTTTTATCTATGCAATCTGATGATTGAGACAAAGATTAATCTTCCAGGTATTCTATTTGGAAGATTCAGAGACTATGTCAACAACAAGGAGAAATCAAATGCAATTCCTTTTTGACATCTGTTGTCAAAGGTTTTCAAACCTCAACAACTTTATGCCTATCTAGAGGCTAAAACCCCTGGAGAACAAGCTTTGATTCTTAGGGAGAAGGGTATGTCTGCCTTGGTTTTTGGCAAGGTGAATCTCATAAACATGAAGCTGAGCATTGTTGCTCAAGTAGCTTTTGCTAAGGAAGAAGAGATGAAGAGATGATGAATATTAAGGAAGCACAGATAGAGCTCAGCAATGTTGAGACTTTAGGGTTGAGAAAGAAAACAGTGGGAAGAAAGACCACTACGGGAAGGAAACCTGCTGCTAGCATTTTAATCAGGCAGCAAGCTGCTGAAGCACCTCAACCTGCCCCAACACAAAAAAACACAAAAAAGATTGTTCTGTCTCATAATGAAGATGATGATGGTGAAGACAATGTTCCTATTGGAACTGTGCTGAAAAAGTAGAAGTTGTCTGTTGCTGTTGCTGCCCCTGCCCCAAAGAGGACAAGACAGCAACCTCAGAGGAAGGCTAAGTCTATTATGGCTACTGAGGTAAGCATCCCTAATAATGACCCTGTACTGTTAGAAGTTGATGCTTTAGTTGAAAGTTTTGATAATGTTGCTGCATCTGCACCATCTGTGTTACCATCTTCACTTCACACTGATGTGTATAGACCCACACTGCCAACATAACCTGAAATTGAACCACAAACCACATCACCACAAATAACCTCACCTACTCACTCACCTGTCCAAGCCTCACCAACTAGACCACATTTTCAACCAATCATACCTGCAGATGATCCCTGGTTTAATCAACCAGATGATGTAGGGACCAACCCTGGTGCCCCATTTCCCAAAATTCCAAAAGTCACCTTTCCTTACACTGATCCTTCAATCTTGTATAATGGCAAAGCTAAAAGCTGGGCCAAAGTCAAAAGAGATCGGAGAATCCTCTATCACATTTACCAACCAGAACCAGAATCAACCAGACCATTCTACCCCTTACCAAAGTATGAATATGAGCCTGAACCTACATACACTATATGGCATGCACCCATTCCTTATCATCAGACTAACCCACTTCCATCTCACTTGTACAATGAAATTGGACCTGACCTCACTCACCTTCCACTACAAAAATTCCCACCTAGAAAAATCTATGCAAACCTCATAAAATTCCCACCCTTCAAACCTCACACTGATGGTGTAGACAGCCATATCATTCCTGTCCGGTGGTCAAATCCACTCAAGGCTGCATCCAAGTACATTGAATGCAGAAGATCAAGGACTTACGGGGGAGAAGTTCATCATGGACAGGAATACTAAATAGAAGAATCTTGTGCATCCGAGGGAGTATGGCAGAGCTACTGATGTTTTGGATCACATCATGTATGCACACCTGAAGGCTGAGATTGAACTGCCTAGGTATGTTAGGGCTTCCAATTTTGTTCCACCCACCTGGCTATTCCACTATACCAAAAAACCCAGGATTGGAGTGAAACCTCCCATGATCTGCCCTAGGCTTCATATGATTGATCTGAACCCTGACAATGATGCCAAGTTCAGAAGAAACAAGTAAAAGATGCCTGCTAATAACTTCTGTTTGCTGGAACCATCTGATGATCCTCTGATTGCTCGGGAAATACTGCAATTCTTGCATGAGGAGAATGAAGATGACGACAAAAGGACAAATGAGGATGCAAGAGGCTTCTGGGCTTGTCATATTATAGTATGCAGTAGGCAAGCATCATCCTCTGGACAGAGTGATCAAGATAAAAGAAACACTTCAACAGTTAGAGGAAAGTATGCTCTCTCTAATGTTAGGTATTATATTCATGAGGACACTCTTGGAATTCCTTTAACCAGTCCTGTCTATGAAGAAGACACTACTCACTTGGCTCTGGATCTGCCTACTCCCGTGCTTACCCTTGCATCATCTCCACAAGCTTCTTCTTCTTCTTCTTCTTCTTCTGCACACTGAGGAAGAGATAATTGTTGAAGGTCCTGATTTGAACACAGAAGCTATCCAGTCTAAACCTTTGGGAGAAGAAGTTGCTGAGTCTTCAAGCAGACAATAAATTTATGGGAAGCACTCTTCTCAACCACCGGCTTTGGCAGTTGTACATCCACATGACCAGCCTCGACAATCTCAAGCTCTCAGTACTCTACAAGGTCAACAATATCTACATGATTCAGCTGAAAGTTCAAGACCTTCATTGCCATCAAATCTTGAAGAAATAATTGAAAGTAGAGGTCAAGGAGCAAGTAAAAGAACAAGTTGCAGAATCCTTGGCTCCAACAAATGTTCTGATTAACCAGATGCTAAGCATCCTCACTAGCTTTCAACAGAGTCATAATCTTGTTGTTCAACCTCCTCCACCACCTCCAAATCAAGACCCTCCTCAACCACCTCCACCCTCTTCTTAGTCTTCTTTTCTCTTTTTAACTGACAATGATGGTCCTTTCCTTTTCGTCTGATGACAAAAAAGGGGGAGAGAGGATTGAGAATTAAATTTACAAAGATATATATACAAAAGTCATTTTTTGGATTATAAGTATCTGTTTGCATATGCATATTCTTATATTGTCTTGTTGTATACCTCTTTTTAATATGCTTTGATACTATGATTTCTGCTTTTGATATATCTCTATGCTCTTATAGCTTTTGATCTAAAAGTTCTTTTTACTCTGATACTATGTCTTGAATATGACTGAGTAAATGCATAACTAATATGATAAGATATATATGATATGTGCTGCTGCTTGTATGTTTTATCTATTTTTAAGTTTGAATGCTTTGTCTTAGGGGGAGCTCTGTAGCTCTCTTAGACTTTGCTCACTCAAATTTAATTATTTTTGTCATCATCAAAAAGGGGGAGATTGTTAGAACCAAAGTGGTTTTGGATTAAATAATCTCTTAAGTTTTGATGCTAACAAAAAGGTTAAATTTGTATAGCAAAGTATTGTTAAAGATCTAACTTGTTTATTCTAGTTTGCAGGACTGTTTGAATGTTAGTAGATAAAGAAACTTGGAAAGAGTGTCTTTTCTTTGCTAACAGAATCATATCGGATTCTATTGATCCTCTAGACGAGTCTTCTCCTTTGGTAAATTTTGAGTCTGTTATAATATCACTAGATGAGGTCTTAAAAATTGGCTAAGCTAATATTCTGTAGACGAGTATCTAAGTTTAAGAAAAGTTAAGTAGACGAGCCAATAAAATAATCTTCAGAAAAACACCAAGTCCAAAGACTTCTCACTAAACGCCACGTCAGTAGACGAGCTATTGAGTATATCGAGTCCAAAGACTTGGAGCTATACAAGAGTCTATAGACACAGTATCAGTAGACGAGCCCGTCTTACTGATAAGTTAATTTTGCACTTCCAAAGACCTGCGTGTCTACTAGCTATTAAAAGTGAACCCATCTAAGCTTAAATGTATTTATTTCAAATGATTGAATATTTAATTCAAGAGAATATATGTCTCTTTCTCTTGCTGCTTCTTTTTTAACTCTTTGTTCCTTGAGAATAAGAACATATTACCATCGAGAACATAAACCTTTGTACTCTGTCATCTACATTGGTGTAAAGTTCAAACCAAGTACAAAGAAGGAAAGTCAGAAAGCAGCCTTCGATACTACAGGGAAGTGACAGCTCTACTTTGAGCATTCCTCTGATAAACAAGTGCACTTATCCATGAAGCATACCAAGTTATCAGTCTCAACAGATCCATGGATTTAATGCTATCTCTAAACGGATATTTACTCAAGACTGTTGAAGAAAAGAAGAAGATGTCTATATATATATATATATATATATATATATATATATATATATATATATATATATATATATATATATATTAGAAAACCCCAAGAGTAGAATAAACTGAATGTTGTGAAATTTTCAAAAGTAGAAAATCTCGGTTAAACTTTCATTTGAATATTTTCAGTTGTATTCCTCCTGATCTTAAACTTTCATATCCTCACACATAGTGAGTTCATATATCAAAATCTTAAATCTCTTTGTTAGAGTTAGAGCCTGAAGAGGCTTGGTAGAGAAAGAATACTTGTAGCCTGAAGAGGTGTTGAATACTTGTAAAGCTATTGGTTTATAGTTTAGAAAAACCTTCAGGTAGAAGGGACTGGACGTAGCTCTTGGTTGGAAGAGAGTGAACCAGGATAAAACACTTGTGTGATTCTTCTAACCCCTATCTTTTACAGCTTTTGATTATACTAACAGTGGGGTTTTGGATATGAGTTTGTTAACTCTTTAAAAAGGTTTTCTTGTTTGTGTGTTGTTTTTATTGTTTTGCTTGCAAAAGGTTTGAGAAAAGGCTTTTTCGAAAAACTGTTAAGAAACACAATTCAACCCCGTTTCTTGTGTTTCCCTGTGTCAACTTCAGTTATGTTGGTATGAGACTGATGAGAGCCAAGTATTAGGTCTTGATGTGGAACAGCAGACGACAGAACAGGTCAGGAAGATAAGGGAAAAGATGAAGGAAGCGCAGGATAGGCAGAGGAGCTACAGTAACAAGAGGAGGAGACCCTTGGAGCTTACTACTAGATTCATTGGACCTTTCCAAATTCTTCGACGGATTGGTCCAATAGTTTACCATATTGCATTACCGCCTAACCTTTCTAATCTTCATGACATCTTGCACATCTCACGGTTGAGGAAATATTACCCTGATCCTTCTCATGTACTGAGCCTGAGTCTATACAACTCAGAGAGAATCTAGAGTATGAGGCTTTACCGGTTAGGATTGCAGATAAAAGGATTAAGGAGATTCACTGTAGATAGATTCCTTTGGTCAAGATCATTTAGAATGAGACTATAGGAGATGCTACATGGGAGCGTGAGGCAGATATGCAGCAGCGATATCCACATCTTTTATGAGGTACGTAAATTCCAAGGACGAAATTTCTTTTAAGGGGGTAGTAATGTAACATCCGTGTTTTACGGCATTGTTAATATGTTTAATGACCATGTTTAAGACCTTGATTAGAGGTCTAATCAATCGGCTTCGAATCGAGCAAGAACAAAAACAAGGGTTCTTTATTCAGCTTAGAACGCTCAAGAGTGCACAATAGGAAGTTTATGTTTGAGGAAGATATTATGCATATTTGGGTGCTTTAGCTTGTTCCTTGGGTGTAGATGAGTCTATGTTTCAAATTTGAGGTCAATCGGAGTTCAAACGAGCTCAGAAACGTGCGAATCAGGGTTTCTGGTCAGCTTTGAATGTTTGTATAAGATATAATCAGTGCAAGAAAAGGATGCAAGGGATCAAAGGAGTAAAAGAAGGATCATGAAGGAATGGTTGAATATGAAGTACTACAAAGAAGAATTACAAAGGATCTCAAGCAATATTAGATTATATTGGTAAAGAAATAATTAAAGTTTTTATTTTTGAAATAGCTCTCATAAAAACAAATTAAAAAGGTTTTCATAAAGTAAAATGAACTTAGAATGAAAAAGGATTAATTGAAAGTTCTGTACATCTATGTGTACATCGATGTACTTTCAGTTAATTAACTAACTTTTAATGAAAACCAATGTGTACATCAATGTATAAATAGTATACATCACTGTATACTTCAATTGATTGTGACTAACTTGATACAAATGCAAAACAAGCTTCAGTACATCGATTGCAAAATCGATGTATAATGATTAACATAAGCTAATACTTTTTGCCAAGAGCTTACAATCGATTGACCAATCGATGCATAAGGCTGAACAGAAGTCAACACTTATGGAAACATGCATCCAATCGATTAGTACATCAATGTAAACACAAAACATAAGTTAAGTTTTTAAAAAGTAATAGAACAATCGATTAGTACATCGATGCATAAGCCCAAACAGAGGAAAAGACTTTTGAAATCCATTATGCAATCGATTTACCAATCGATGTAAAGACTTCTGGGCTGAGAAATCTTATGTTTTTTAAGAACACAATCGATGTACACATCTATGTATCAGACAGAATCAAGAATTTTCAAGAACCCAATCGATTAGGCAATCGATGTATTCGGTTATAAAAATTGAATCTTGGATTAATACATCAATTAGACAATCGATTAACTGATAACTGAAATTTTCAAATGAAATTTTGTTTTGATCTTAACTGACTTTTGAAGTGTGGCCAACAGATCTATTTTGATATACTACTATATAAAGGCATGAGCAAACACTTTTTAAACACCAATTCACTCAATACTGAGATTAAAAACGAGATTTATTGAGAGAGATTTTCATTGAGAATACTTGAGATATTTCTGTTAGAGCTTCAATTTGTAATATTTGATTTCTTACAATCTGAATAAAAAACCTTTCTTACTGCAAAAGGAAGATTAGAGAGTGTTGTTTTGGCTTCAATGACTCAAGAGGAGGGGGGGGGGGGGGGGGGGTGAATTGAGTCTTCTCTAAAATATTTCCCTCTTAAAACCTTTTCAAAAAACTTTTCAAATCAGAGTTGCGGATTTGTGGCCTCAGGATCTTTTACAAAATCAATGAAGGGTGTAACACCCTGTTTTTCGTGTGCTTAATTATTAGTAAATGCATGCTTTAATGTATTTATTTGTGATAAAATCCAGAGGATGATTTTATTTTAAATAAAATCATTTTCTTGTGTTATTTTACTGTATGAAGTCACAGTAAAATTTTCGGTATAAAATTCAGACGAAAGCCGTGCAGGTTTTCAAAGCCGATCTGAGTTTCTTGAGCTAGAGACCTAATATTGACTCGTGAACGAGAGCGATTAGTGTTTTTTTATGTTTTGTGTGGGTTTGGAGTGTTTTGAGAAATCTTGTTCGGGGTCGAATTTCCGAGTATTACCCGGCGAATCGTCGGGAAATACGATCGGAAATTCATCTGATGCATGTTGGAGCAGAGCAAAAATGGAGTAGATTGACTGATGTGAAGGCTATGACATAGGCATGTCCATGGCCATACCTTCCTTACACCAATCAAGTCAAATCACCATACTTTCTTACACACACCTTACCTACACCATACCTCCTTTCTTCTCAACCAAGTCAAGCTCTTCTCTCCCCTCCAATCTGCCCCAAAACTGACGCCCTCCCCCTCTCTTTTCCTTCTTCTATTTAAGTTTCAAAGTGTAACCATTTCACACTTTTGCTTCCTTTCACAAAAAAACACTTTTTTACAACTATTCATCTTCTTCTTCACACAACTAAAGGTACCATTTTTACTAAGTTTTTCAAGTTGTGTTCTTCATCAAAGTTGTTCATATTGGTAAGGATAATGTCCCTATACCATTTGTTTTTCAAGTTTTGGCTTTATTTTCATAGTTGATGTTTTGAGTTCATAATATGCTTTTAAACTTCAAAAAATTCTCAAAAATTGTAGAAAACTCCGATTGAGGTGAAACCAATTTCTATATTCTTATTTTTACTTCCTCTACAACATACTAAAATCTTGTGGAAAACAAAAATCTCGAACACCATTTTCTGTACTGGACAGAATCTATGTCTTTTGTGCCATATGAGTTTTGTTTCATCTTTGCTTGGTTAAGCTTGTGTTTGAGTGTTATTCCAACATGATCATGACCAAGAGCTCCTATGTACATAAGGATGCTAGGTTTAAGTGATTGGAAAGGTTTAGAAACTTTTATGTATTTTCATGAAAAAGTGAAGACTCTAAGTGTTTTGTTATATGTACTTTGAGGTTTTTCCAAAGTGATCATGGATTTGGGCTCCTTGATGTATAAGGATGCTAGATCCAAGAGATTGGAAAGTTTGAAAACCTCTAACCCTCATTTTTACTCAAGGCCGAATGGTAGTGTTTGTGGCCTAGGGTATTTGATTTTTTCATTTTTCCAAAATGATCAAGGTTTTAGGCTCCTTACTAGGTATGGATGCTAACCTAAATAGATTGGAAAATTTAGAACATCCTAACCTATTTTAGAGGATGAAAACCGAAACCCTAAGTTGATGACTTAGTGGGATTCTTGATTCAAACTTGTTAAACTTTTGGTGTTTTAAGAACTCCTAGCACTTAAGGATCATAAATCCATAAGTTGCATGATTTTTGGAAAACCTTAATCCAAAACCATTGTTGAAAACCTAACCTATGCCTTGTGGCTAGTGTTCTTTGATTAAAAATCTAACCTATGGTTTCATGTGTGTAACCTTAGATTCGTTACGCGCGGACGTTCGTGATCCTTAGTTTTCGTAGTCGGAACCCTTATCGTCTTTTGAGGTAAGAGGATTTCGAAAGATATTCAATAACTGTATGCATGTGTGTATTTGATTAATTGTTTACTTGACTGTTATTGAGTTACTGGATTATCTGAAATGTTATGCTATTATATGAAGTTGAACTGTATCGTTATATATGTTGAGATGTATAACTGTGATGAATTGTGATATTGGCATTGAACTGTGAATATATATGTGTACATACTGCTGTTGTTGTTTGAAGTTTGCTAAGCCGGACGTGTGTCTGTGCTCAATCATTAATAAGGATTAAAAACCTTAATAAGCTTTGAAGATGAAAGGATGGGTGTTCTTTTCCAAAAAGCTTGAATGTTTAAAGGTACTTGTTTTATGTGACAATATAGTTTTAGTGATTTCTAGAATGCAAGAGAAAAACCCTTTTCGAACTATGTGTTTTAAGTGAAAACTTTCGAAAATATTTTACAATATCCTATTGGGGATTTTCAAAGTTAAAAGTGTTTCAAAAACGTTTTATAAAGGATTTTCAAAAGAAAAGGTTTTCTCCCAAATGATTTAGAAACTTTCCGATAGCCAGCATAGGTTATCGAGGCTTTCGATTTCGAAAATTGTTTTCGTCAAATGAAAGATAAGTACTAAAAGAATAGGAATCTAGACGTGAGATGTCGCCTCTAGTTTTCCATGCTTAGCACGTGATCTTGGATCAGTGTTAATTCGGGACCGTAAAGTCCTATTCGTAATGTTATGGACTTCAAGTCCAATTCGCGGAATCGAGGACAGTTCGTTCTGATTTCCGTTGTTGTGGGTAATCCTTAGCATGATAAGTAAAACATGACTAAAAGTATATTGATTTCCATTACCACAAACCTTGACTGCGGCCACGGTCTAGGTGTTGGGATTGAGCATTCGGACTGTGTGTCCTATGTTTCTACGTTTTCAAGTGATGGGGAAATAATGTTAAGTCATTAGCTTTGAGCTTTGACAGTGAAATATTTACACAAAGAAAAACCTTAAAAGGAAAGTTTTTATTCATATGCATTTCCCCTGGCAGACGTGCCTTTGCTTATTGAGGATACCCATGGGGTATCTGAGAGTCAGTCACATTGCTAGCTGTTTCGTTAAGGGCATGTGGCGTTGTCTGACCAAGAGGCCTGGTGCATCAGGATGCGGTGGCAACAGCCCGGTGGGCAGAGCTTGACCAACTCTATCTTCTCCAGTGATAACATGGTGTTGTGATCTCATGAGATTAGGATAGAGCCTGATATTGAAGTGTCATGAACATTTTCGAAAACTGATTTTACGGGCTTGAGGACCCCTTGATATAACACTGTTATATTATGATGATTATGCATGCTTTAACTGTTGATCTGATTTCGTGTTGCATGTATCATGTATATGGTTGTTGTGGGATATATCTTATGACGGTATCTCACTCTTGCATGTCTGTATGTTCTTTTATTTTCCTCGTACCGGGTATGCGTATGCTTAAGATGGACCCTCTTGTCCCTCTTGTACCTGAGGTCACACGGACAGAGACTTTTGACGAGGCCGACAGGATTGGGAATTGGAGGATGGACGCGAATGCGACTACGGCGACGTACCGAGGGCCAATCACTACTACTGAAGCTAATATACATGGAGAGCTCATTAGGAGGATCCACTCGGTGGAATCCAGGAACGTGATTCTTCCACCGCCATGGTTGTACCTGAACACGCTACAGGAAGCCGGTCTACCTGACCCTCACGTTGAGCCTGCCGAGACAGAAGAGGAGGAACCGATGGAGGAAGATCCTGAAGAAGATCCCGAAGAGGATCCTGAGGAGGAGCCTCATGAGCTGGTAGACGACTGGTGGGATGAGGAGCTCGAGGCGGGTTATCACCCTTTGGATATTGAGGAGGAGGATGTCCCGTTCGATGACGGAGGAGAGGTGATTGACTCGGAGCCGGAGACTTCTTCTTGTGGGAGCGTTTGTGGCCACTCCGAGTGTCGTAGGCATTGGTAGTGGTTGGAGGCTTTGTTTTGAGTGGTCCGTTAGTCTTGGCTTTTGAGCTTTTCTTTTGAGTTTAGATTCCCAGATTCCCATTCCCAGTTGGTGTTTTATTTACCTTATCTTCTCAGTTATGTTTCAGTTATGTTTTCGTTTCTGTTGGCCATATTGATTAAGGCCGTGGTGTAATGTTAAAACCTAAGACCTTTCGAGGCAATATTATATGTATGTATCTGTTGTCGTTTTCAAGTTGTGAGTTTCTTTACCTTTTACTTCTTTTCTTTAAAGAAAAAAAAAATAAGTACCTTTTTGGTAACCTTGTGTATGTTGAATAATCTTTTTCCGAAAGCGACCAGCATTTAAACGAGCATTTTTCCACAAAAAGGGTAACCATGTGATGACCAAGTTAGGGTGTCACAAAGGGTTTATATAAAATCTTGAATAGAGGGTGATGAGGATAAGAAAGATTAATTCAGAATTAATAGAGAATAGACTCAGGTTCAATAACTCAGTAATAACAAAATACAGAAACTGATTAATCCTTTAAAGATTAAGAACAAGTTATGCAAGTTTCAGTTTCAGTATAGTTCAATTTCAGTAATCAAGAATGGTTTTGATCAACTCAGTTTTGAACGCAGATGACACAATCTTGATTACAATCGAACTCAGGTTTCAATACAGTTTATACAGATCAAGAATAGAAATTATATTGAACTTTAAACATCAAAATCACAGGTTCTTGATCGTAAATAGAAAGTAAGGAGTTTGAGTTTAGAGATACTACACAACCAGATTTATCCTGGTTCAGTCACCTCCACTGTGACCTACATCCAGTCCCCACTCCACTTGTGGGATTTCACACACTAACACACAAGCTTTACCAGGTGGCTTGAAAAACCTTCACACCACAGAGCACTCCTTCACCTCGAGATACCACACTCTTGTGAAGAGCCTCAATGTTCAACCTTAGGGATACCTCACCCTAATCACTCAGAGAGACTCCCTCTCTCTTTACAATCAAATAGAAAACAAAAATTGATTCCTAACTCTCAATAGTCAGATAAACAAATTGAAGCACTTATGAGTATTGAAACACTCTTTTCACAGTAAGCTCAAGGAAGATGATGAATGATTTTCACAATTGATTTCGTGTAATTCTGATATGTTCAATGTGTTAATTATGAAATTGTTTCTTTGATCCCTCTTTATATAGAAAACAAGTTATAGTCGTTGGGATCAATCAAAACAGATTTGGATTTGATTTAACAGAATTTGTTTTCTTGATTCTCGTTCTTTAAATAAGATTCTGATGGTTCCTATAGAATTTGCGTCCATCTTGAAAATAACTGTGTCCATCTAGCCATTAAGATTTTACATTCGGACGGGCTAGTAGACGAGCTCCATATGCCACGTCAGCAGACAGGAGTACTAAAACACAAAGTAATTGGACGAGCTCCAATTAGTAGACAAGCTCCATTTAGTAGACGAGCTCCATATGGTACACGAGCTCCATATGGTAGACGATCTCCATATGCCACGTCATTGGATGGAGCTTCTCATTAAGAATTTAGCAGGTCCAAAGACTTTTGTGGACGAGCGCTTCTGTCACCTTAGTAGACGAGCACTTCTGTGACTTTAGTGGATGAGCGCTTCTGTCACTTCAGTGGACTAGCACTTGTATCATTTCAGTGGATGAGTGCTTCTGTCACTTATGTTGGACGAGCGCTTATGTTACTTATGTTGGACGAGCGCTTTAATCACTTGTTGGACGAGCGCTTCTATTACTTGTATTTTGGACGAGCGCTTATATTACTTCAGTGTTGGACGAGCGCTTTGTATTACTTCAGTGTTGGACGAGTGGTTGGATTAAAAAATTTTATTTCCAAAAATTATTTTCATTAACGAAAAATTATTCCTTTTAATGCAGGTTATGAAAATTGATTTTCTTCATGCATCTTTTCAAATTGAGCTTATTTGTGAATAAGAGGTTTCATCTCCAATCTCTTACAAATCATCAAAGACTTAAATCTAATTTCTCCGTTAAACTCTTTTCTTGATGAACCTTTGATCTTTGTCTTTGCTCTTTGACTCCTTCAAGTTCTTCTATGAATATTCTCCTTTGATTGCTCACTGAACTTGTTGATCACTGCTTGATACCTGTCTTTGCTATTTGATACTAAAACACTTGCATACACATTAAGTTGTATTTGTCATATATCAAAATCTCTAAATCAATGAATCTAACAATCTCCCCCTTTTTGATTATGACAAACCTTTTAACAAATTATAAGATCAGTGTATAAGTGTAGCAGACGCTAAGTGTTTTTGACAGATTTATATCATGGCATCAGAGCAGACATAGTAGAAGTATATCAGAGCAAGAAAATATTATCAGATCAGAATTTGATTTACTCCTCCTTAATCATGTAAGCTTATTAGCCCATTAATCATGAAAGCTTATTAGCTCCCCCTCAACATATGCATGTATCATTCGTTTTCTCTATATCATACATTTTTTCATGTATAATTTGTTATTATCTCCTTTCTCTATATCATACTTTTCCCTCCCCCTTTGGCATTATCAAAAAGGTAAAGAAAAGAAACATTCAAAGCAATAGAGAAGGTAAGCATTTAAACATTCAAACATAGCATATAAAATTGTTCATTATTGTGTAAAAGTTGCAAGGGTCTAGTTGTTGAAACAATGTTCTTTGATTTGAAAGAGACCTTAACTTGCTTTCCTTTTTGACATGCATCACATAGTTCATCTTTCACAAATTTTAGTTTAGGTAAGCCAACTACAAAATCTTTACGAATCAGTTTATTCAAGTGGTTCATGTGAATGTGTGCAATTCTTCTATGCCAAAGCCAATTCTCTTCTTCTTTTGAAATAAGACAACATGCAGTATTTGAAGAGATATTATCTAAATCAAGCATATAGATGTTATCTGTCCTATGTCCAATTAATTTCAAATTTTCATCATGCTGATTTTCTATTAAGCAACTATTGGAATTGAATTTTACCTTGAAGCCTTTGTCACATAGTTGACTGATACTTAATAGGTTGTGTTTCAGTCCCTCAACATATAGTACATCCTCAATGATTGTTGTTGAGTCACTTCCAATGTTGCCAATGCCAAGTATTCTCCCTTTATTATTGTCTCCATTGGTAACACTACGACTCGACTTAGGGGTAAAGGAAATGAACTTGCTTTTGTCGCCAATCATGTGCTTGGAACAGCCATTGTCAAGATACCATTTCACATTCTTGGCTTTCCAACAGACCTACAAAACAGAATCATGTTTTTGCTTTAGGTACCCAAATATGTTTGGGTCCTTTTGAGTTAGTTGCAGCAATAGTTCCTTTAGGAACCCATATATACGTAGACTCATTATAAGCAGATTTTCTGTAATGACATGTAGAAGCTGTGTGACCTTTTTAGCACAAAAATTGCATTTAACAAATGGTGTGTTTGATGTCTTAGGTGCAGTAAAAAATTTCTTGAAAGATTTTGAGACACCCCGTTGTGCCCCTTTGTGTCATTTAGTTTAAAACCTCATTATTTAATTACTTAATCGCACGCTTAACGTGAAAATTACGTAAAAATTGAAACTTAATTTCTTAAGCAAATAGATTCATATAGAACAGAATATGCAAACATAAATATATTACACATACTTAAAGCATCGGAGTTATCCAAACACTGTTTCAGGGCATCCCATCAATAGGATCCCGATCTGGTGCATAGTTATACAAAACATAAGCGGAAAGATAAAGCTTCACGACACAGACGCACTGGCCATAACTAACTAGACCCTAATCACCATGGGTCACAGCTCGTCCTCCGGCATCCGGTTCGTAGGGAGTTCCATCCAACTCCTCCTGGTTACGTTCATCCATAGGGTCTTCTCGTACGGTTCCACAAGGAGACAAAATACAACATACAGAAATATACAGGGGATAAGAAACAGTTCTATCATCAAAAGCGAAAAAGAGTCATAGTAAACTATACAATAATTATCACAGACACAACATCAGTCAAGTCATCCATCTTCCATAAAATTCTTATATCCATCCTACACTCACTCCTACAACTAAAACTTGATACTGAAAATGGCTATGGTTTCCCTATCATAGTTATGGTTATTGGTCAGTCGTCCAAACGACACGTCCCATTCCCGGTGCACATCCTTAGTCATGGTGAGAATGCTCATACAAAGCAATGACACTATAGCTGCACATTAAACCCGGTGCACACCCCGGACCGTGGGTGCTCATGCAAAGCAATGACACTATAGCTGCATGATTATCCCGGTGCACACCTTCACCATGGTAAGAACGCTCACGCAAAGCGTGACACTACAGCTGCACGATGATCCCGGTGCACACCTCGTCCACTCCCAGAGGTGCTCATGCAAAGCAATGACACTCGTAGCTGCACAAGTTAAGTTTACCCTTTGGACGGTCCCACAAGGACTTCGAGTCTTGTATGTGTCCCACATACGGTTATAGAAACAACACAACTTATGAATCTCGCAGACTCCTATGGTCATAACCTAGTGCCTTAACCTCTCATCAAGACCTGAACACATGCTCTATGTCACAACACCTCTTTAACATATTTCATGTAGGCTAGGCACCTCTAAAAATCATCATGATCCTCACGCCCAAAACAACTCATCTCTTAGACCACATATATATCTTCGCTTAATCCACTAAGCATAAAGTAAATACCACACAGATCATGCATAACATCACGTCAATCAAAGATATTTCAAAACATCAACATAGCACTAAATCAGTTCAATAAAGGTAATAAAACTCAAATCAACCATCAACAGTATAAACATCAACCTAATATCGATCAACCTACAATCCCCGAATCACCATTGATGTTTTATAAAAGCAATTTAAAGCGATTCTGGTCTTGTCGATTGTTCGACTTCTAGTAGGGTTTAGGTCGCCCTACATAATTACTACATAATTTACTGCTTATCGATTCCGACGATAGGTTGATTCTTTCCCCCACCTGGGTTATCACCAAACTCCCGAACTCGAAGCTCCTCGTCGTCACACCACAAAGTATTAAATCCACCTTATGTGAAGGTAAGGAGATTAGATACTCGAAGAGGTATACCACGAACGTCCTCGTTTTCTCCGAGATGGAAGTCTAAGGTTACAAAACATGAAATCATGAGTTAAAACTCAATCAAAGAACACTAACCACAAGGTATAGGTTCGATTCATACAATAAACTAGGATTAGGGGTTTCCGAAATTTATGCGACTCTTGGATTTATGATCCTTAAGTGCTAGAAGTTTCCAAAACACATGCAACTTAGGGATTTATGATCCTTAAGTGCTAGGAGTTTAAAACAAGATTACTTTAAACAAAGTTGAACAAAAATCCCACCAAGTTACACTTGATGGAGATTCGGCCTTGACCAATAAGATAAGCTAGGAACATTTAAACTTTCCAATCTCTTTGGTTTAGCATCCATTAATAGTAAGGAGCTCAAAACCATGATCACTTTGGAAAATGAAAAATGAAACACCCTAGGTCCATAACCTTTAAGATTCGGTCATCTTGGGTTTTCATGATAGAAATCTTTAAATTTTCCAATCTCTTAGACCTTTTAGCATCCAATAACTTATGGAGCTCAAGTCTATTATCATCTTGGAAGCAACATAGGACTTTAAATAACAAAGCTCGTAAGCACATAAAGTAAGAACAACATAAGCCTATAAGTAATTAAAGCATAATGACATAAGTAAATGAATCATAAATGACATAAACATAAATGACATAAAAGTAAATGACATAATGTAAATGACATAAAGTAAATGGCATAAATATAAATGACATAAAAGTAAATGACATAATGTAAATGACATAAAGTAAATGGCATAAATATAAATGACATAAAATAAAAGACATGAATATAAAGAACATGGAAGTAAATGACATGAACAGAAACATAATGACATATAAATAAATAAGCACAAATAAGGAAAGCCATAAAGAAAGCAAAATAAATAAATGAAGCAAGAATAAAGTAAAGCATCACAATGTATTAGGGTTCTAAGTTCATGATCACACTTGGATAAGTTGAAACATAGTATCCTAGGCCACTAATACATAGTTTTGGCCATCATGGGAAAACAAGCTATCAAAACCTTCCAAGATTTACGGATTCAATGATCAAGGAACACTTTAAAAAAAAACTAACACATGATCATGTAAAAGAAGTTGAAACAAAACACTCCCTAGGCCATCATGGGTAGATTCGTCCTCCTCAATAAATAGAGGATGGAGGTTTTTGATTTATACAACCTCTTAGTATGTTAAACTACAAGTAAATACAAGACCAGAGAAATTGGTTTCAACTCAAAAGGAGTTTTCTACCATTTTTGAGAGATTTTTGAAGATAAAAGCTCATATATGACATAAAGAAGAAACTTTAGAAAAAGATGAAGTTTTTAAAGAAAAGAATACATGAGAGTATTACCCTAAGCAAGAGGAACAACTTTGGTGAAAAACACTTAGTGAAAAGAAGAAGAAAAACTAGAGCTTTGGAAGCTTGAAGTTAAGAAAAATATAAAAGCTTAAGAGTTTTAATGGAGTAGAAGGAAGGAAAGTGATGAAGTGAGGATGAAGAGTGGTATTTATAGAGGAAGGGGGAGGTACACGGCCTATAGGAGAGGGAGCAAGGCTGGGAGAGGAAGTTTTGGTTTAGGGCATTGTTTGGATCATTTAAGGAAGGTTTAATGGGTTTTTGGAATAAAAAAAGATTATAATTTGAAAAAGTAATCATGATCACTTTAAAGTGTGTCATAAGCATTTAATTAGGCATCCCATCAAGCCTTCTCTCATCCTTTAGGGTTCCTTTAACTTCTTAAATACGTAACCGGTTGCACATCCGATCGTATTTTCTGAAGGTTTCACCCGAATAAAATATTTTATTTTATTTTATTTTTGAACGAAAATTTTCAAAATAACCAAAGTTGAAGGAAACATGATAAAAACATTGACCGTCTCGTTCACGGGTCAAAATTAGGTTTTCTGCTCAGTAAACTTATACTGGCAGTGAAAACGCAGACCAACTTTCGTCTGAATTTTCAACCGAAAATTTTACTGTGACTTCATATGATAAGGTGGATTAGGAATATGATTTTATTTTATTAAACAAAATATTTTCTACTTTCATATTAAAATATAATTACTTATATTTTAATTGATTAAACAGTATAATGAAAATCAGGCTGTTACAGATTTCTCATGTATCTTCAGTTTATAGCCTATTCCAACCTTATCATAAACACATTTTTGCTGTCCTAACAACACATTCAAGTTATCTCTACCATTTGTGAACTTGGCTAAGTCATTTTTCAGTTTTTCAACCTCTTTAGTCAATATACAGCTAGATGCATTCAAGATTTCTTTATCACTAGTAATTCTAGATAGATCACCATTCAAATGATTTATATGTTTCTCCAACTTAGGACATTTATCACATATAGATGCATCTATAACAGTAGCTGGTTTTTCTTTTAAGGCACAATTTTCTATTTTTAATTGATCTACCTCTTTGTTTAAAACATAAGTTTTCTCCTCTGAGCATGTGATGGTTTTCTTAGACTTAGTTAGCAATCTAGCAAGTCTAATGGATTCTTTGTGAAGTTCTTTAAAAGCATTTTGAAATTCATCATAAGAAGGCTGATAATCAAACTTACTTCACTTTCTGAATCACTATGATTGCTGGCCATCAAGCACAAGTTTGCCTCCTCAGATTCAGATTCTTCAGTGTATTCTACATCATGTGTTACTTACAACACCTGCTACCTCAATAAAGATTACCATTATTTCCTTCCAATAGATATACTCAGATCCATTGAAGGCAGGAGGGGGGTGCAAGGGAAGCCCCTTCATTCAAACAGTCATTGAAAGCCATGCTCTTATAGCTGTTAAGACAAACTTAAGAGTTTAGCTCTGATGCCAATTTTTGTTTTGGCTTCAATGACTCAAGCGGGGGCGGCGGGGGGGGGGGGTAGGTGGGGGATTGAGTCTTCTTTAAAATATTTCCCTCTTAAAAACTTTTCAAAAATCTTTTCAAATCAAAGTTGCAGATTTGTGGCCTCAGGATCTTTTACAAAATCAATGAAGGGTTTATATAAAATCTTGAATAGAGGGTTATGAGGATAAGAAAGATTAATTCAGAATTAATAGAGAATAGATTCAGGTTCAATAACTCAGTAATAACAAGATACAGAAACTGATTAATCCTTTAAAGATTAAGAACAAGTTATGCAAGTTTCAGTTTCAGTAATCAAGAATGGTTTTGATCAACTCACTTTTGAACGCAGATAACACAGTCTTGATTACAATCGAACTCAGGTTTCAATACAGTTTATACAGATCAAGAACATAAATTATATTGAACTTTAAACATCAAAATCACAGGTTCTTGATCATAAACAGAAAGTAAGGACTTTGAGTTTACAGATACTACACAACCAGTTTTATCCTGGTTCAGTCACCTCCACTGTGACCTACATCCAGTCCCCACTCCACCTGTGGGATTTCACACACTAACACACAAGCTTTACCAGGTAGCTTAAAAAACCTTCACGCCACAGAGAACTCCTTCACCTCGAGATACCACACTCTTGTGCAGAGCCTCAATGTTCAACCTTAGGGATACCTTATCCTAATCACTTAGGGAGACTCCCTCTCTCTTTACAATCAAATAGAAAAAAAAAATTGATTCCTAACTCTCAATAGTCAGATAAACAAATTGAAGCACTTATGAGTATTGAAACACTCTTTTCACGGTAAGCTCAAGGAAGATGATGAATGATTTTCACAATTGATTTCGTGTAATACTGATTCAATGTGTTAATTATGAAATTGTTTCTTTGATCCCTCTTTATATAGAAAACAAGTTATAGTCGTTGGGATCAATCAAAACAGATTTGGATCTGATTTAACAGAATCTTTTTTCTTGATTCTCGTTCTTGAAATAAGATTATGATAGTTCTTATAGGATTCACGTCCATCTTGAAAATAATCGCGTCCATCTAGCCATTAAGATTTTACATTAAGACGGGCTAGTAAACAAGCTCCATATGCCACGTCAGCAGATGGGAGTACTAAAACACAAAGTAATTGGATGAGCTCCAATTAGTAGATGAGCTCAATTTAGTAGACGAGCTCCATATGGTAGACGAGCTCCATATGCCACGTCATTGGACGGAGCTTCTCATTAAGAATTTATCAGGTCCAAAGACTTTTGTGGACAGCGCTTCTGTCACCTTAGTGGATGATCACTTCTGTCACTTTAGTGGATGAGCGCTTCTGTCACTTTAGTGGACTGATGCTTGTATCATTTCAGTGGACGAGCGCTTCTCTCACTTATGTTGGACGAGCGCTTATGTTACTTATGTTGGATTAGCGTTTCAATCACTTGTTGGATGAGCGCTTCTATCACTTGTGTTTTGGACGAGTGCCTGTATTACTTCAGTGTTGGACGAGCGCTTTGTATTACTTCAATGTTGTACGAGCGGTTGGATTAAAAAATCTTATTTCCAAAAATCATTTTCATTAACGAAAACTTATTCCTTTTAAAGCAGGTTATGAAAATTGATTTTCTTCATGCATCTTTTCAAATTGAGCTTATTTGTGAATAAGAGATTTAATTTCTTACTAATCATCTAAGAATTAAATCTAATTTCTCCGTTAAGCTCTTGTCTTGGTGATCCTTTGATCTCTGACTTTGCTCTTTGACTCCTTCAAGTTCTTCCTTGAATATTCTCCTTTGATTGCTCACTGAACTTGTTGATCACTGCTTGATACTTGTCTTTGCTATTTGATACTAAAACACTTGCATACACATTAAGTTGTATTTGTCATATATCAAAAATCTCTAAATCATTGAACTAACAGAGAGAAGGTGTTCTCTCTCTGTAGATCAAGAGTAGAAGGGACTCTTGGTGGTTTGACAAGAGTAGAAGGGACTCTTGGGAATTACAAGATTGCTTTGACTGAAAAGCTTTCAATTGGGTATAAGGAACCTGGGAGTTGAAGCTTGTAAAGAATCCTGTAATTGTTTTGATTTTTAGTGGAGGAAACTCACTGTGAAGTGGGGACTGGATGTAGGTTACCAGAGGAGCTAACTGAACCAGGATAAAATATCGGTTTGAATTTCTCTCTATCCCTTAAATCTTTTAATTGCTTCTATTTTATGAATGTGTGATTAGGCAAATTGTTAAGGAGTAAATCTGTGAATGCATAATTTCTGAATCAATCTTTTCATCTCTCTCTTTCTTGTAAAAGAATAAAGTTTTGAATCTATCACTAAGCAAAAACTTGTTTTGGTTTAAGTTGGTTGACAAAACATTTTCAAGAAGTTGAGAAAAGTTTCAGTTTTTACAAAAAGGGGAAAAGTTTTCAAAATTTCACATACTCAATTCAACCCCCCTTCTTGAGTGTCTAGAAGCCATAACCAACAAGTGGCATCGGAGCTTTCACTCTTGTGTAAAGCTTAATAGCTTAAGAGGATGGTCTTGATGTATTAGATGCTGTTGAGAATGGTCCATTCATCCCTTTTATTCTTGATGAAAATGGCGCCAAGACAAAGAATCCTAGAGCTGATTGGGATGATGATGACAAGAAAACAGTAGGTTATAATGCTAAAGCTAAAAATATTATAACTGCTGCTTTGAGTTATGATGAATTTTTCAGGGTCTCTAATTGTAAGACAACAAAACAAATGTGGGATACGCTGCAAATTACTCATGAAGGGACAAGTGATGTGAAGAGAGCAAGAATGAACTCACTCATACACGAATATGAACTCTTTCACATTAAGAAAGATGGAGATATCAATGATATGCAGAGGAGATTCACCCATATTGTTAATCAACTAAATGGACTTGGAAAGACTATTTCAGATGAACAACAAATCAACAAAGTCATGAGATGCTTGACAAGAGAATGGCAACCAAAAATCACTGCTATAGTTGAATCAAGAGACTTAGAAACCATGAACATTGCTACCCTGTTTGGAACGCTTAAAGAACATGAGATGGAGCTTCATAGGAAGAATGATCATGAAGAGAAGGATAAAAAGAAGAAAGGCTTATCACTAAAAGCACAAATCTCCAAAGAAGTTCTTGATAGTGATGAAGATGAAGAAGTTGAGGAAGATGAAGACTCAGAAGAAGACATGGGACCGCTGGTCAGAAGATTCAAAAGGTTTCTCAAGAAGAAGAAAACCTTCAACAAAAAGCCCTCAAACTTCTTTTCCAAAAAGAATTTCTCAAATGGTGAAAGTTCAAATACAAATGTAAAATGCTATGAATGTGGCAAACCTCGACACTACAAGAATGAATGTCCAAAGCTTCAAAAGAAGGACAAACATGACAGCTATAAGTCCAAAGATAAGAAGAACAAACAACCAAGGAGAGCATACATAACATGGGAGGAAAATGACATGGATTCCTTTGAAGAATCTGAGGAAGAAGAGGCAAATCTCTACCTTATGACTAGTCATCAAAGTGACAATGAAAAGGAAGATGAGGTAAATGATCTTCCCCCTACTTATGATGAACCTCAAGATGCTTTTGATGAATTGCATAATGAATATCTGAAAATTGCTAAGAAATTAATGTCATCTAGGAAAGTCATTGCTAAACAATGTAGTGAATATGCAACTCTTCAAATAAAGAATAAAGAACTAGAAGCTAAAAACGGTAGGCTAAATGCATCTAGTTCTACATGCTCTAATTGCAATATTATGGAAAAAGAGGTAGAAAAACTGAAAAGTACTCTCTCTAAATTCACAATGGGAAGAGATAACCTAAATGCCATAATAGGGCAACAAAAGGAGTATATGATAAAGCTGGAATAGGTTACCAACCAGCAATGCATGAAAAAGCTTTTAATAACTCTTTGTTGCACCTAAGTCATCTATCAGTCCTTTTGTTAAATGTTTCTTTTGTGCAAGAAGGACACATTGCTTCTACATGCTACTTTAGAAATCCTTCAAGGTTAAGTATCAAACAAATAAGGGTTCCTAAGGGAACTTATGTCATGACTAACACCAAAGGACCCAAAACAATTTGGGTACCTAAGACAAATGGTTAAAAATCTATTTTGTAGGTGTGTTTGAAGGCTAAAAGCTCAAGTTGGTATTTAGATAGTGGCTGCTCCAAACACATGACTGGAGACATCACAAGATTCACTTCCTTTACTTCCAAACAAGGTGGAAATGTAACATATGGTGACAACAACAAAGATAGAATACTTGGTGTTGGCACTATTGGAAAGGGTCCAACAACTCAAATTGATGGAGTTCTCTATGTTGAAGGACTCAAGCACAATCTTCTAAGCATAAGTCAACTTTGTGATATAAGGTAGACTTTAACTCAAATATGTGTATGATTGAATCTAGACATGATAAGAACATGAAGTTGATTGGAAATAGAGTAAACAATATCTATATGCTAGATCTAGACAATTAATCTTCTAATGATGCATGTTGCTTAATTTTAAAAGAAGAAGAAAATTGGTTATGGCATAGGAGAATAGCTCATATTCATATGGATCACTTGAACAATTTGATTTCCAAAGAACTTGTAATTGGTTTACCTAAAAAGAAGTTTGTGAAAGATGATTTATGTGATGCTTGTCAAAAAGGGAAACAAGATAAAACTTCTTTTAAAGCTAAAAATATTGTTTCAACTAGTAGACCTTTACAATTGTTGCATATGGATCTTTTTGGTCCTTCAAGAACAAAAAGTTTTGGTGGAAATATTTTTGCTCTAGTGACCGTTGATGATTTCTCTAGATATACTTGGACATATTTCTGAGCACACAAAAATGAAGCCTTTTCTGCTTTTAAAAAAATGGCTAAGCTTGTACAAAATGAGAAAGACATGAAAATTCTATCAATAAGGAGTGATCATGGAGGTGAATTCCAAAATGAGGAATTTGACAATTTCTGTGATGAACATGGTATACAACACTACTTTTCAGCACCTAGAACTCCACAACAAAATGGAGTAGTTGAGAGGAAAAATAGATCTCTTGTGGAGATTGCTAGAACCATGTTGAATGACTCTAATGTACCAAAATACTTTTGGGAAGATGCTGTTGGTATAGCTTGCTATGTACTAAATAGAGTCATGATTAGACCAATATTGAAGAAAACTCCATATGAGTTATATAAGGGTAGAAAACCAAATATTTCTCACCTACATGTCTTTGGTTGTAAATGTTTTGTGCTAAACAATGGCAAGGATAATCTAGGCAAATTTGATGCTAAAGATGATGAAGGTATTTTCCTAGGCTATTCTTTATCTAGTAAAGATTTTAGAGTTTACAATAGAAGAACTCAAAATATAGAAGAATCTGTACATGCTACATTTGATGAATCTAACCCCAAAAGGTTGGGAAAGAATATTTGTGATGATGATGCAGAAACATCTGAAGAAACTCAACTTGAAGAAAAGCAAGATAATGCAAAAGTAGAAGGAGTTGTAGAGAATCTAGCAAAGGAACAAAATGATGAACTACCAAAGGCACCCTCTAGACAACATTATTAGTGAAATATCCAAAGGGGTAACTAATAGACACTCTTTAAGAAATGCATGTAATAACATGGCCTTTGTTTCTCAAATTGAACCAAAAATAATAGATGATGCAATAGTTGAGTAAAACTGGGTCATGGCAATGCAAGAAGAACTAAATCAGTTTGAGAGAAACAAAGTTTGGCAAATTGTTCCAAAACCCAAGGTTAAACAAATAATTGGTACAAAATGGGTCTTTAGGAAAAAACTTGATGAAAATGGAATCGTAGTTAGGAACATGGCTAGATTAGTAGCCAAAGACTATAATTAAGAAGAGGGAATATATTATGATGAGACATATGCACCTGTGGCTAGATTAGAAGCTATAAGAATGTTGCTAGCATTTGCATGTATCATGAATTTCAAGTTATATCAAATGGATGTTAAAAGTGTATTCATAAATGGTTTTATACAAGAAGAAGTATATGTTCGTCAACCACCTGGTTTTGAAATGAATGAATTGCCCAATCATGTTTATAAACTTACCAAAGCCCTATATGGACTTAAACAAGCTCCAAGAGCTTGGTATGAAAGATTGAGTAACTTTTTATTACAAAAAGGTTTTACTAGAGGTAAGGTTGACACAACACTTTTCACAAAAAGAAAAAGTCAAAATATACTACTTGTACAAATATATGTTGATGATGTTATATTTGGTGCTACTAATGATTCGCTGTGTAAGGAATTTTCCAAGTTGATGCAAAATGAATTTGAGATGTCCATGATGGGAGAACTCACTTTCTTCTTGGGACTACAAATTAAACAATGCAATGATGGAACCTTCATAAGCCAAGCAAAGTATTTCAAGGAACTATTGAAGAAGTTTGGCATGGAGAATGCAAGGGAAATGACAACTCCAATGAGTCCATCATGTTACTTGAACAAGGATGAAAAAGGTAAAGCCATAGATATATCCAAATACAAAGGTATGATTGGCTCCTTAATTTACCTTACATCTAGTAGGCCTGATATAATGTTTAGTGTTTGCATGTGTGCAAGATATCAATCAAACCCTAAGGAATCTCATTTAACAGCTGTAAGGAGAATTAGGAAATATTTGCTAGGAACTAAAGATATGGGTTTATGGTATGCTAAGGGATCAACTTGTAATCTAATAGGATACTCTGACTTTGACTTTGCTGGATGCAAGTTGGATAGGAAGAGTACTAGTGGAACCTGCCACTTACTTGGGAACTCACTAGTTTCCTGGTTTAGTAAGAAACAAACAAGTGTGGCTTTGTCAACTGCTGAAGCGGAATATGTTGCAGCAGGAAGTTATTGTGCACAAATCCTTTGGATGAAACAACAACTCATTGACTATAGTGTTCTCTTAGAGAAAGTGCCAATCAAATGTCACAACACTAGTGCTATAAATCTAACTAAGAATCCTATAAAGCATTCTAGAACCAAACATATTGAAATAAGACATCATTTCATAAGGGATCATATTCAAAATGGAGATATAGTTATTGAATATGTTGATACATCTAAGAAATTAGCTGATATTTTCACCAAACCATTAGCTAAAGAAAGCTTCTATTATATAAGAAGAGAACTGGGAATAATTGATCCATCCTGTGCTTGATGTTTTGTATGGTTGAATGCATGAATGTTTGATATTTGTTCTCAGTACATCAATTAGCCAATCGATTAGGTAAAGCCAAAACCATAATTTCAAAGCTAGTACACAGATTGTGCAATCGATGCATAAATCTAAAAATATGTTTTTTAACTTATATACCTCGATTGACACATCGATTGTTAGACAAAATTAGAAAATAAACATCTCTGGAAGTCCTTATACATCAATTACAACATCGATTTACCTGCTATGAAAATTTGAAAATCCAAATCTGATATGCTATAAATCGATTTGTACATCGATTGATCTACTGATCCAATAAGCACTACTTTCTGAAAGTGCATATGTATCGATTGATACATCAATGTACTTGGGTTAAAATTGATTATCTTGTATATACATCGATTGTAATATCGATTGAAGTGAATTTTCCAGAACTTGGGACTCACTGACTTGCCCTATACATCGATTCCTACATCGATTGAGTGTATATTGCTATTAATGAACTCTCTGACATAGCTTGTACATCGATTTACACATCGATTGAGTTCAAGTTTCAGAACTTGGTACTCTCTGACTAATGCTATACATCGATTGGCACATCGATTAACATAGTTCAAAAATCAATCCTGATACTTCATACATCGATTGACCGAAGTGTTGAACATGCTAAAAACCACTAATTAATCGATTGATACATCAATTGACCGATCTAATTCTATAAATACCCAGCTTTCCCTACAAAATTTTCACATTTCCAAATCAAATCCTCAGCACCCAAAACCCTAGCAGAGCTCGAACATTGCAAAAATGGCTCGTGTGAAGCAGACCTCACCCATTACTCCAGTCCAATCCAACTCTACATCATCATCTTCAACTCATTCCTCCACACCTCAACAACTTTCCCCCATAGCCACACCTTCATGCCCTAAAAGGAAGGAAATAGAGAAAACCCAAACCTCTCAGAGGCAAGGAAAGCAATAACTCAAAGAACCTGTCAATAAGAAGGATTCTAAAGGAAACGAAAAGGTTGGTGAGACCTCAAGGCCAGCACCAAAGAAGAAGGAAGTCAAGAAGAATGTGACTAAGGAAGTACCTAAAAAGAAAGAACAGAAAAAGAGGAAGATAACAGATGAAGAAGAAGAAGAAGATGAGGATCTTAATGCTGAGATAGAACTCTTGAAAAGGTATTTCTCTTATGAAGAGTATATAATGCTTTATAAGAAAGATTTTAAGCATAGAGATACATATGAGGCTACGACTGTTGATTTCAATTACTTTGAGAAGAATGGATTCACATTTCACAAAATTCTTGAACACTACAAGTTAGGAGAATTTCTGCAAACCAAAAGTGACATTTATCCAACCCTAATTAAGGCATTTTACTACACCTTGGAAATGGATAATGTTGGCTGTAACGCTCTAAACTTGGCGTAACATGGTTACCCAATGTGGAAACAAAATTTATTAAATTGCTGGTTACTTTTGGAAAATAATATTTTCTTATTAAATAAGTATACTAAAATAGTGATGAATTTTTTTTTCCAAGATGGATGAACACATATATGTAAACATTAACATATATTAGTGAGGAACAGTAGTAGCATAAGTACTTAGTTACAATGTAATCATAAGGCCTTTACAGGAACAGACCATTAGTAGAATTAGGAAAATTAGTGAGGAACATAGTATTAACAAAAGTAAAAAGGTCCGGAACCAAACTTCCAAACACCTTGGCACTCAGAAGCCAGAAATAAGCCGGACAAGGATACACTACCCCAAAATACACCTACAGCTGGTCAATCTATAAGTAGCCATTAGGGAGGCCAGAAACAATATCACCACTCCTAGAAGACGAAGTGGGCTCAGGATCAATGACGTCTCCTCCCTCATCAGGGGAGTCAAAATCTTCATCGTCATCGAGTACCACGTAGTTCGGTTCATCATCTTCGTCATCTGGTGCAGCATGCTCCGGCTCATCGTCGTCAGCTACCATATACTCCAGCTCCTCGTCGTCCTCAAAGAACTCCTCCAGATCCTCCTCCGGTGGTGATGTAGGAACGACACCGGGTAAGGGCACCCCAAGAGGTGGATGCCCATTCAACAGCCCCTGATCAGCCAAACGCTAGAGATAGTGCCAGATAGGTGGTAGCGATATCCTCACCGACTCCATTGTCTCTACTCTACGCTATGGTCAGCCTTCTGCTGGTCCATCAAGAGAAGTCACCGGTCCGGTATAAGTAGCGGAGTGGGATCCCGGATAAATTACCCACGCAGCCGTAAGATGAGCATTCTCAAAAGTTAGGGTCCGCACTCCGGCTGGTGCCAGGGGGATATTGGGATCCATCTAAACTCATATATATAACAAGTCCATATAGGGGAGGAAACAACAAAAGAATATGCAAGAGTTAGATACCAATATATAGAATATCACAATAACCATACGCATGATACATGCATCATATAAGCGTATTGAGCATTTACCGGATAATTTATCAGAAATAAACACGTTTAATATCAAGGGGTCTCATGCTCGCACAGTCAGCTTTTTTAAAAGCATGCATGACACTTCAATATTCAGGCTCCATCTTAATCTCATGAGATATCATCACCTTTTCATCGTTGAATAATAAGTAGTTGATCAGGCTCAATTGCCACACGGGCACATCGTCTCGGACACCTCGTGCACCAAGGCATCCGGAATAAACATCATCTCGAATGCCTCCTTTATCAGGTCATTTGGAATAACATCGTCCAGAATGCCTCATTTATCAGGCTATTCGGAATAACAGGCACGTGTGCCAAAGGGAGTAATGCATGAGAAAACCTTTCATTTTACACAGCTTTTCTTTGTGATCATTCTCTTTCGCTGTCGAAGATTAAAAGCTAACAACTATTCATAAATTTCATTATTTGAAATTATCGAACATCAACACAGGACACGCAGTCCGAGTGCTCAATCACAACGCCTTAGACCGATGCAACAGTCTTGGGCTTGTGATCATAGAAAACATCATTCATCTTTAACATTGTTGTCTCACCTTGTGAGTAGGACATCCAGCCCATAACATCGGGACACATATCAAAGATCTACGTGTAATTATAAGACACTAGAAGCGACGTCTCGCGAACTAGATCCACTTTTAACATGTTTCTTACTTTTCGTTCAGTGAAACACAAATACAAAATAAAAGGCTCGATAACTTATCCAAGTTACTGGAATATCTTTGAAAACAGTTTTATATAAAATCTTGTCATTTGGAAAATCATTTGTAAAATATTATGAGAAATCCATTTTATCTTGAAATCCATTCCTTAAATTCATTTCTAAATAAAGTCAAATATTTTCCAAAGGCTTTTTCCTCCATAAAACATATATTTTCTAAATGGTTTTCTCTTATACGAAAATCTTTATTCATAAGGAAATGATTTCCTTTTTATCTTGAAAATATTTTGAACAAGTGTTCTAAAAATTCTCATCTTTCAAAAATAATGACCTTACGTGAATTCTTCATTTCCAAACCACATTCTTTAATCAAAGAAATCACCAAAACATCTTTGTTTTTTTTTTTATTTAGATTTTCTTAAAGCGTATCAAGGTTTTTAATCTTATCATTATTTGAGCACCAACAAATGTCAGGCTTCTCAGCTATCAATAAAACATCAATATAATAACAGATAACAGTTAATAACAGTTCATGTCATACATGTTTCATAACACTTTAATCCAGTAAATAATCAAGTAATAAAACAACTACCAGACAATTACCACATCAGTCCAAATATACCGGTCATTCAAACATTGATTCAAACGTTCTAACAGAATTCCAGCAAATCAACAGTTCATATAAACACATGCACACAGTTATTGAGTATCCCTCAGGCTGTCCCCTCTTACCTTTGGTGAAGGTAAAAGTGCTTGGTGTTTGAAGTAACAAACCACAAACGTCTTTGCTTGCTTCGCTATGAAAGTCTAAAGATACCAACACAATACCACAAGTTAAAAATCAACCAAGAACACTAGACTCTCAAGGTCTAGGTTCGGATTCTCAAAATATTAGGGTTTGAGATTTTCAAAAATCATACCACTCATGGATTGATGATCCTTAAGTGTAGGGGTGGAAATAGGCCAGGCCAGGCCAGGCCAGGCTTTGATTAAATAGGCCTGGCCTGTTTGAAAAATTAAAAGCCTAAGCCTGGCATGTTACTTGTCAAAGGCTTTTTTTTAAGCCTGACCTGGCCTTTTTAAAAGCCTAGCCTGACCTGTTAGCCTTTTTAAGGGCCTATCTAATTTTATTAATAGATACTCAATTGCTCTCTATTTATAGAATGATGGTCTGTTTCACATGTATAGTTTTAGCAATGTGGGACTAACTCCTATAGCAATGATGGTCTTCTGTTGCATTGTCCCTGGCAATTGCCTTGCCGTTTCTATCTGAACTTTATGCAAGTATGCTCATTCTGATCTAACAATTCCCTTCCCCCTCACATTTGCTGGTCCTCGCGCATGGACAACCCAGGAGGTAAACCACATTTCCTATTTCGCTTCCTCAATGCTCATTTCATTTACCTGCCTCACACATCTGTTGTCATCAGGTGATAACATTGTGCGAGAGGCTTGCAGGCCAAGACTAACATCATGGTTTCTTCAATTTGTTTACAATTGCCTCTGTTAGTCCCACATCTCTCAAAGTATACATGTGGAGCAAACCAACATTCTATAAAGTCCCACATCTCTCAAAGTATACATGTGTAGCAAACCAACATTCTATAAATAAAGAGCAAATTGCATCTCTTTAAATTATATAAATCATATTATATATATATATATATATATATAAATAATAAAAAATAATTTTATTTTTAATATTATTTATTTATTTATTATTTATAAATTTATAAATAGGCCGACCTATCAGGCTTCGTAGGCTTTTTCTGAAGCTCAAGCCTGGCCTATTTATCTAAAAAGGCTTTTGAAAAAGCCTTTACCCTGCCTTTTTATTAAATAGGTCAGGCCAGGCCAGGCCATAAACAGGCCAGGCCATAGGCCCCTGTCGGGGCGACCTGGCCTACTTCCACCCCTACTTAAGTGTTAGAGATTCATTATCAATGATCATTTTTCAAAGATTGAACAAAACTCCTCTAAGTTACTAGCTTAGGGTTTCGGCCTTTTCCTTAAAAATAGGCTAGAAATTTTCAAACTTTTCAAGCTCTAAGATTTAGCATTAAAAGGTACTAAGAAGCTCAAATCCATGATCATATTTGAAAAGTTGAAACAAAACATCCTAGGTCCAAAACCTACTAGGTTCGACCATCCTTGGATAAATAGGCTAGAAATTTTTGTTTGATGCAAGCTCTTAGATTAGGAAAGTAGAGATCATTAGGAGTTCATAGAAATTGGTTTAAACTCAAATGGGTTTTTCTATAATTTTCTAGAGATTTTAGAAGTTAAAAGAGCTTTAAGAACATTTTAAGAAAATATAAAGTAAACTCATGAAATAAAATCAAGATTTGAAAAAGAAGAGCATGGGAGAGTTACCCTTGAAGCTAGGAAGAAAACTTACGAAATCTTGAAGCTTGAAAATGAATAAAAACGGAAGCTTTAAGTGTTAGAAACTTGAAGTAAGAATGGAGAAGAAGAAGGAAATGGATGAGATGAAATGAAGTGGGTATTTGTAGAGTGAGGGAGGGAGAGTGGCGTGAAGAGGGAGGAAGAGTGAGCTTGGAGAGCAAGTTTGGAGTTAAGGAGGTGTTTGGTTGGAAAAAGTGAAGAAAAATGGGTTTTTGATTAGAGTATGATATGATTTGAAAAAGTGTAATGATGGTACTTTTTGAGTGTGTCATAACCATTATCAATCACATCCCCTCATGTCACTCCACTCCTTTTGTGCTCCCTAATCTGCTTCATTTCGTATCCAGTTGCACTTCCGGTCGTAGTTTTCGATGCTTTCGCCCGAATAAAATATTATATTTTATTTTCGAACGTAAATTTTCAAAATAACCTAAGTTAAAGGAAACATGATAAAATACTAACCGTTTCGTTCACATGTCAAAATTAGGTTTTCTGCTCAGTAAACTTTTACTGTCAGTGAAAACGCAGACTGGTTTCCGTCTGAGTTTTCAATCGAAACTTTAACCGTGACTTTTTACGGTAGGATAACACAAGAAAATGATTTTAGTCTATTTAAAATAATCCCCTGGATTTTAATAAAAATAAACACATATAATTATGTATTTACTGATATAGAAAGACACAGAAATCGGGGCGTTACATTGGCTTTTCTGTTGAAGTCAAAAACAAAAGAATTGAGATAACTTTTGAAGAATTTTCTCAGTTTACTGGTTTAGCTTACTTGGGAAGTAATATGGCTGGAATAGGTCCTTACAGTGCTTATTTAAAAGCTTATGATAAGGAAGAGGCTAAGAAGGTCCTCTTGGTTGAAAATGCACCTGAAGGAAGATTGATCGACATTAGCTCAATGCACATTCAACATAGACTGCTTCAATATGTGCTAAGGAGGATCTTTCTTCCAAGATCAGGAAATCATGTTGTGGTTCAGAACAATGATATTCTGATGCTTTGGGCTATGATTGAAAAGAAACAGCTCAGTTGGAGCTATATCATTGTGAGACACATGGTAGACTCCAGAATCAGTGGAGCTACATTACCTTACCCTGGCCTAGTTGTCAAATTGCTTGAGCACTTTTAAGTCTCAATGGAACATGAGGAAAGGTTCCAAGCAAGGCAAGTGACTCACATGTTTGGAGAGGGCAGTATAAGCAAGATGAAGTTGGCCAAGAATTCTGATGGTGAATGGGTAAGATTAGCTGGAGATGAACCAAGAGCTGCAATGGACAATTCTGAAACAAATTCCAAAATGGATAGGCTGATAACAATGATTCAAGTGTTTGAGCAGAGGCAAAATAAACAAAACCTGATGATCAAGAGAAATTTGGACTACATGAGTCTACAGATCAATGCTCTTGAAGGGCAGATGGCAACCATTCATGCACACTTAGGCATCCTCATCACTGCACCTCCACCTCCAGAAACAACTCCAACTTCTGAGGATGTTGTGCAAATGGCTAGGCAAGCTGCTGCTTCTGAAAATGCAACCGAGGAAGAAGATTTTCCCAATGTTCAAGCAACAGAGCCTACACAACACAATGAAGAGCCAAGGAACAATGAAGATGCTTAGTCTTTAGCGTCTCTTAGTGTTTGTGTTTTTTTTATGTATGAATGATTGTAATGAATGATAAACTGATATGCTGTGATTACTATCATATTTTGTACTCTCTCACTTGCAACAAATATGTGAATGAATGAATGTTTTGTTTCTCAATGAATATCTCTTAGTATGTACCTTATAAAAATGTATCTTACATCCCTCATAATTTCTTTTTGATATTGACAAAGGGGGAGAAGGAAAAGGGGACCATACTATATAAACAAATTCTAGTTCATGATCCAAATGTTCAAAAACTGTCACTTAGACAGGGGGAGTTAAAATGAAAACTGCTGCACTATAATCTCTGATATATACCTCCTAAAACATTAATTTTAGATTGAACAGATAAAGTATGGTAAGTTTGTCATCAATCAAAAAGGGGGAGTTTGTGGAAAAATGACCCTAGTGTGTTTTGATTAATGACTAAACTGACTTGAATTACACTTTGATTCACTGATTTCTTGCCTAGTTTGAATGTTTGTATAAGATATAATCAGTGCAAGAAAAAGGATGCAAATGATCAAAGGAGCAAAAGAAGGATCATGAAGGAATGCTTGAAGATGAAGAACTACAAAGAAGAATCACAAAAGATCTCAAGCAATATTAGATTATCAATGTAAAGAAATATTTTAAGTTTTTCTTTTTGAAATAGCTCTCACAAAAACAAATTAAAAAGGTTTTCATAAAGTAAAATGAACTTAGAATGAAAAATGATTGATTGAAAGTTCTATTCAATTATGTGTACATTGATGTACTTTCAGTTAATTAGCTAACTTTTAATGAAAACCAATGTGTACATCAATGTATAAATAGTATACATCAATGTATACATTGGTTGATTGTGGTTGACTTGATACAAATGTAAAACAAGCTTCAGTACATCGATTGCATAATCGATGTATAATGATTAACAGAAGCTAACACTTTTTACCAAGAGCTTACAATCGATTGACCAATCGATGCATAAGGCTGAACAGAAGCTAACACTTATGGAAGCATGCATCCAGTCGATTGGTACATCGATGTAAACACAAAATAGAAGTTAAGTCTTTTAAAAGTAATAGAACAATCGATTAGTACATCAATGCATAAGCACAAACAGAGGCAAATACTTTTGAAATCCATTATGCAATCGATTTACCTATCGATGTAAAGGCTCCTGGGCTGAGAACTCTTATGTTTTTCAAGAACACAATTGATGTACACATCTATGTATTAGACATAATCAAGAATTTTCAAGAACCCAATCGATTAGTCAATCGATGTATTCAGTTATAAAAATTGAATCTTTGATTAATACATCGATTAGGCAATCGATTGAATGATAATTGAAATTTTCAAATGAAAGTTTGTTTTGATCTTAATTGACTTTTGAAGTGTGCCTAACGGATCTATTTTGATATACTGCTATATAAAGGCATGAGCAAACACTTTCTAAACACCAATTCACTCAATACTGAGATTAAACGCGAAATTCATTGAGAATACTTGAAATATTTCTGTTAGAGCTTCGATTTGTAATATTTGATTTCTTAGAATCTGAATCAAAAACCTTTCTTACTGCAAAGGAAGATTAGAGAGAAGGTGTTCTCTCTCTGTAGATCAAGAGTAGAAGGGACTCTTGGGAATTACAAGATTGCTTTGATTGAAAAGCTTTCAATTGGGTAGAAGGAACATGGAAGTTGAAGATTGTAAAGAATCCTGTAATTGTTTTGATTTTTAGTGGACGAAACTCACTGTGACGTGGGGACTGGATGTAGGTTACCAGAGGAGGTAGCTGAACCAGGATAAAATCTCGATTTGCATTTCTCTCTATCCCTTAACTCTTTTAATTGCTTCTATTTGATGAATGTGTGATTAGGCAAATTGTTAAGGAGTATCTCTGTGAATGCATAATTTCTGAATCAATCTTTTCATCTCTCTTTCTTGTAAAAGAATAAAGTTTGGAATCTATCACTAAGCAAAAACTTGTTTCGGTTCAAGTTGGTTGACAAAACATTTTCAAGAAGTTGAGAAAAGTTTCAGTTTTTACAAAAAGGGGAAAAGTTTTCAAAATTTCACATACTCAATTCAACCCCCCCCCCCCCGAGTATCTAGAAGCCACGCAACCAACACTAAGCACCGGCTCTGGGCGCTGAGAGGACGGTGCCACATGTCAGTCAGCGACGAGTGGAGGGACACATGTTGACAAAACTTCACGTGGAAGTTTAAGCCCATCGTTGAGAGCTGGCTCTTGGGCGTTGAGCGCCAGTTTGGAAAAATTGAATGAAAAAAAAGTTTTTAAAAGAGGTAACTTGAGTTACCTCATGAAGAAGTTCCAGAGGCTTAGAGACAGAAATATATAGAGGGATGGAGAGAAGGCCGTGAGATAGAATGAAAATTCCGGAGTCGATTCCGAACAATCCGTTCATCCTAACGCGATTCTGATTATACCATTGTGATCCTCACGATGTAACATCCCTGGATGCTTTATGGATTGATGACTGTCCCCACAAACCAATACGGGTCTTTTCAACATGCTTTGTCCTCACTCACATGCTTCCTGGGAAAACTTCCTAGGAGGTCACCCATCCCAGAATTGTTCCAAGTCAAGCACGCTTAACTGTGGAGTTCTTAAGTGACGGGCTTCCGAAAAGAAGATGCATCATGTTAGTATAGGTAGTACCAATCAATTCATATAAGACATCCTCAACTATATAGTCCCATACCTACACAGTCTCAGGATCGCTCATTCAGGTGTGTAATCGGTTCATTCACGTGTCCCTCTGCTTAGAAGCCTGCCAGGAGCTGCTCCTTTTCTGTACCTTCTTGCACCGGCGACCACTCCCCGCCCTCGTCAGCCCCGGTATCACAAACTACGTCTACTTAATTATGCTATCTTTCTTTTCTCATCTAGGCTAAGGTAAACCTATGTCCTTATTATGCTGAAATTCCGACGCCGACGCTATTAAGGTTATCTTTCAATTCGTTTATCGGTTTTCAATTCCGTCTTCAGATCAGGGTTACTTGTAATGTGTGATTCACAATGATGTATTCAAGTGAATTTTTGGAGCTCCATAGCTAGGGAACTTCACATCAGGAATGGCTAAGTAGCATATTTTACAATTATGTCGTAAGGCGACCTAAATCCTACTAGTGGATAAATAATTGACAATGTCAATATCACATTGGGAACTACTTAGTGGTACCAATGATGATATGTAGATTATAGGTTTATCGCCGTTAGGTTAAATTTGAGATATTCAAGGTTGTGTGATTTTACCTGTTGAGCAGCTTGTTGTGTGCTGTTTGGATTAATATGCTTATTTTGATTAATTATGTTTATTTAATTATTTTATTATTATTTTATTGATATTAACATGATCGGTGTGATAATGTGCTTTGCCTACTATAACATGCTTAGTTGGTTCCTAGGCGTTGATATATGACAACTTGGAGTGATGCATGTAGGGAAGTCTATGACATATGACTTAGTCGTGCCTAACCTAAGTAATTAATTAATATTTTATTATCATGAGACTTGAGATACTATATGAGATAATGATGAAAGTTGAGGCACTTGGGTATGACCTGATACGATTCGGTGAGACTTATATAGATGCATTGTGTTGATCTCAGTCGTGTGAGTGGAACACATGAGGTTAGAGTATCCGATTATGGATACCGGAATCACGGGTGAGTTCCCTTACACTGAGTTTTAGGGAGACAACTGTGATATGTCCGGAGTCCTTACGGACCTGTCCCGTATTTATATTGTATAGCTATAGTGTAATTGCTTTGCATGAGCGCCCTGGAGAGAACCGGGGTGTGCACCGACGTGTACTGTCCAGATACATTGTCATTGATTTGCATGAGCGCCCTACCTGGAATGGGGGTGGACACCGACCTTTAGGGACGAGCTGCTTGGACGACTGACTAACATCCCTGATCAGACGAGGGATATGCAACATGATTGTGGTGTGTTGCGTGCAGAACACACTTAGAGCAAGTGTACTCTATCAGAAAAGTAATATATGAGTATTTGGGACTCCCAAGTATCGAACCCACATGGATTAATTAACAATTACCAAACTAGTTGAGCCCTATGTTATTTAGACGAGCAAATGTAGTATTGGTTTGGATTGTAGTAACTGTAAAGAGAGCAGTAACACAAGTAGAGAGAACAGTAGAGAGAAGCCTAGGATCACGGTTTCACTTGTACCTTCGATTCCCCCAATCCTAATTCTATAAGAGTCCTGTATTAAACCATAATTACCAACCCCTCTATGAATCCAATTAATACGTTTGGTCCTTCGCTATTAATAATCTTTTTCCCCAAATCGTTCCAAAGTTTGGTCATGCAAGAGACTCAAATTCAGAGAAAGCATAAAGCACAAGGAGGTTGATTTATTAAGCAAATAACCCGATTGGAAGATTAGGATTAAAGTTTGGTCATGAAATAACTATAATCTCAATTGTCCTATAGATCTACCAATTAACTGTAGTACGGCCGCTGGTCAATTAACTGATTAAGACATGCAAGGGGTAGCTAAGTCCTATCAAGGATTAAAACAATAGAATGATTTATTTGGAAGAACAAAAAGGAACTCAAATAAAATTAGGGTATAGAGGTTTCTCAAATAACAAGATCCACCATAATCCAAGAGAGGAATTTAGCCACTCATAATAACAATGAAAACTAAAATCAAATAAGAGTTCATGGAGAACAAGAGTAAAAAGAACCCCTTTACAAGAGAAATCTCCACTCTAGACTCCACACTCTTGCCTCTGCTCCAATGTCTCAGTGACGTTGTGCTATACTCGTTCACGCCGTCTCTAAACAATAAAAAAGATCCCCTAAACAAAGGTTATAACCTTATTTAAACTTAAAAAGGGTAAAACTGACATTTTTAGAACAAACAGAATAGACACATGTGTGTCTATTAGGGGAGACATATGTTTCTCTTGGTGAAACCACACTTACAAAACTAGACATAGCTGTGTCTAGCAGGAGACACAACTGTGTCTCTTGGTAAAACAGCGCATGCGACGATTAGACACAGCTGTGTCTATATGGAGACACAGCTGTGTCGAACTCCAGGAGAGGGAAATGTACACTTTTTGGAGACACAGCTGTGTCTATCAGGACACACAACTGTGTCGCATGCCCCAACTTTGAATTCACAAATTTTAAGCTCCAAAAATACAATTTTTGCTCCACATTTGCTCCAACTTAGTTCACTCTCAATAATCTGCAAAAGTAATCACAATTTATGAGAATCCATCCCTTTAATAGCCAAAAATCAATGAATAATTTCAATGAGGACATGGTTTTAAGCTATATAAAATCATGTTATCAAACCACCTACACTTGAGTTTTTCTTGTTCTCAAGCAAAGAAATAACATTAAACTCGGGATTAACTTTAGCTTCCAAAGACATAAATCAAAGAACTTTCATAACAAATGAATTCAGTGAAGCCAAGGATCAAAATCAGTCAAATATGAGCAACCAGTACCTAGTACAATTAGAAGCTTGAGTTTAACTAGCATCGCTTCCTAATAAAAAATTAAGGTCACTCAACTTTCCATCACTCAACTGATTAAGGACAAAGAGATCACTCCAAACTTCTTCTAGGAAGATGCATTACCATAGGCCTGATTGTCAATCTCGTCTCCATTTTCTTATTCACATGCACAACATGAATCAAAAGGACTTGCAATGGTTGTGTCGGGGCTACGGGGGAACAATAAAATGTAGGATAAAAAGGATGAAGATAAGTAGGATAAGTCACAACATTGTAAAATCAGGTTGAAAAGAAAACAAGTGAAACTCAATGCACAAGCACATAATAATCTTTCACTTCCAACCTTATTTCCATTATACTTCACCAAAAATCCTCCTTTTATCATATTTTTTTATTTGAATCCATGTGGATTGATTTTTTCTTTCTTTTTTCTTTTCTTTTTGTTTTTTTCTTTTTGTCTTTTTTTTCGCTTTCTGCTTTTCTACCCATCAACACACAAATAACCTTGAATGACCTTTTATCAACCCATTTACATGCTTCACCCAATGTCAAGAATAATCAAAACAATCAAATACATTTAACCTGAAATTCTCAAAAAGGGGTAAGCAAGGAAATTTCATATCAAGCTCAAATGGGGCAACTGAGGGAATAATTTTGTCAATGCAACTCAGGAGGTCAAGAAAAATAAATCCTAATTGCCTTAATCACCTTCAAGCATGCATGCAAATTATTGAAGTCTCAACAAGATATCAGAGCAAGTTCTAGAACACATAAACCTAGAGAAGTATCACTCCTAAAAGAAAATTTGATTCAAAATGAAAATCCAATCAATTTGTCTCAAAACTCTCTTTCTGGGGCTAAGTTGAGAAGAAAAGCAAATGCAAGCAAACAGGCTAATTTTCAACTAGGATCACAACATGTCATATCAAACTAGAAAAAGATTGCTTCGCAAAACAATCTCTCATAAGGAATGAGGTGCCCTTCGAAAAATATCTCTATCTGCCTAACATTAATTCGAAAAATTCAAAGTCACATCTTGCCTAATTATTCACAATACTCAGGTGTAGTTCTTCACATTTTACAAAAATAAATGGGGGACCAGAAATAAATTTTCAAAAAAAAATTTGGTACCCACCACCTACACTTAAACCCAACATTGTCCTCAATGTTACAAATAAAGCATAAAAAGTAAGTGGGAAAGAGAGTAAAAAGGACTTCCCTGAGACAGCTTGCATCCCGAGCTCCTTTGCTAAAAGAAAATAAAAATAAAGCAAAAATAAAATAAACCAAAATAAAAACTAATATGAAAAACACCACAGGTTGCCTTATGTGAAGCACTTGTTTAATGTCTTGAGCCTGACGGTACCTCAAAAGTGATCGATCAGGGGGCTCTCCAAGTGCAAAATTTACCTTTAAGGCATTGCCCCTTCTTAATTTTCCAATCATGTGGTTCATGTGGTTTTTCCGTTTCCCAAGTGGTGGATGAGCTTCAAAAGATGATAACATTTTAGCTTTCTCACAAACCACCAATATGCTAGGAACCTGCAAAGTCAGAATTTTATCCATAGGGTTCTGCATCCTTAGATTACAAAAATCGTTAGAAACAACCACATCATTAATAAAATAGGAAGAAACAAAAGGAGAAGTGTTTTGGGTAGAATTAAAAACCTTTAAAACATCCTCTTCCTTACCACACCTTAAAGTTACCATTCCCCTTTGAACCTCAATTACAGCATCACCTATGGCTAAGAGAGTCTGCCCCAAAAAAATTGGGACTTCCTTCTTTTTCTCCGTGTCTGGAAAAACAAGGTCTTTCTCATCTTCTACGTGAATGCTCCCTTCAGTGAGAGCTTCATCCGTCTCTATGGACGTCAGTCCCTCATGCTTAAACTCTTCAATCAACTCTTTACCACTTTTAAGAGTGATAACTTGAGCTTCTACATCTAGATTGGGCTCAGCTTTAGTGGGCAGTGATTCTTGAACCTCTTGAGACATCAATATAACAAGGTTGGAGAATTGAGTCTCCAAAGTCTCGAGTCTACTATTAATCATCTCCATAGATTTAATCATAATCTCCTCAAAGTCTGGTTCTCGCTCCTCTTGTTTTGGTCACTGATTTTGCAAGGTGGCTCATTGACATTCTCCTAGTAAGAATCATACCAGCCCCAGTTGGAATGGCTCTCATAGTTAATCCAAGGATTTCCTGCTAACTCCATAGTTGATATGAGATAATCTTCAACAGTTCTCCTCTCATCCATGATTCTTTTCTGTTTCCTAACTGCAAAATAGGATCAACTGCAAACAGGCTCTTGGGAAAGTGTTAGCATAAACAAATAAAAACAAGAATAATTTTTTTAATAAAAAAGTCTAAATTAACGATGGACTCTTTCGTTCAATATTGTTGATTAATCCCCGGCAACGGTGCCAAAAACTTATTGCGTGCAGAACATACTTAGAGCAAGTGTACTCCATCGCAAAAGTAATATAGGAGTATTTGGAACTCCAAGTATCGAACCCACAGGGATTAATTAACAATTACCAAATTAGTTGAGCCCTATGTTATTTAAACGAGCAAATGTAGTGTTGGTTTGAATTGTAACGGTAAAGAGAGCAGAAACACGGGTAGAGAAAACAGTAGAGAGAAGCCTAGGATCATGGTTTTACTTGTACCTTCGATTTTCCCAATCCTAATTCTATAAGAGTCCTGTATTAAACCATAATTACCAATTCCTCTACGAATCCTATTAATACGTTTGGTCATTCGCTATTAATAATCTTTCCCCCCAAATCGTTCCCAAGTTTGGTCATACAAGAGACTCAATTTCAGAGAAAGCATAAAGCACAAGGAGGTTGATTAATTTAGTAAATAACCCGATTAGAAGATAAGGATTAAAGTTTAGTCATGCAATAACCATAATCTCAATTGTCCTATAGATCTACCAATTAACTGCAGTACGACCGCTGGTCAATTAACTGATTAAGACATGCAAGGGGTAGCTAAGTCCTAGCAAGGATTAAAACAATAGAACAATTTATTTGGAAGAACAAATAGGAACTCAAATAAAATTAGGGTATAGAGGTTTCTCAAATAACAAGATCCACCATAATCCAAGAAAGGAATTTAGCTACTCATAATAACATTGAAAACTAAAATCAAATAAGAGTTCATGGAGAACAAGAGTAAAAATAACCCTTTTACAAGAGAAATCTCCAAACCTAGACTCCACACTGTTGCCTCTGCTCCAATGTCTCAGCGACGCTGTGCTATACTCGTTCACACCGTCTCTAAACAATAAAAAAGGTCCCCTAAACAAAGGTTCTAACCCTATTTAAACTTAAAAAAGGGTAAAGCTAACATTTTCAGAACAAACAGAATAGACACAGCTGTGTCTATTAGGGGACACAAGTGTGTCTCTTGGTGAAACCATGCTTACGAAACTAGACACAACTGTGTCTAGTAGGAGACACAGCTGTGTCTCTTGGCAAAGCAGCGCATGCGACTATTAGACACAGCTGTGTCTATATGGAGACACAGCTGTGTCGAACTCCAGGCGAGAGAAATATCCACTTTTTGGAGACACAACTGTGTCTATCATGACACACAACTGTGTCTATCATGACACACAACTGTGTCTATCATAACACACAGCTGTGTCTCATGCCTCAACTCTTAATTCACCTAATTTTTAAGCTCTAAAAATACAATTTTTGCTCCACTTATGCTCCAACTTAGTTCACTATAAATAATCTACAAAAGTAATCACAATTTATGAGAATCCATCCCTTTAATAGCCAAAAATCAATGAATAATTGTAATGAGGACATGGTTTTAAGCTATATAAAATCATGTTATAATGGTGGCCACGTCAGCATACAGGATCAGTTACATGAGCACGACGGGTATAGGATGATAATATAATTCGAGGATGGTTGTACTTATACATGTTACTGTGTGATGCCTACTTGTGTGCTGTTACTGCTTATATGCTATGTACCCTTTTCCATATTTGATGATAGATAGTTTCTTATCCTCATTTTCTTTTCTCCTACGTTGGTCTTTTCTATCTTTGCACATATAGACCCGGACGTTCCTGATGGCACATATGGACCACCCTTGGATGACAGATCCAGCAGGGATTCCCTTAATGGGAATGCTGGAGTTTGAGTTCCTAGACGAGCAGGGGTGGCTTGCAGACCCTGTCACCTGCTTTGCAGTTTATACAGGTCCGGTATCGGTGTACGCCAGGATGGGTGATGGACCACATTTTGGGTTAGTCGCGACATTTCGTCTCTGCCAGACTTTTCGATTTACTATTGGTTTCCCTGCAGCACCGATACTGCGATGTCGTCGATGCCTCCCATTTATCCAGTCCCAGTTTCCATTCCAATACCAGTGCCTATACAGGTACCAGCTCCAGCACCAGATGCCCAGGGTCCAGATCAGGTAGTGCCTGATATAGACCCGGTTGCAGTTCCTGAGGTTCCCGAGGTTAGACAGGTCAGACAGGTGTCCTCTCGTCACAGTTCCCTCTACCGACAACGTTTCCAGCAGCGCCATAGAGGTAGTACATCCAGCAATAGCAGAGGAGCTTCAGGACCTTCTAGTCCCCACTAGAGACATAGAGGGGCCAGAGGGGAGAGTCAGGGTAGCAGTAGTCATTCACAGTAGGACAGGCCAGCGCATGCTCTGATTGTACATAGGTGTGTGTTGTGAGGTGATTTTTGAGGTATTTTGAGAGGGGCTGGGGAGTGGAGTGACGGGGAGGTTTCTTTTCTTAGTCTTTGATGTATTTTATATTATGACATTTTGTATCATATATGGGACCCTACTGATGGGGTTCCCTTTATAGTTTGATGTGTCAGATGGATGTATGATATTATATATCTATATACAGTGTGATGTGATGTTTATATACGCACATTGTTTATATTTAAAGTTTTTATATCTTCGCCATTTTCTATATATCCGCTTAACGTTATTATCACGATTAAGTTTAAATAAAGGTTGGATTTTCTTTAATGGGACATCGGGTTGTCTCATGCTTGTTTTTGCCTTATCGCTTTTGGCAAAGCGTTTCTCAAATTTGGTAAGGAATTCTTTGGCACTTGTTATCCCTTCAGATATAGCACCCCTAAATGCATCCGGAATGCCATGCTTAATGATCATGAGACTCATACGAGTGGAGCGTTCCCACTTCACATAAGTTTTCCTCTCTTCATAGGTATTGGAGTCCGTAAGAGAATAGGATAGCTCCATCCTTAGTGCAGGGTCAAGATCCATGCAGCCAAGAACAATTAAAATGTTCTCTTTCCAGTCCTTAAAGTTGGTACCATTAAGGTCCTGAACCGAATTCATGTTAGTAGATACAATACCAATATTAGCATGTGAAAGAGGACAAAATAAACAACATAAATATACTCATATCATAATTTAAATTCAAACATAAACAAATTCAAATAATGGCATAAATCATCTCAAGATGCCTAGTGCAACATTAATATCAAGTCTTTGGACAATAATATTAATTGCTAGTGGTACTCTTGTTGTAATGATCAAACATTGATAACAATGCATGTCAACTAATAAACCCTTCTTTGGACTGATTTATCATCACATGTACAACCTTATATTTATCACATGTTTACCATCACAAGTGTGCATATAATCCGGTCAAATATTAACCATCCTTTGGGCCTATTAATACTCCCATGGATACATATGCGCACTAACATTTAACATTTTTATGAGCAATCTACCCAAGAGATGTCACTTTGGCAACTTCTTGTATTAAGTGGCTCACTTAAAATGTTAAACAATTATAACCATATATTTGAATTCATTCTGATTGCCTTAAGTCAAATATTTGAAAACGCAATAAGATAACCAAGATGTAGTCCAGCGGTCAGTGTTGCGCTTTAAAACGAAACGTGTCAGTTTCGATTCGATTCCCAGTGGTTGCAAATTTATCAGTCTTATCCAATTTTCCAGAAAATTTTTCTTTTTTAAAAAAACGTCCAAAGTACATAAATAGGAATCGAACCCTTCCCATAGTGCGTCAACAACATAAGAGCATGCAAGGAAAAGAAATGCCCATAAATAATCCAGAACTGTACTGGAGACAAACAATAACATTTCCGTTATTTGTTTCATTCAATCAAAAGATTAACCCACAGTGCGTAAACAACATAAGAGCATGCAAGGAAAAAAAATGCCCATAAATAATCCAGAACTGTACTGGAGGATATAGAGATTCTTGAAAGCAAAAGTGTTAAGTAATTGCACATCATATGTTAAGGGAACGTATATACATGTGATAGTGCATTACGTATCATGGAACAATTATTGATAGGAAAAAAATGCCCATAAAAAAATGCCTAGCAATATCCTTTACGCTTATGCATTTACGTAAAATGGAAGACATTTTCGCAAAAATAGTTTAACATACAACTCTGGCACAGGGACATGTGGTTAAATTAAAACCATAATCATGCATCTTTATTGACCAAAATGACATTAAATTATTAGAATCATGAAAAAATTTCATCATGGAAGATCACAAATAAAAAAACTTCACAAAAACTTGAAAACTCCATTGATCAAACTAAACCTTAAAATTCTTTAAATCATACATGAATTGATCATGGGTGGCTTTGATACCACTTGTTGGAACCTAATTACTTGTGTCAAGTCATGTTTCTAATTCCTTAAACATCATGTAGGCAAAGTCAATGTTAACAAGAAACATGTTCTTCATCAAGCACAAATCCAAAACCAATAAGCTCATGTCAATTTGTTATGATCCTAGAGGCCATGCCTCACCTAATTCTAGAATGATCTATTATGTATTTGTTAGTTTGTTATAGTTGTTATTTGGGATAATTAGTGTGTGTTATGGTGTAGTTGTCTTAGTGTGGGTATGCACCAATCCTATATAAACATTGTATGACCTCATGATTAGAATCAATGAATGAATGAAGAAAATAGTCTCTCTTCCTATCTTATAATCTTCTTAGGAGGTCCTCTGCTCTCGAAGCATGGTTATTGTTCCCAATCAATCCCCCTCATATCCCTACCATAATCCTCACTCCTAAAACAATTCAAGTTGACTAATGAATGCATAAGCGTACCCGGAGGATCCATGAAGTCTTAATGGAAAGGATGATGTTCTTGATAGAGTAGTGATCTTCCAATTGTAGATTATCCTTAGCCTTAGTTCCTCCTCTAATGGGATGAAGAGAATTGAAATTCTTTGTATATCTACAATTGGGGACCACAACCCCTAATTTATAAGAATCACATGCCCTTTCATGAAGAGTGATGTCCCTTTGAGTTCAAAGTCTATCATGGCTTAACATATATTGGTCGTCGCCGGCGGAGTCAACAAAGTCCAGCACCGTCGTAGAGACACTGATCCCAGACCAATGAACCAGTGAAGTATAAAGGCAGAAACAAAGGACACAATGGTGATACAAAAGACCAAGATGAGATTGAGGAAGTATGTGACATCACTGGGGGTTTCGACTTCAAGCGAACCAGTGAACCCACCTCCACCACCGAACACGGATCTCCTTAGGGAAGCAGGTGGAAAATCAACTGCGATGAAGGGGAGGCCGCTGACAAAGAGGAGCGCAATGACCTATACGCAGCCATTCAAAGCACCAGACGAAGTTTCCGTTCCATCACCAGCGTTCAAGCTGCCTCGACCGCCACATTTGACTGCGCATGGCGGCAGACCGCCGTTCAATCCTTCCTGCAGTACTGTTCTTGAGGTTGAGCAGTGTGGCACCAAGGAAGAAAGGGAATTGCAAAAATTAGGTCAGATGCTTAACCTATTGGGCCAGGCCCAATTTGGTGGAAAGGAGCGTTGGTTAGCATAAGGCCTGTTGAGTGTGCTTGGGTTGTTCAACATTCATCTACTATTTTTTTTCAAAATTGGGCCACAACCCAAAACTTGGAGGATTGCTGGAGAGACAAATGTAGTCCAAATGAATCAAAAGCAGCATAAGCGGGTTCTGTCCGTGGAAGTGGAAACACAAGAGGCTTTTATACCAATGTCCAACTGGATCATACAATTTCCAACTATGTTCTTGGCAGTAAAGTTTACGAAAAATAAATTCATACCAGCTATGTTCCAAGAATTAATTATTTGTGACATTAAGATAGAATTTATGCAAAAGGGGTCACAACAACATATGATTTTTTCGATAAGAATTGGGATATGTCAACCATGGGATCCCGGGGGTCAATTGGAAATGCCTTCAGCAGCTAGCTCGTCCCAGTTCAAGTAGTGTGGGACCCAGGGAAATTTATTTTAGGGTAAATTTTTACAACCTTGAGGACAAAGTTGATTTTGATGGGGTGGGTAATGTTATAATCCGAGAGGCCATGACTCACCTAATTCTAGAATGATCTACTATGCATTTGTTAGTTTGTTATAGTTGTTAATTGGGATAATTAGTGTGCGTTATGGTGCAGTTGTCTTAGTGTGGGTATGCACCAACCCTATATAAACATTGTATGACCTCATGATTAAAGTCGATGAATGAGTGAAGAAAATAGTCTCTCTTCCTCTATTATGATCTTCTTAGGAGGTCCTCTGCCCTCGAAGCAGAGTTATTGTTCCCAATCACTCCCCCTCATATCCCTACCATAATCCCCACTCCTAACACAATTCAAGTTGACTAATGAATGCGGAAGCGTACCCGGAGGAGGATCCATGAAGTCTTGATGGAAAGGATGATGTTCTTGATAGACTAGTGATCTTCCAATTGTAGATTATCCTTATCCTTAGCCTTAGTTCCTCCTCTAATAGGATGAAGAGAATTGAAATCCTTTGTATATCTATAATTGGGGACCATAACCCCTTATTTATAAGAATTACATGCCCTTTCATGAAGAATGATGTCCCTTTGAGTTCAAACTCTTTCATGAAGAGTCATGACTGTCCATACTTTTCTTATCTCCAATTTTGGCCATCATAAAAATAGAAATACGATCTTTGGTATCTACACAATAATTTCCATGACAATTATGTCCATAGCCATAAACCTTACCTGAATTAGATCACTTTTAAATTTGTCTAATTAAAGTAATGGCCCAAACATATTTAAATATTACATGTGTGACCCAAAAACTTCTAACATCACTCACTTATGGGAATGAAGTTCAATCCATTTGGTTGTCTTCTCATTTTATCTACTCCAGGAGTATATTTGAGAGACATATATAATTTATCTATCACTTTTCTTTGCTTCAAAATATACAAAGATCAAATGGTCTTCTAAATTCTAAATCATGGTTCAAAGGTATAGTTCTTCGGGAACTATATCACTAATATTTATATAATGATTTCCATGAAAAATCATTGATTTTCTGCAATATATCCTATAGGGATGCTTCAATTCTTTTTTCAATTTATCAAGAGTAACAAGATATTCCTTCTAATGGATGGAATACTATAAGATTTTTATATTAAAATTAATATGAAAAACAAAACTATAAGAAAAACATAATCATTAATTAGATTACCCAAAAAGAGTACGTAGAAGAAGAATTCTTGCAGTAGAACCTCTAAGCTGATTAAGCCACCACTCTCATGGTAAAGTCTCGTTCTTTCCTGAAATAAAACACGAAGGATTTTGATACACCGTTAGAGACTTGATCGTGCTGATAACATGTTATAAATGTAAAAGAAAATAGAGAGATGAAGAGAATAGAAATATAGATTCAAATGTTAATTCTTCCGGAACTGGGATTCAAAGGCTAGATCTTCGGGTTATTGATATTATAATCAAGTGTGTATCAAATACAAACCGACTACTATTATTTATAACAAAATAGTAGACTCTTAATTTTAAGCAATTTCCTATAAGAATAGGATAAGATATAATATAAGATAGTCATCCATTCAATATGTTATAACAAAAATAAAATATATAAAAAAATTTGATATGTAATTAACAATTTAACATAATATAAATTACTCAAATGCATTTTTTTTAGTTATTTATATTGTTATACACACGGCACAACATACTGTAGCTTGTAAGTTAACTGGTGTAGTGACTCGTGTTATGCATGGGATATACATTGCTTCACCATATTTTTATAAAATATTTTACTTTTTAAATATAGAAGAATTATTTAATATTTTGATTAGGAATCATCTACGAACAATATAGAAAAATATTGATTTATTTTTCACGCAAATTCGAGGATAAAAAACACCTGCTTGTATGAGACTTATATACATATTTATTTGATAATATAGATATTAATATAATTAAATTAAAAATAATTAATTTGAATTTATATATTTTTATAATAACGTTTGTATATATTATATCAAATATTATTGAATTTAATTAACTAATCAATAAATTGAAAGAAGAATTTTTAAATTTAACGTTTTGAATTGTGGATACCATCTCCAAAGGTTCGGCTCATAACCCTTCGGTTCAGTTCATCTTGAGGGAAATCCTGAAGCTGGTGAGAAGCCAAAGCTGGAGGGTTTGAATTCTTCATATCCAAAGATTTGCGAATGTCTATGTTCATGAAATGGCTCAGCATGGTCACTCTATTTCTTATGAAGGAGAGATTGTTGTTTCCTCTTGGCCCTTGTTAAACCTGTTGTTTCCGGAAGACGATAAAGGAACTCGTCTTTTGAGTTCCCTTTCCTTGTAATTTTGTTTTTTTTTCCTTTTTTCCACTTGTATAAAAAAGAAAATTAAAGCTTTGAAAATATTGTTAAGTCTCTAAAATGTCTGATGTGTATTTCCCTAAGTTTTGATGAGAACTAAACATTGGTTAATGATTTAATTAACCTTTGTGTTGGTTGCTAACCTGTCTACTTAGTATGCATATCAAAATAGTAAGAATCACCTGTCTGCTCATGTAGATGACTACCTGTCTGGATAAGCGGAAGTCAACCTATCTGCTAACTAGGATTATTGACTCTCTTCAAGAAAAGCTCTCAACCAGTTTTCCGATAAGTTCCTACACTTGTCTGAGGTTCCTTGATGAAGAACCAAAGACCAAAACAAGCTTTTGGAAGCTGTCTATTCATACATAAGACTTGGAGCTTCTTCTCTCACATTGTTTCATGCTTATCAAGAAAAGTCAGAAGTCACTCCCACAAGCAACCTCCGAAATCAGAACTGAAGTCCAGTTAAAGAATGTTTCCAACATGCTTTATTCCCTAGTACTTCTGGTTATTACACAAAAAGGGAAAAGTACTCAGCAAAGTACATAAAGCACTCTGCACAACTCTGATATGGCTAGTTCACGATGCACAAAGCCATGATCCTTCAAGTTAGAGTACAACCGACGTTCCTATTGCATTAATGGCTACCCAGAACGACTCTATTGCATTTAATGAAGTTCTGTCTGAAGCCAAAATTTGAAGGAATGTCTCTAACGGGTCTTAAATGCTTGAAGGCTATAAATACAGAAGTCATTGAAGATGAAGAAAAAGAACACGCAACATTAAAGCCATTACATTGCGCATTTATTTCCTTCATTCTTTCAATCTGTATTCTTCAATCATTTGAAGTTATTACATAGTCTTTCCTAAGCTTATATTTAAACCACTCTTTGAGTGTTAGTGAAAGATCTGTCTGTCTGATTGTATTTATTACAAACAAACTTCTTAACCAAACCTGAGTGAGCCTGAAGAGGCTAGGTGTACAAAGAATACTTGTCTTTGAGCCTGAAGAGGCTAGGTGTGCAAACAATACTTGGAGTCTGTAACCTGATCAGTTATAGTGGATAAAACTTGGTGCTGCCAAGGACTGGACATAGCTCTTTGTGTTGAAGAGTAAACCAGGATAAATAGCTGTGTTAATCTTTCTTCCCTTAAACTCTTTAGTTGCTTTGATTATTATATCTGCTTTCTAACTAAGGGGTTAAAGTGTGAATATTGAATATGTTTTCAAATTGTATGCTTGTGTGTGTATTTTGTTGAAATCTCATCAGACAGGTCACCTGTCTGTACTGTGCTTTCTCACTCGTCTAAACTTAGCTTCTGTGTGCGAAATGTTTTCAACTTTGTCTTAAATTCTGATAAACACAATTCAACCCCCCTTCTTGTGTTTATAATTGTGTATTTCAGTTGGTATGAGAGCTCAACCTCTGGGTTGAACATCTAACGGTGTAGAGGTAAAGGTCCTGAAGAATAGACATGACTGCTGGAGCTAGTTCAAGTGGAAGTCACCAGACTGAAGGAGCTTCCCTAACTAGACCTCCATTCTTCAAATGATAGAATTACAACTATTGGAAAGACAAATTTCAATTGTTCATTCTATCTACAAACTCAGATCTCTGGATGTCATCACAGATGGTCCATTCATTCCCAAGAATGATGACAACACTAGCAAGCCAAAAGCTCAGTGGACTGCAGCAGAAAAGACAAAATGGGAGCCGAACCACAAAGCTAGATACAACATTATTTGTGCTCTCAGTCATGAGGAATTTGAGAAAGTCTGTGCTTGTGATTATGCCAAAGAAATATGGGATACGTTAGCTGTCACACATGAAGGAACAACCCAAATCAAGGAATCAAAAATTGCCATACTTGTCAGAAAGTATGAACTTTTTGTCATGGAGGAAGGAGAATCCGTTGTTCAGATGATAGAAAGATTCCAAACTATATAGTCAACAGTTTGAAATCTCTTGGAAAAGTTTACACCAATGCTGAAAAGGTTGGAAAGATTCTAAGAAGTCTACCTAAGAAGTGGAGACCATTGGTCACTGCTATCTCTTAGGCCAAGGATCTCACTATCTTAACTATGGATGAACTTTTTGGAACACTAACTGTTCATGAGCAAGAACTTGGAGATGAAGTTTCACCAAAGAAGGGCAAGTCAATTGCTCTGAAGGCTGACCAAAAGTCATCTAAAGCTTCCAAGGCCTTGAAGGCAGACGAGTCATCCAGTGATGCTGACCTGTTTGAACCTGAGGATTCTGAAAGTGATGAAGAACTGTCTCTCCTAACCAGGAAGATAAAGCTTCTACTACAGAAAAAGAAGTTCAGAAAAGATAAGCCATTCCGAAGATTCAACAAGGACAAGAACTTCAAAGAATCCACTTCAACAGACAAAAGTTCAATTGTCTACTATGAGTGCAAGAAGCCTGGTCACATCAAATCTGAATGTCCTCAACTCAAGAAAGCCCCTTTTAAGAAGTTCTTCAAAAAGAAGAAGAAAGGAATGATGGCTACTTGGGAAGATCTGGAGTCAACATCTTCTGACGAAGAAACAGAAGAAGAAGTTAATCTCTGTTTAATGGCCAACACTTACTCAGATGATGAGGTACATCCTGACTATAAGGAATTACTTGATGCCTATGAGGACTTGCTGGAGGAATCCAACTGCTTATCTAATGCCTTCAAATCCCTCAAGAGAGAGTATGTAAAGTTCATCAGTGAGCGTAAACAAAAATCTCAAGAGTGTGAGAAGCTGGCTAAGGAGAACAGTGAGATGAGGACTGGAAAGTCTGATGAAGCTAAGATCACAAGTGAAACATCACCATCTGAGGAAGTTGAGAAAATTCAACAGAAAGTGGAAGAGCTCACTTCTGATCTTGCCAAATTTGTTAATGGTAGAAACAATATGACTAAGCTGCTTGACTGTCAGAGGCACTCTCTTAACAAAGAAGGTATTGGATATGTCCATCATACACATCATAAAGTATCAACTAAAGCCTCTAATGTGTCTTATAAGTCAACAATAATTAAATCTACACCTGTTTGTAACATCTGTGGAAAAACCGGACATGTTATGTCTAAGTGTTTTCATAAGAAGAAAATGAAGTCTTCACAGATTCCTAGAACTAACAAAAAAAGACCCAGAAAAATATAGGTACCTAAAGATCAAATAATTTCTGTTGCAGATGTCCTCAACAGGACAAAGTAAACACCACTGCTGGTACCTGGACAGTGGTTGCTCGCGACACATGACAGGAGAAAGGTCTATGTTCCTAGACCTCCAACTTAAGAAAGGAGGACATGTTGCCTACGGAGGCAATCAAAAAGGGAAAGTTATAGGAATTGGTACTATTGGTGGTAAACCTCCTCTTCCCTCTATATCTAATGTTCTTATGGTTAAAGGATTAAGACACAATTTGCTTAGCATAAGTCAATTATGTGACAGTGGATTTGATGTTTCCTTTGCCAAAGATGTATGCATAGTTTTACCAAAGATGTATGCATAGTTAAAGACTGTAGTGGCAAAACCCTCTTTTCAGCTAAAAGGCAACAAAATGTGTATAAGATTGAACTGTCTGATCTCTCATATCAAAGTGTAACCTGTCTGATGTCAAAAGAGGATGAGAGATGGTTATGGCATAAGAAACCAGGACATGCTAGTATGAAACTAATTTCTAAGTTAAAAATAAATAACCTTGTGAGAGGATTGCCTGATATTAGTTTTAAGAAAGATGTCTTGTGTGATGCATGTCAGAGAGGTAAACAGATAAAATCAAGTTTTAGACCTCTAGACTTCTTCAGTTGTTACACATGGATCTGTTTGGACCAGTTAGTGTTGCCAGCCTGGATGGAAGAAAATATGGATTTGTCATAGTTGATGACTATTCTAGATTTACATGGGTACTCTTCTTAACCCACAAGGATGAGTCTTTTAAGGCTTTCTCAGTATTCTGCAAAAGAGTACAAAATGAACAGGGTTTCTATATTTCTACTCTTAGAAGTGATCATGGGGGAGAATTTGAAAATGAGCAGTTTAGATTGTTCTGTGAGGAATGGGATCTCTCACAATTTCTCTGCACCTGGAACTCCACAACTGATATGAGCCATGGGGGGGGCAAGTCCAATTTCCAACAAGAATGATATGAGCCCAATGAAGACCATGGATCAAGAATCAAATCAAGGACTTGGTGGGCCCATGACAAGAGTTAGACACAAGAAAGCCCAACAAGCTCTTAATTACATGGGGGCTATTTTGATAGAAGCAAGCCCAAGAATGAGACCAAATGGAATGGAGCCCCAATTGATGACCTATCTCATTCAACTAGAAGACCCATGATCATTTTCAAATGGGACGTGCTCTAGTTATGAGTCCACTTAGTTGTTTTATTTTAATTCAATAAGTGTAATGGGTTATGTGTGTGTGTCCAAATTGGATAAGTGTTGCAAATGGGTCAAGCCCACTTAAGTCCATGTTGTACACGAATTTAGGAGCTTAGTAGGAGGAATCTTTGGTTTGCATGCCAATAGTAACTCCTATAAGTTATTAGTTTGTTTATTGTTTTGTTAATTATGTGGGAGTTACACGTTTTAATATGAGAAGTAAAGTGTGGCAGCCACATAATGATGGTTATGAGAGAATAATAAAATCACCATTAGAGGCTGAGTTAAGGAGGGAATTAGTGAGTCATTTAGTGACATGATTAGGCTAATTATTGTGGGGGTTATGATCTCTTTTGGAAGCCAAAAAGTTGGCAGCCTAATACTCTATTTGTACACTCCATTTTCATGTTGAATAATAACTTGGATGTTGAATTTGGATTGAAATCCATTTGTGAGAGAATTGTCTCTCTTTGGTTCTTGGTTGAGCCAACTATTGTTCTTATCAAGAATCCAAGATTCTTGTGGCGAACTTCATAGGCTTATCAAACTCTCTAGTTTGTGGCGCCATACCATCTCTAATCTTCACCATTTTCATATTTTCTTCTTCTTATTTTGGTTCCAAAAATTGGTTTCGCATTAACTTGTTAAGAATTCAACCAAAAAGATCATCAAAGGCAACCTCACCATTTGGGTTGTCATCAACAACAAAATGGAGCCGTTTAGAGAAAGAATCGATCTCTGCAAGAGATGGCTAGATCTATGCTCAATGAGAATAATCTCCCTAAGTACTTCTGGGAAGAAGCTGTAAACACTGCTTGTTATGTACAAAGCAGAATACTTATTAGACCTTTTCTAAAGAAGTCTCCTTATGAATTGTGGAAAGGAAAAAGCCCCAACATATCTTATTTTCATGCATTTGGATGTGAATGTTTTATTCTGAATACTAAAGATCAACTTGGAAAGTTCGATTCAAAGGAAGATAAACGTATTTTCGTAGGCTACTATGAAATGTCTAAAGCTTTTAGAGTTTATAATTACAGAACCTTTGTTATTGAAGAATCCGTTCATGTTAAATTTAGTTGTAGGTCTTGATATAAACAGGCCAGAAAACTAACAACCTGATCTGACCAAGACAGAACCTGTGCTTGAGCCAGATAGACAAGTGGAGCAGACAAGTCAGCAGACAGGTCAACAGACCAGTCAGCAGACAAGTCAAGATCTTCCTGATGATCTCAAAAGGGATTGGAAGTTTAACTCTCATCATCCTAAGGATCTTATTATTGGAAATCCCTCTGAAGGAGTAAGAACCAGATCCACTCTAAGAGAATCAAGCAATGTAGCCTTTATCTCAGAAATAGAGCCAAAGCGTATTAAAGAAGCACTTGAGGATGAAAGCTGGATTCTTGCTATGCAAGAAGAACTCAACCAATTCACCAGAAATGATGTCTGGACACTTGTCTCTAAGCCCAAAAACAAGTCTGTTATTGGAACTCGATGGGTCTTCAGAAACAAATTGGATGAAGATGGTAAAGTTGTCAGAAATAAGGCAAGGTTAGTAGTTCAAAGCTATAACCAACAAGAAGGTATTGATTATACTGAAACATTTGCACCTGTAGCTAGAATAGAAGCTATACGTATTTTAATGTCATATGCTGCATAACACCAAATCACTCTTTTTCAAATGGATGTA